>CM071943.1:2005000-2205000 GCA_036784905.1 Acrossocheilus fasciatus
AATATCTGTGTCAATGAACATATCAGTGCCATCAGAATGACAAGTCCTTGTGTCATTGTGTACGGATAAGACAGTCAGATTGCTTAGTCATGTTGTCAATATAACAGTGTACTCTGGAGGGATGTTCTGATGTAAACTATGGCAACAGTTCGGATGACAGTTACTGTATTGAAATGCAGAAGGCTGCACTTTTCATGTATGCCATATCCATTTCAAACGTACAAATTTACACATTACTGTATGTGGGATATTGATTGAAAGACTGGATTGGATACAGTTTACTAAAACAAAAAAACATTACAACATCATTGTGATATAGAAAAGAAAAAGAAATATGAGCACAAGGGTGAAATTTCTTCTTTTTTTTTTTTTTTGAAAGTCCATCGACAGAATTTGTAACTCTTGTGTTGTCTTCTGTCTATATATGCTTTCCAATTGAAGGTTCAGGAGGTGTATCTTTGAGCTATTTCAGAGAACTGGTTTGTCATTGGTTGATCTATATTCTCTTCATTAGTGAAAGTCAAGATTCACAATTCATGGCAAATTTACAAAAAGTCTAATAGAAATGTGTAGAACATATGCTTGACAGTTTATGGCAACTAGATCAGCCATTTTGCATTTAATGACTTATACAATGAACTAATGACTTGAGGTTTTGAGGGGTGAGACTATAGCACAGAGAACTATATTATGTATTTCATAACAACATGACAACAGCAATTGAAAATGTAGGAAAGAGCAGACAAATGTACATAATCAATTGCATAAGTGTATCAAAGCAACCACAACTTGTTCAAAAGAATGAGAAACTGCTTTTATGATGTGCACAAGTGACTAGATGATACGGAGGTTGAACAAGTAGTTTTGAGAATTTCATTTCTGATCTAAGAAATGCAGCAAAGCGACTGAGAAAAACTGTAAAATCACAATGCTAGGTTGTTGTGTGCGGTTGCCAGGGTGTTGCTATGCAGATTTTGGGTGCTAGAGAGTTTTTGTGGTGTTACTATGGTGTCCTAGACTGTTTCCTGAAGTCTCCTCCTCTCTAATATTCTGCTCTCTACAGTATGCATGGCTTGTTTCCCTTCTTTAATGTAAAATCATTAGTCTGATGACTTCAGTCTGAAAACTGCAGCCAGACGAATGTTGCGGGGAGTTTGGTACTCAGGGTTTGTTCAAAACACTGCCTCTCTGTTAGAGCAATATTAATAGTGATGCTTAACTTAGCAAACACCAGTAATAAAGTTGAAGACAATCTGTAAAGTGTTTCTGGTGCGCAGCACAGGTCTGAACAGCAAATAAAAGCCCAGAGCTGCAGAAGTGATGGCAGCGAGCCACGGGGCAACTGCCTGATCCCAGGTTTTTTACAGCTTGTCCTGATGTAGGGAAATAGTTTGCATTTTTGGAGTCGAGCCTGGACTGTGGAGGGCAGAGACTGTGTGTGTGTGTGTGTGTGTGTGTGTGTGTGTGTGTGTGTGTGTGTGTGTGTGTGTGTGTGTGTGTGTGTGTGTGTGTGTGTGTGTGTGTGTGTGTGTGTGTGTGTGTGTGTGTGTGAGAGAGAGAGAAATGAGCCGTGTCCAGAGATGGTGAGATCACCACACTGGCGCCAGTTATCAGGATACCATCTCAGACTGACCATGATCTTCACACACACACACACACACACACACACACACACAAACACAAACCTGTTTACCTGGTTATGATAGTCACGTTATCCAAAGTTGACTCCTGCTTTTATGTTCAGTTCTTGACTGTTTATATAGTTAAGCGTATGCATCGGTTACAGCTACAGTCATGTGTTTTTCATTCATGATGCTTCTTTCCTTTCTCAGATGGCAGTATATCTTCATAAACACGCTGACAGCTGAATCGTTCATCTCATCTGCTTGATATTCAGTGATCCCGAGACATACTAAAGTCACAGCCAAATCAGCACGTCTGATGGCTCAATCATCGTGATACTGTGATACAGTTACACCAGCTGAGAGATCATTCAGACCTCAAAACACATTCTCACTGCAGTGCAGTGCTGTAAACAGATTGGCTTTTTGGGGTGAAGAATGAAGATGGGGAAACCGTGGTTAAACATCTGGGGCAGTGAATGAAAGGTTGTAGGTTTGAATCCACAAGGGCTTCTCAAGGTGTAAAAAACACTTAGTAAGTGCACCGTGACTCACTGTTTAAAGAAAACACATCAGTTAAACGGTACAGTTGTGTGTGTTGAAGTAGTGCAGTGGTGGAGGAAGCAGGTAAATTTCATGACTGTTTCACAGGTACAGTGTTAACTAAAACTAAAAATATTTTAAATACATTTAATTGAAATAATTGTTAATTTAAGTACAATCAAATATTTTTAAAATGTAAAAGCATTTACGATTGTTGTTGAGTTTGGGTTGAAGTACTTGCACTACTAAAATAAACTAAAACTATCATTTAAAAAATTAAATAAACATGTTTTTAAAAAACAACAACTAATAAAACCATAAAATACAAACAACAACATTAATAAAAATTTTAAATAAAAATGAGAAATATAAAAATAAAAACAAATTTAAAAATATTATTTAACACTATATTAATAATTTTCATTAATTTATTTTTTGTTGAACTTCAGTTTAAGTGCTAAAACTAAAGTTGAAAATAATTCAACTAAAACTGAAATAATAAAAAAAAAAACATTATTAAATTAGACATATTAAATTAAACTGAAAAAAAATTACCAAAATTTTAATGGAAAAATTATTTAATGAATTTAATTTAATCTAATTAATCTAACTAATTTAAGATAACTAATAAACTAAAAACTAATTAAAAAATATTAATAAATACTATAATTCTATATAAGGGCTTTTTTTATTTTAGTTTTTTTTTTAGTTTTTAAGGCAGCATTTTAATTTTTTTAGTTGATGTACTTACATTAGTAAAATTAAAACTAACTAATCTAAAATGAAAATAACTATAAACTAAAACTGAAAAAATAATAAAAACTAAACCAAAAAAAAAATCTAAATATTAATAAATACTATAATACTTTATTGATGATACTAAAATAAGACAGTGCAGATATTGAATAACTACGGAGCCCTTTAAAGGACATTGTGGTGGGAAAAATTTGAGGTGAGTGGAAAAAATTCAGGGTGGGAGGAAAAAATAATTTTCAAATGTTTTGCTTTCTCTTGCAAAACTTTTGCATTCCCTCACAAAACTTTTGCGTTCTCTCTCAAAACCATTTGAGTTCGGACAAACTCTTCCCGTTTACTTTACAGCGTGCAGTGGTTACAGCTCGTATGTTCAGAATGGAGCGGTTCATAGAGTTTTATTTTGAACTTGGACTCAAAGTAATACAGTCAGTGCTTACTTCGAGGCACGGTTTGGGACATTCTAAAACACTTTAATGTGGCTTAATGTTTTAAAACAGTGACATTAGGACCAAATTCGATAATAATAAATACTAATAAAATTGTCAGGCTTATATTAATAACCTTATTAATAATATTACTATTAATAAAGGAGAATAGCCCAGAATATGAATGCAACGGATTTGGTATTTTTAAATCACTGTTTTCATTATAGCCTACCTTAAAGGAACACTCCACTTTTTTTGGAAATAGGCTCATTCTCCAACTCCTCTAGAGTTAATAAGTTGAGTTTTACCGTTTTTGAATCCATTCAGCCGATCTCCGGGTCTGGCGAGAGCACTTTTAGCATAGCTTAGCATAGATCATTGAATCCTATTAGACCAGTAGCATCGCGTTCAAAAACGATCAAAGAGTTTCGATAGTTTTCCTATTTAAAACTTGACTCTTCTGTAGTTATATCGTGTACTAAGACCGGCGGAAAATGAAAAGTTGTGATTTTCTATTAGGAACTACTCTCATTCCGGCGTAATAATCAAGGAACTTTGCTGCCGTAACGTGGCCGCAGCAGGCGCAGTGATATTATGCAGCGCCTGAAAGTAGTCCCCAGCTAGGTAACTAGTTATAATATAGCTGGGGACTACTTTCAGGCGCTGCGTAATATCACTGCGCCTGCTGCGGCCACGTTACGGCAGCAAAGTTCCTTGATTATTATTATTAAACTATCGAAACTCTTTGATCGTTTTTGAACGCGATGCTACTGGTCTAATCGGATTCAATGATCTATGCTAAGCTATGCTAAAAGTGCTCTCGCCAGATCCGGAGATCAGCTGAATGGATTCAAAAACGGTAAAACTCAACTTATTAACTCTGCGGGAGTTGGAGAATGAGCCTATTTCCAAAAAAAGTGGAGTGTTCCTTTAAGCGTTTTATGGGGGAGAAAAGCTTACGTGCAGGGCGTTGCGTTCATATTCTGGGCTATTCTGCTTAGTAATATCATTAATAAGGTTATTAATATTAGCCTAATAATTTTATAAGCTTTTATTATAATTGAATTTGGTCCTCCAAGTCACTGTTTTAAAACATTAAGCCACATTAAGCATTTTATTATGTCCCAAAATCGTGCCTTGAACTAAGCACTGACTTATTAATTTATTATAGACAATGCAAAAGTTTTGCGAGAGAACGCAAAACATTTGAAAAATATTTGTTCCTCCCACCCTGAATTTTTTCCACTCACCCCGAATTTTTCCCACCACAATGTTCTTTAAAGGGCTCCGTAAATAACAGAAGTGCTGTTAGTGGGACACTTGTGAACGATGGAGACAATCTCAATCACCCTGAGGTGCCAACAAACTGATTCATCCTGTGAATAAAATGATTTTGCATGCAGGTACATCAATCAAAGTAGCTTGTGCGCAAGCAGAATATCCCACATAAAACTTTATGCATAAGCACAAGCTAAAAATACAGTCATTTGAATGGTTATCTATAACTATCTGGTCTCTCCACCATCACTTCGATTGTTGATTAGATTGTGAGAGTGTTTCTGTTCACAGCTCTCGTTCGACAGCACTGATCATGTCAGCACACGATTATGTCAGGAATCCGTGAGTTTGTGTGTGTGTGTGTGTGTGTGTGTGTGTTTCTATCCTAAATCGAGGTCTCCACGGGTAAACAAGCTAATAAATCACAAAGAATGAAGTTTTTTGAAAATCTAAAAATGCCTGTTGTCTCCTGTAAGGGGTAGGTTTAGGTGTAGGGTTGGTGTAAGACAATAAAATATACGGTCTGTACAGATGAAAAAGCATTGCGCCTATGGAGAGTCCCCACAAGGATAGCAAACCAGACGTGTGTGTGTGTGTGTGTGTGTGTGTGTGTGTGTGTGTGTGTGTGTGTGTGTGTGTGTGTGTGTGTGTGTGTGTGTTTATAAACAGGAATCACATGATGTGTGTGCTGTAGGGGATTTGTTTAAAATCAGATGAGCTTGATCTCTGTCTATGGGCGCCTGACGCCACTGTGACTGGCACATCTCGTTTTATCTGTTGAGCAACACTTACAGGTGTGTGTGTGTGTGTGTGTGTGTGTGTGTGTGTGTGTGTGTGTGTAATGTTAGCCTATATGAACCCACTAACCCTTTGTGTTTACTTGAAGTAGATGTGAATATAAATGGTAGATGATGTTATTTAAAATGATATTTTAGGAGTGCAGAAGGATGGATGAGGTCATTCTAGTACAGTTGCATTAAAATAACTGCATTTGAGAATGTATGAACAGGCCTCGGGGTGAAATGCAGCCGAAGCACCCAGTGACCCTTACACTACATGCATGCTATACAGATTTTTGAAAGTCTGTAAAAACTAAAACAGCTCCTCATGTGATTCGGTGTGATAGTCAATATTTAGTTCCGACTTACATAAGGAGAGTTTCACTTTCACAAACCTTGTGAACTGGACCAAAGCGGCAGCACATTGTGTACTTGCACTTTTTATGCACTATGCAGTGACTCTAAAAGTATTTAGACACTTAAGTCACACTTTAAAGCTGTCTGAATGCATTAGATGGTAAAATAAATCCAGTCAAGTGGCATTTAATGGAAAGAAAAAAGCACAAGCACACTTCATGAGAAAAACATTTCAGTAAAAGAAGTTTGCTAGATTTAAGAGCATTGAAAACGAAGGCCAAATCTCTACCACACTGTGGTTGTCAAACGTTGAACATATTCATAGTTAATGTCAAGGGAGTCTATAATACTTCAAAAAGCTCTCTAATTGCATTCCCATTTAACGCAACTGATAAACTGAGTTTCTAAAGGATGCAATTTAAATTCAATTATTGAATGACTGTAAATGGAGAAAAATGTCTTGGGATTTAATGTAAAGAAAGAAGCAAAAGCAGACTTCACAAGAAAAACATTTAACTAAAAGTTTGTCAGATTTGATTAAACAATAGATCTAGTATTGAAACTGTAGACAAAAGGTGTTTAAAGCAGTTAAACATTCTTGAAGAAAGTTCTCTGCTACCATTTCCATTCTTATTAATGGCAGCTGCTGACGGTCTGTAAAGACTGCAATTTAAATTCAATGACCGAATGTCAATAATTGATTTTTTTCTACTGGTGTAGTTGCAACATCTACCAGTAGGGGTTCATTAATCCATGCTAAATTAATCAGCCAAACCCTTAACCACTTGCATTTACCAGTAGAGTGTGTTTAATTGAGTTTTTAGAGCTGCTTTCTAACATCAAGATCCAGAAACAGTGAAATTTCACAGTTCCTTAAATAACCAGCATTGAAACTAGCAACCTTTTCTTCCGATGTTGTATAATAGTCAGGTTTCTGAACACCTAGTGATGCATTAACATGGATTTTACTAAACATTTCTGCAGTTTAGATTTAGTTAATGCTCATGTTGGGCAGGTTTTGAGTACTAATGAACTCTAATCTCAAAAGATCAAGAAACATTTAAGTCCTCATCATCAAATAAAAAATGTATCTACAGAAAGGACATGACCTCTGTCACACCCTTCATCATGAACACACACTCACACACACACACACACCCTACTACTCCCACATCCAGTGGCTACAGATCAACCTGACTGTGCATTCAGATGGAGGGAGTGGAGCAAAAAAAAAGAAAGAAAGTAAGAAAACTCCCACATCAAACAGACAAATGACAGGAATTAAATTTTCCAGAAACTTCCAGAAATGCTGAACGCAAAGCTTTAGGCAAACAATGTAAAGAGATCGATGTGTGTGCAATGACTTGAACAGAGACTTCAGGCTCCGTTAGCAGTACTGGGGTCATTTACTGGTTAAAATGACTGGTTTCTGTCTATTCTTGATGAAAGTCTGGATACGATTAAACTGGCAGTGTGTGAATGTGGTTCAGGTTCGAGATTAAAATTTAGATCCGTGTTCAAGAAAAAAAAAGTTTCTGTGAGTGAACAGATTCAGTCAGAAGACGTGTTAATGTGTTTTACATGTTTGTATGTTAGCCCCCATAAAGGATTGCAAGTGGAGAACATGCAGTAACAGTAAAAGATATCCGTCATTGAGTCTGTCAGTTCAGTGCCTGCAGGACACGTTCCCTAATTTCCTGAATGTGTATCCAATCCAGAATTACCATTAAACCTGAGGCTGAATTCCTGTGCGCAGATGGGAATTACGCCAAATGATACGTTTCAGCATGCAATGTAAAGTGGGAAATATGTCTGTGTACTATCTGTAGTATAAATACTATATTAGACTTGTACCATGGCCCTGGTTGCTAGGGAGTTCTGGGTGGTTGCTAAAGTAGCTGACTTTCTAGTCCAAGTCAAACAGGCCCGGCGCCAAGACGGATGAGATGATATTCTGGTAACACACACCTCTTCTCAACAAGCTGCTTGATTTAAGGAATCATGCATGTCAGTAACACATGCAGAATGAATCATTGCAGAGTTGTATTACTTAGTGAGGTTGTTCAAAGTATAAGCAATTGTAAGAGTTCATGACTGAATGTTTGTTTAAGAGACAGAGAGAGAAAACAGCATGTTTTAATTCATCATCATGATTCTTACTGTAACTGCACTGTGCTGTACTATAATGTGCATTATAATGTTGTCATTATCACATGACCTACCTGCAGCGTCAGCTGCGTCACGTCACCATCATTCATTAATCCTCTTTTCTTTTGGCTTCATAGGTAAAGTGTCCTTCGTATGCACACTTCAGAATCACGTCAGAAGTAGTATATGTGACCCTGGACCACAAAACCAGTCACAAGTGTCAATTTTTCAAAATTGAGATGTCTACACCATCTGAAAGCTGAATAAATACGCTTTCCATTGATGTGTGGTTTGTTAGGATCGGACAATATTTGGCAGAGATACAACTATTAGAAAATCTGGAATCTGAGGGTGCAAAAAAATCTAAATATTGAGAAAATCGCCTTTAAATTGTCCAAATGAAGTTCTTAGCAATGCATATTACTAATCAAAAATTAAGCTTTGATACATTTACGGTAGGAAATTCACTAAATATCTTCATGGAACATGATCTTTACTTAATATCCTAATGATTTTAGCATAAAATAAAAATGGATAATTTTGACCCAGACAGTGTATTTTTGGCTATTGCTACAAATATACCCCAGCGACTTAAGACTTTGTGGTCCAGGGTCACACATGTCATCAGGGTACTTTTTTCCTGCTCATTTATGAGTACTGTGAATTTGGACTTCTTTTGTCACATACTGTTTTTCACCTAAGGAAGTATGCAATTTTCACTCTTAAAAATAAAGGTGCTTCACGATGCCACAGAATAACCTTTTTGTCTAAATGGTTCCATAAAGAACCGTTAACATCTGAAGAACCTTTCTGTTTCACAAAGGTTCTTTGTGGTGAAAGATAATAAAAAGGTAAGAAAGAGATGATTCTTTAAAGAACCTTTGACTGAACGGTTCTTTGTGGAACCAAAGATGGTTCTTGTGTGGCATCGCTGTGAAGCACCTTTATTTTTAAGAGTGTATCCTTATGAAAGAATCATTGAATCATTTGTCCAACCAAAACATTCAAAAACAGATTCATTCAGGTAAGATACAAGTTACTATCTTTATGAAAGAGTCAGTGAATCTTTTGTCCAACTGAATCATTCAGGAATAAAACAAGTGACTATCTTTATGAGAGAGTCATTGAATCATTTGTCCAAACTGATTCGTTTATAAACACAGATTCATTCAGGAACAAATCAAGTGACCGAATGAGTCAAGTCATCATTTACAGATTGGTTCAAAAATGCTGAATCATGTTTGCTAGTATAATAACTTTGGTACAGGCTGAAATGTTTGACCAATAATACCAATAATTTGTGTAAAAATTAGTGCTGGGCAAAGATTAATCTAGACTAATCTCATCCAAAATAAAAGTTTTTGTGTACATAATATATGTGTGTATATTGTGTATATTTATTATGTGTATATGAATACACACCCATGTATGTATATATTTAAGAAAAATGTGTTATGTTTATATATTAAATATATTTATATATCATATAAATTATATTAATATAAATATATACATGTAAATATTTTCAAAATATATACTGTATGTGTGTGTCTTTATATACACATAATAAATATTCACAGTACACACAGATATATTATATAAACAAAAACTAGATTAATCGTTGCCCAGCACTAGTAAAAATGTAGAAAGGATGTACAAAATGCTTTTTAAACTTGTTTTGTTTACTGTAAAATCGTGGTTAGGAGCTATGCACATATTTGCTGATTAACTAAACCCTGATTTTAGTCATTAAAATGAGTTTTATTGTAGAGAACTGCATATAAATTTTAAAATGATGACAACATTTTATGATTTTAATTATTTGATGCAGTTCATATGTAAATATATTGTTAGAAAGAAGTGTATCTAACATTTTTACTATAGAACACATTTGGGATGCCTCCGATGCTTTAAAATAATTTACTGAACACTAAAGTGTCCCCTATTTATGGAAAGCACAATATGTGTCAGCAGAAGGGAAGCAAAGTGAGGTCAGTGTTAGTGTCCATTATCTCACTGATTTCTGTGTTTACTCCCTTAAACACACACACACACACTGGAGGATGATTGTGCACACAAGTATGAGAACACCACTCACTCCTTCGCATCTTACCAAACTCAGTATGAAAAACTGTGACCCTGATGACACCATGAGAACTCATGCAATGAACAAAACTCTACTTATTTTAATTGAAAGATGTCTATTACTTTGTGTGACAAGCCAAATAACTCTGACTGTTTTCTGACCCTTCAACCAGAATTTTATCAGCTGGTTTCACAATTTTCATAAGTTGTGCTTTTCTTCAACATGAATCGATACATTAGTTAGACATGCCAGAAAGCACTTAAAACGTCATCTCCCATAAATCTGTGGTGCAGAGACGCGCTCCTCTTTCTGTCAAGGTCAGGGTATTTCATTTGTTTGTGGTTAGAGGCGTTTATGGGTGTAAAGCTCATCTCTGTCACAGCTGAGCATCTGTGTGTGTGTGTGTGTGTGTGTGTGTGTGTGTGTGTGTGTGTGTGTGTGTGTGTGTGTGTGTGTGTGTGTGTGTGTGTGTGTGTGTGTGTGTGTGTGTGTGTGTGTGTGTGTGTGTGTGTCAGGCTGGTGCAGGCATTGGCATTCATCCCAGCTGGCACATTAATCTAAAGAGTGAAGCTAATTACGGCCACAGTACAGACCTCCAAACATGAGGCTGCAGGCTTGTGTCAGAGCAGCACATCTGCTGAACCTGTAGTCACAGTTCACACGACCTCAAAACTCTGCATTTTAAACTGTTCCAATCTCATAATATAGGACAAAACCAAGCTCATTTGATTTCAATGTCAAAGTCTACTTAAATTATGCTTTTTTACATATTATTTTTCCTTCCCTTAAGTTTGTAATATAGCTGTTTGTGCATGAAAACATCTGCAAAGCTGCAAAGCACAGTCCACGCCAAACCCATGAAGAAAAATATATTTTTAGCCTATATTTCGAAATACACAAAAGCCCACAAATATATATGCTAAAATATGTTTAAAAATATATTAATTTAAATTGAGATTTTTTTTTAATATTTAATATTTTTAAAAGCATATATAAAAATGTATTTAGCCTTGTATATTATAATCCAAGAATATACATTCACATTTGAAGAAAAACTTAGTCTGTAACATGTCAAGATAAAACATTTTTTAATTAAATTCAGCAAGGCGCATACTTTACATCGTTCCCAAAATAAATAAAAAATAAAAAAAATGTAATAACATTATTAAATCATAAATCCAGTTTTGATTTATAGGCTTTTTTTTTTTTTTTTTTTTTTTTTTTGCTTTTTTGGCCATGCAATGCATTTTTAAATTTATTTTGGTATATGAAAGTTTAACCTAAATATTTTTTTGTATTCAAGTGTATGAGCTTCACTGTTTACAACATGTATGTAGCAGATTCTAGCAGACCCCAAATATGAAATTCTAAGCTTAAATAAGCATAATTTTTAAGATAAATAAAATTGACAACTCACTTAATAAAACATAGGTGTGAACTCCATCTTATCAGCTCTGAGAAACATCTGAGCAGCAAATCTTTACAGTTTCCATTCAGCCCACTTTCTGTCTGTGTTTTAGCATGCCTGGATCTATGATCATTACATTACCACTCCCTAGCATTTTAATTGACTCTAATAACAAAATCCTGGATCTGTCAGATATTGAAAACAGTGAAAGTTTTCTTTAAAGCTGCATTGTACAACTTCTTTGGCAATAGCATCAAACATAATTGCACAAATAATGATTTCCTTAAACACTGTTCTCATCTGTCAGGGTCTGATGGGTAATAAACTTGCTATTTCTATTTCATGACTTTTGATCTGAGCTGACTGTTTCACAAATTTGCATGTTGATATCAACCTAAAGCATGATGAAAGCAAACAGGGAAGCAATGCTTGAGCTTGAGGTTTGTCTCCAGCACTAAAAGCCACCTATAGACACTTTCTAAATGAAGTGAGCGATGAACGGATGAGGTGATGGAGGGATGCTGGAAGTACTGTCACGGTGGTGAGGTCAGCAGCTGTTTATATACTCTTGCGTAACGACTGACAGGATTAGATGAACTCGCTCCTGAACCCTCGTTTAACACCTCATCACATGTGTGCTCTGTACAAACAAATGCATTCCCAAATGATATTCAGGAGACCTGTACAACAGCCCAAATAAATGCATGGTTGCCAGTTTATGGGTGTAATGTTATTTTGATGTTGATCATACAACAACTTAATATTTTGTCATTAATACTCACATTTTTTGCCTTGATTAAATTTAAGTTCTATTACCTTGATCAAATTGTCTTGATAACTGGGAAATGGATTTCTAGTTCCCAGCATGCTTTGCATAGGACTGTATAAGGAGAGTAAATGTGGAAATGAGTGTTTTATATGTTTTTCAGTAAAGAGAAAGACTTCTGTTTTTGTTGTTGCTGAAGAGCAGAGCTCATGGTTAGATTATGGGTGGACACACAAAGTTTCACATGATCTCTATGAGCTATGATTGTAATAATGTTAGACATAAGAATATAATGTCTTATTTGTCCATTAAATTTAAATGCAAAATAAATTACATTTACATGTGATTTTAACTGAAATATATGGGATTAATTACACTCAAAAAAAACTTTCAAAAGGTATTAATATGTACGTTTAACACTCTAATATGTACTTTTATGTTGTGTATTGGTAATTTTGACCTGGAGAGATATTTGTCTTGAAAATGCTACTTAGTGATTTTTTGTTATTTTTTTGCGATTGTGATTTTTTTTGTTACACCCATGGATTTTCTAGTCAAATCTGGCCTATAAAAAGTGTTTGTAAATATTACCAAATATTGGATTCAATCTTTTTTATCAACTTATTTTCTCTCGATTAGCACAGGTTTTGTATTTCTTTCCAGAACTGACTGATCGTAGTAGGACTCATTGATCTGAGCTTATTCACCTCAGATTCACAGTGAACATTGCCAAAATTATCCTCAAATAATTCCTTTTCCACTGAAAAACTGAGGTGCATAAACTCAGATTAATGAGAACTATGATCAATGAGTTTCAGAAAGAAATACAAAACCTGTGCTAATCACGAGATTGCTTTTTTTTTTTAAGTTTGCATTTATGCAACAAATTACTGTATTAAGTTCCTCTAACTCACTGTAGTTTATTGGTTGAACATAATTTCATTAGGAATAGTTATTAGTTGTCATAACTCACAAAGATTGATGCAAACTGTTTCATTAACTAAACAAAATGGAGGAAAAACATTGTCAGCATAAAAGCATCTGCTAAATTAATTAAATGTAAATGTGAAAAAAATCTAGAAAGACATTGAGCATCAGACAAAACCTAGCAATAGAGACCTTTAAAGAGTTAAAAAATCTTGCAATGCAAAAAAAAAAAGGCACTTTAAGCAGAAAAAAATAGCAAAATGTGGACAGATGGGTTCAAGACTATATTCTGCTCCAAGAAAACAAAACATTTTGCCACTTAAATTGATCTGAACTGATATCTTCAGGACTTTTCACCCGGTCTACTTGTTTTCCATGCGGGTTGTATGGCAATGTTGACCAGTCTGCTAGATTTATGAGTGAACAGTAAACAAGCAGCAGACATGTACAGTAGTACACGCGGTCCATTATTCACGTCTCAGCCGTATAATCCTGCAGAGATGGATAGATTCATGACCTTCATGAAAACATTCCCATAACTGTACAGCAAACGTACATGACAAATCTCCACTGACAATACAGCATGCCAGTGGTCTTAGTGTTAAGAGCACCAGACCTACTGTGAGGGATAAATGCGGATCACTAAGTGTGTGTGTTTGCGATTTATCGCCCGACACACCATCCATCAAAATCAGCTGTGAACTATTTAACCTCGGTGACTTTAGGAGTGCCGTTCATAACCCTGCGCCATTAAACACAAACACACAGCAGAAATAAACCCAGTCCTGTCCGTCTGTCAGCGCCGGACGCTCAGTGATGCTGGTAATATATATTCCTCCCAGAAATATCTCCCATCAGGGCCAAACAGCTTCTGGCACCTAGTTTTATTACAGCAGCTAAAAGAAAACAGACAAACAGCCACATAAAATTGTTTATTAAAAAAGTACTTAGGCTAATCTTATGTTTTGATTGTTGTATATAAGGACTTTTTTTTTTAATTAAAAATGTATTTATTATTAAAATTATGATATTATTATTTATTAATTGAAATTAATTTATTGAACATTTATTTTTGTAAATGAATTCATATTAGTCATTCATTTATGATCATTAAAAAAAAAACATGAATTCAGTCAAGTGTGTCTAAAGGTTTCCACAGTATGTGTATTTATTCCATATACAGTACATTTATGTGTGCCTTTAATAACTCAGGCTTTCACCAATAATAGACCAACTTCAAATGTGCTTGTATCATATCCAAATATCTGCCTAAAATACACTCAAAACAAGTGTAGACCGTTCACTCGAGTTTATTTATTGAAGGTGCAGTTGTGATCTAATCGTCATCGTTAAAGGATTACCAAAAATGATCATTCTGAAATCATTTAGTCACCATCATGTCTAAACCTGTAGATGGCTTTCTTTCTTCTGTGCAGCATATATTGTGTATTTTTGATCTGCTCTTTTACATGCAATGAAATGGACAATATTCCAAGTCTCCTGAAACCAAATGATGCATTATGTGAAAGAGACTCAATGCAAGTTGTTATTAGCAGAAAAAGTTGTAATGCATGAGTTGTAAGGACTGCTTTTATACTTGATAGTTGTTATTTATTTATGTGTTTAAACAGCCTTCATTCACTTATTGCCTTATACTGAACGGAGCAGAGGCATTTCCCCGAATGATGCCAGAATTATTATTCTGGGTGGACCTTTAAAGACAATCGCTCTTTCCCAATTTTTGTCAGGATTGAAGAAATATCTGTTGTGAAATCTACTCTCTGTTGATCATCACTTGTGATATTGAGCAAAAAAATACATTTTGCAAGTGTGTCAGCAGCTTTCGTCAGAATTACCCTATAATAATGATTGAATATTTATTGATAAAAATCGTACTTTTGAGTCTTGAAACCATTACTGGAACCTAATTATTTATTGATAAATTCGTTATTGGATTAATGATTAAATGAACATGAATTATGATTCATTTTGATTCATTATAGGTTTATAAATCACATAAAATCAGCACTAACAGGCATGATGTGCTCAACATGTCCAGTTTGATGTTTATTCAGAATTATTAGCCTACCAAGTTTATAAATTAATTAATTTGTGGGGGAAAAAAAATAAGTTCGTAGCACAGTTAGTAGCATAATGTTTCCATTTATAGTATAAGAAACTCCTTTATAATTATATTATATTTCAAAGTAAAATGTTGGCTTGTTTAAAAATGCTCTACTATGCTTTCGCAATGGTGTACTAGCTACTGCCAGTAAATCTGAACTAGAAAAAAACTGAATAAATGCCTGCTTTTTTTTCTTTCTTTCTTTCTTTTCTTTTTTTTTTTTAACCACCTGACAAGTCCCGGGTCACCTGATCACTCTTTGCTCTGATTGGTGTGAGCTATTTACAAGCGTTCTTCCATTGGACAGCTGTGCCGTCCATAACGCCAGTCATCGGGGCTGAGGGCGGGGCTTGTAGTAATACTAGCCGGTGCAAACCTCCTTTCTTTCCATTCGAGCTGTCAATCAAATGACTGTTTTCAGTGCTTCGTGTAGAAGATTGGAAATAGAGTAAACGAGTAGAATGGCACGAAACGGTCGTTATGAAAATGGGCGGGGACTATCTGGGTGTAAATAATATTTGTCTTGTTTTATTTCTTCACTGTGTATCTTAAATTCACTGCCTGTTAAGGATTTTCATTATCTTTTATTTATGTGTAAACTGTGAATACCGCTGCTGACGCGGACAGCGCTGTCACACGATATCTGTTACTTTTCTCAGCGCGGATACGGTTGGACCAATCAGAGTCGTTTGTGATTACTAAGTGGTTATTTTTAAAAATCATTTTACAGTTAAAGCGGAGCTTAAATTTTAATATGCACGCCACCAATAAATCCTTACGAAGAACTTATATAAAAGATTACACCTTTAAGTGTTTATATATTTGCATTAAAACAAGAACCGTCTCAAGATTTGAATGTTGTATAAGGCGATAGCGGGTTTGGGGCCACGAAGCGCCCCCTACAGGAATAACAACTCCTCAACAATCTCCAGCTGGAAATATCTGCAGTCTGGAAAAGAGAAGGAGGAGTGGATGAAAGGAGGAGGAGTGGAGGAGAGGAAAAAACCAAAACACTCAGCGCTGTTCGCCATGTTGTGTTCAGGACACATGAGAGAATATATGGACGCCTCCGAGGGTTTATTCCAGCGGATCCACAGCGTTTAAACACACAGAAATGGAGCTGATTTCATCTCCTCTGATCTGGGATCATTCGGACGAAAAACGCGTTTCAGAAGCGCTTTAGGATTTTACGGAGGAATCCGACGCTATAAAACACTGTTTATTTGAATTGTTTTAGTTGCTCTTTCGGATCTTAGTATATTTAAACCCTGAGCTGGATTTATATCCGTGGATTGAAGATCATGCCTCTGATTATATAAATCAGATTTATTCAAAGCATTTTTAAAAAGAACCAGAAGATCATATCGGGATGTTTTTGAACTCGACTGAACCATGAATAGGAATTTTCTCCATGCATATGGCCATGAACTCAAAATGATCGCTGTTTCTGTATCGATACCGATCAATATTAGTGCATAAGTTTCAGGGCAGGCTGCTGTCACTTTCTAATGCAGTATGATTGTATTAATGTTTGATATTTCATCTATGCAAACAGAAACGCACGCTCTGACCTCCAGGCTGAGGATTTGTGAAATCTCTCAAACACTAAACCTCTCTTACAGACTTACTCATTGATCCGGACCTGTTTGCTCACAAATAAATGCTTTTGGCAATATTAAAACATTAATTTTAGAGGGAGCGGATTATCAGCTTGGGTGTTGCTGGGATTTATTGCAGTACAAGAATCTGCACTGAAAATGAGGACAGACACCAAACTGGCCTTGGCCATATTCCTCGTCTCCTGTTCATCAGGTGGGTAGAGGTTTCTGCATTATATCCAGTCTGATTTTACGTCATAAACCGTGGCCTGTTGACCCCAGCATTGGTCATGGATTGTGAGGAACTCAGGCTGTATCGGATTAATTTAAAGCTTTTGCCAGAGACACAAGGAGCTGCTTGTTACAGCCGTGTGTTGACGTGCGTTACATGTTACAGGATTGTAACTGATGTGGAAACACTTTTATTTTAAGGTGTCCTGGCTTGTTACACATGTTGCATGTATTTGCTATTATAATAGCAATAAATTATGCAGAATTGCATGCAAGTAACCCAAACCCTAACTATATAGTAAATGCATGTAATTAATTAATATTACTCAGTACTTAAATGTATAATTACACTGTAACAAGGGCACCTTAAAATAAAGTGTAACCGCTGATGTTTGTCAGGTGTTGCACTGAAGGGTTCTGCTCATAATAACTCAGGTCCAGTATGAATGTGCAGAACAAAGGCCTCAGTATATGCTATAAACAGAGTTCCTAGACCTGACCATATGATTTTTAGTTTTTCTGGTTACTCAATATAATTATTTTTATATATTCAGTAGGAATTTGAACAAGGTTTGAGAATGTTGTAAAGAAGTGGTGCTTGTATTCAAAAGGTTTTTTTATTTATTGTTTTTGCACGTTTTTTTATACTCAAAGTCTGCATTTATTTGACCAAAAATACTGTAAAAAAACAGCAAAATTGTGAAATATTATTACAATCTAAAATAACCGGTTTCTATGTGAATCTATGTTAAAATATAATTTATCCTTGTAATGCAAAGCTGATTTGTTTTTAGGCAGTCTTCAGTGTCACGTGATTCCTCAGAAATCATGCTAATATGCTGATTTGCTGCTCAAGAAACATTCCTGATTATTATCAATGCTGAAAACAGTCGTGCTGCCGAATATTTTTGTGGAAACCTTGATACGTTTTATTTTTCAGGATTCACAAATGAATAGAAAGTTTGAAAGAGCATCATTTATTTGAAAGAAATCACATTGTCTATTTAATGCTTTCTTGCTGAACAAGTTTTAATTTTCTAAAAAAATACCGACCTCCACTCCAAACGTTTAAACAGTGCTGTGTGCCTTGTGCATGCTCATGTAAACGTGCTGTAATAATTGAAATCCATTAGTCCTATAGTGCATGAAGAATCTGCATGGCATTGACATTTGACATCCGATGAATGAACAGTTCTCTTATGGTGGATTTGTACATTTAAAGCCGCAGAGTTTTCATACATTGCTTCTTTAATCATGTAATAATAATGAATTATTTTAGGTGCCAGACATTTCTAATGATCTACTCAAATCAATCCTCTAAGTGATGTTTTCACTCTTCTGTAAAGACTCTTTCACGAATTTGCTTAAAAGTACAGTAAACATGTCTTGTTATTAGCTTTGAAAACTTACTTATTCTGAACATCTTTCTTTTATTCCTCCAAATAACACATTGTAATTTTATGGCTAATTCTATATCTTGATTGTAATTGGCTTTTTTTAACTAAGTGGGAGGAGCTTTTCTTGTGATCAGCTCATCCACCCACATCTACAACACTTCAGGCCAAACTCTGGAGAGCTTTAGTGTTTGCTGTTGTGTGTGTATAGAGACAGATAGATAGATAGATAGATAAAGAGTCTAGACAATGAGAAGAACACAGTTTGGTGCAGATGAGGGCAGTAACGTGGTCTCATCGGTCTGGATTTGATCAGATGCTCACTCAGATTAGCCACTATACCGGTCTTTTTAAAGAACGCTTCACTGCTCAAGGTTACAGAGTCTGACGCCAGAATAACACTAATGCCATTAAAGACCAGTATGCTTTGTCTATCTGACGTGCTGCATTAGAGAGTTTCACCAATGTGTGCATATAACTTGACAAATTCCCTTTTGCGTGTGTAATGTTTTTCAATACAATCAGTGGAGACATGTGTATTTCAGTAGCTGAAACTGATAGAGATATTACTGGTATATATTTTTAAATGGTCTATCATTAGTACAAATGACATCACAGTCATTATAATTTCTGGCACTTTACTCAGTTTGTTTATGCAGCCTGACAAGGGAAACCTGTCTGAAAACAGTAATTTGGTAACTCTTGTGACATGCAGAAGTTATCAGAAGCATCAGATGTGACAGGTGAAGGTGTTTACTAAACTCCAGCCTCTCTCTCTATCTCTCTATCTCTCTCTCTCCTCGCTCAACCAGTCCTGAAGTAGGCCAAAGGTCCGCAGCAGCCCTCATCCTCTTTAGTATAAGCCTGTAGGGCTCACGCAGACTTATGCCAAGGTTACAGCCGTGAGCAAATCCCTGCACCAGCAAACCTCACGCACCGGCTCTAAGAGCAGGTCACCGCTGATCAAAGTCACTCCAGCATCCCAAGATGATGCACGAATCCCACGTGTCCTGCTCATTTACTTTGGACAAAAAAAAAAAAATTAAGAGATATGCCATTTTTAAGCCTAGTCTTCAAATTTTAAAACGTTAACCATATTTTAGAACCAGTTTTTTTTTTTTTTTCAATTGTGACAGAATTGTGTTCTTTCTTTCTTTTTCTTAATTTTTTTTTTTTTTTTTTATTAAGAAACTTAAAGATTTTGTAAATCTCACTTCTGTACAGTAAAATTATATACTTATTACAATCAGCATAAACTAAAGGCGTTTTAAATAGATAATACATCATAGTATATATATATATATATATATATACTTGTTATGCACATCGTTCCACCACGTTTTCTCTTCGTTCTTATTTATTTGATTTTGATAGTTTATCAACAACAACAAAACAAAATTCATTCAACAAGGGGATTTTCCACAAACAAAACGTATGAAGCTGTCTAAAATTGTGTCTTGACCCACTTCTCCCAGCGTATAGCTGTCCAATTCATTACCACGCCATGACGTTTACAGATTACACAACCTTTTCATAATTAACAGATTGAACTGAAACAAAACACAAACAAATAATATTTAAACATAAATATAACACACACACACACAAAAATGCATTTTCCTAAATGGCTACAATAATAATAAGATGTTTCTTTAAAAATTAAGCTTGTATTTAAAGCCAGTATCTTTGGTATTGTGACATTATTTCATTCATGAAAATTCAGCACATTTTCCTAGAAATGTTTGCTTTTGTTTATTTGTTTAATGTAATACTGTACAAAATGCTATTATTTATTATTACAGTCAGCATAAATGAAATGCCGTTAAAACGATAATGTTTTCACATTGCATTCATGAGGCTTTGGCAGTAAATGTGCTTGAAATTCACTCTCTTCGCTGTCATGCGGTGATGATGTTTAACAGATTGTTGATGAGGAGGAACAACAGTGTCTTTTATCCTCTGTCTGTGGTTCAGCGCTGGTTGTTTCTGTGAGTGTAGAGGCTCATCTGCAGCTCCAGATGGGCAGCCGTCTCTCCGCCGATCTCACAGCATGTGGGTGGCGTTGGTGGTTGTGTTTGAGACAGATGTGCCTCTCCGTCCAGCCGCTCTGGCTCCAGCGCGTCCGGAGCAGGAAGGCCAAACTCTGGGAACGCTCCCCTGGCAGACGGAGGACTCACAGACTCTGAAAGCATTTCATTTGATGAATCTGCAGAGAAACTGGAGAAGACAGACAGACCGAGAGAGAGAGAGAAGCTCACAAGTGTGTGTGTGTGTGTGTGTGTGTGTGTGTGTGTTAGAGAGAAACTGTGAGCAAACCCAGAGCAAACAGTAAAATATGATGCTGATCGAGAGTCATGCTGGCTTGTGAATGTAAATATGGGGGCAGTAAACCAGAAGTCTTAAAAGTGTCACATTCTAAGTTCACTTACGATATCAATCGAGGTTTCTTTGGCCTGAAAAGAGTCGTAAATTCATTTTTAATGGTCTTTTTCCATCCTGACCCTTACAATAGAGCTGTTCAGTCATGACGTCAGTTTGTCAGCAAACCCAGGAGACTAATTCAGCACGGCTTTCCTCAGGAATTTCCTCGGGATCTGTAGAATTGCAGAATTCTATTTCTGAAACAGTAAAATGAGGTCTGCGATTAACATCACTTATTGTTCTACAGTGCGAACTACACACATTAATACCTCAGTTGTGAGATATGAAACCATTGTGTGCTTTAAAAATGAAAGTTTTGCGTAAACGCTACAACAGTTGTCTGATTTGTGAAGTATGTAAACTTGAACTTTTTTGTAAGCAGCTTTCATTTTCTAAAGCAGTGTAACCTTTGTTACAGAATAATTATTTTGTTTTCTGAATAGAAGTATATATAAGTGTGCTGAGAGTGTTGTTTAAATTCATGCCTCGCCTGCCGCTGTTTTTTTCCTTTTATTTTGAACTAAACGAGTTTTCTATACACGACCCCTGTGTAAGCGTCTCGATTCCTCGTAACAAGCAGGCAATAATTTCAAAATTCATATTTAAGGTATAATAATTTGTTTCTTTAAATAATCACAGATCTTATTTTACTCATAAAACAAGAAACATAAAACCTTAACAGTGATATTTTTATTTTAGTATAATTGATATACCATTATATTTTTATTAATATTTTGAATCGTTTATTTTTTTATTTGAATTTTAGTTAGTTTTTTTTATATTTTTTGCTTTTTATATGTCTATATAGTTGTTAATGATTTTTTTTTTTTTTACAATTAAAGTTAAATTAAGTTAAAAAGAGAAATGTTGAACTAGCAACTTAAGATTTTAAGGCAACCAGCTTCAGCAGATTTTTGAGTTTTCTCAACTTGTCGTTTTAAGTTTATACAACAAAAATTTAAGAATCTCCCACAAAAATAAGTTGAGCAAACTCAAAAATACTGCTGAAGCTGGTTGGCTCAAAGGGTGCACTTACTTTTTCTTTTGCCCATATAAAGTTCAGAGTTTGTGTCTTGGAAAGCTTCCTGTTTTGTGAGCTAATCTAGTTTATGCTTTTAACTTGGCATTATGAGCTATTACTGACTTGTATGACAAATTTCCTGGAAGTTCCTCATTTGTAAGTCACTGTGAATAAAAGCGTCTACTGAATGTTAAGATAGCGGGTTTGAGTAGGGTGTTTGTGAGATTGTGATAGAAACATTTAAACAAATATGAATTAGTCATAATCGATTAGCTAGATATTTGCGCATTTGCTTATTAGATTAAATGTAGATGTTTCCAATGTTATGTAGATATTAGATGTTTCAGTCTGGCCTTTTTTAACGAAGCAAAACAAAGCTCTTAAAATATGATTATGACCAAAATTATCATCTCTAATCAGGGTCGTTTCTGACCGTGGAACTACAAATGGCCCTGTTCCCACTTATATTGTCTAAAAGTAAAATAAGTCAAATAAAATGAAGTAAAAAGCTAAATGTGCTGATATTTGGACCAACAGGACTCTTGCTTCGATTATATTGCTTAATTGTATTTGGAAAGCGTATCAATATTGAACATTTTAGAGGGTATTTGAGTCATTAAGATTAAAGGAGTTCAGCTGAGACGTTTATAACACACTTATGAGACAGTTTTGCACGAGTGTAGTTTGTTTGATTGCGGAGGCGTCTCATTAGATCCGCTGCTCTCTGTAGATGATCAAGTGTTGCTCTGTACTGCTTTGCTCTCATTTGTATCCTCAGTTATTCCCGGGTTGTGAATCTGTGTGGGTTTTAGTGCTGATTGTACAGTATGCTCAGGCATTGATTTTGTGTATTGGATTTGGCTCTCTGCGAGGTTTCTGCAGTAGTTCTTGTAAATTTGAGTGCCTCCTCCTGCTCCGGCCTGTGATTTACACGTCTGTCCCAGCAGGCCTAGTGTCCGGCTTCATTAGCTCATTACTGAGAGTACGAGCGCTTCGGTCAGAGCCGATTCCAAACTGAAGGAGCCGCTGGTATCGGCACACAGTGGCTGACACTAACGGAGACAAATGACATTCAAAGGACGAATGCAGTGTACTAACACTAATAATATCCACTTTTAGAATGCAAAAAAACTTAAAATGTTTATGAAGAAATTTTGTATCTTTTAAAAATTTATTTAATGTTTTTTTCATTTTAATTTTAGTTTAATTTGTAAATTGCATTTTTATTTTAAAAAAATATGAAGAAATTGTGTATCTTTTTTAAATGATTTTAATGTTTTAATTTTACATTTAGATATATATTTATTTTTATATATTTTTATTTATTCAATTCAGGCAATATTTACATTAAATATTCACAATTTTATTTTAATTGTTAATTTAAAATGTTTATTATATATGTAAATAATAGTGTATCTTGTCTGTTCCTGTTACTTGTTCCTGCTGACGGTGTTTGATTGATTCCTGTTGGCAGTTTATTTCTAAAGAACTGCATTGTGGGTAAATTTGAGCAGATTAGGTGGTAAAAAAGGTCTTGCCGGAGTATATGACACGTGTGTGTGTGTGTGTGTGTGTGTGTGTGTGTGTGTGTGTGTGTGTGTGTGTGTGTGTGTGTGCGCATGCTGCCTACAAAATGCACATATATTGACTTCCCTTTTTTTTTTAAAAAAAAAAGCTCTTTTATGAGGAAGTGCTCTGTGATGGCACATGCATATCAATTGAAGTTCCGATTTTTATTAAATACGGAAAGTGATCAAACAGGAATTTTATTTTTTTTTTAAAAACCAGATGATGTTAAATGGGTCTTGATTCAGGATCATTTGACTGATGTTCATTGATATCATTCAGTGATTAATTATAGATCAGTTTACAGCACAAACTCCATTCTGATGCAGTCTTGAGGCGTCTGTGAGTTTAAAATCTAGTTCTGGAGTTTGTTGATAGCTGATAGATTTTGAGGTTTTGATCTGATGAAACTAATCTGAATCTGCAGAGAGAAAGAGAATAAAAGATGCTAAATGAAACAAAGTCTTTTAAGAAAACTGTCAGAAAGCTCACAGTTTATTTCTTTGAAGGATTGTCTATTTTTGACATTACGCAATTCATCTAAAGTCTAATTCTTAAAAGTGTATATGTCAACTTAGAAACGGCATGAAACTGCTGTACATGAAATAGTTGTAGCCTTCCTGATAAAAATCATGATGTTAAACTCAGTTACACTGAATAAACAATGATTGTTAAAGTGTGTTTACATAGTGTGAGCTCATGATGATATTTCTGTGGTCAGAAATGCAGGAGTTTCTGGGTATTTTATTGCAGCAGGTCTGTCTTAATGTAATTATCTTTGCACTTGACTTTAATGATTTATTGTAGACCACACAAAGTGTGTAATTACTGCTTTTAGTTGGTGAGTGAGTGGTTGAGCGTCATCGCCCTCTGTTGGTAATAGTGTGTGTGTGTGTGTGTGTGTGTGTGTGTGTGTGTGCGTGTGTGTGTGTGTGTGATTAGTATTTTTTTAAATACTCCCAGTTTAATATGCCGAGACAGCTATAAAGCATTGTTCTTGTGCGGTAATGCAGAGGATTTAATGTTCATGTTCAGATTTCAAAAAGAAACATTAAAGAGATTGATAAAAGCTTTGCATTGACTTCAGTGGAATATGTCAGGCTGATGATTTTATCTTAATTGAGGTGATTAAGAGAAGATATACTACTCTTAATGAGAAGGCAGACACATGTTGAGAGACAGTTCCTCAGGCACAGACACACCATTCAGAAACTCACACGTGGCTCCAGAAGAATGAAAGTGACATTTAGAAAAGAAATGATGCAGCGCAGAAATATTTCCACTGGCTAAAACTGAACAAGCTTGATAACATTGTGTGAGATCAGTGCCTGTCGGCCTTTTAATCCTGTGATTTATGAAAGTAAGTTGACTATTACTCTGAAAGCTCATAATTATTTCATAATCATGCGTCTCTGCCCTACAGCCCAATGAAGGCTTTTCATGTTTGTGTCTCAGCGGCGCTTGCGTGGAATTCGGTGAATGTTCAGTGGGCTGAAGTGAATGGAAATCTGTTCAGCGTGTTGAATTATTGAGAGAGGTCAAAGACGTCTGTCAGCAGAAATGTCCGATTGCTCCACGTCTCGCCTTTCTAGCATTCCTTCCCTTCAATGAGCTGTTGTGGATGAAATACAAACCCTTCCCTGACAAACACACACACACACACACACACACACACACACACACACACACACACACACACACATACACACACACACACACACACACTCTCAGGCATTCCTGCACATACTACTGTTCAGAAGTTTGGAGTCAGTAAGATTGACACGTAACTTAATACTTATATTCATCAAGGATGCATTAAATTGATCAAAAGTGACAGTAAAGACATTTAATATTAAAAGATTTCTATTTCAAATACATGCTGATCTTCTGAACTTTCTATTCATCTGTGAATCCTGAAAAATAAAATGTATCACAGTTTCAACACAAACACAGTAGTGTTTAAACATCATGAAAGATTTTATTAGTTCTTAAAGCAATAATTCACCCAAACTTTAGAATGTCTTATCAGTGAGTAACATCTTAAAATTCAGTCTGTTCCTCACAAACTTGTCATTGCAGAAGATCTTCAAAAAAACAAAATATAAGACATGCATGATTATGCTGCCTTTTAAGACACCTTGATTTAAGCAGCACTGCATGCAATCCCAGAATGCATTGTAATAAACGCAATAAAAAAAAACTCATTTACAAAATTTTACCCACTGTTTGTGTTTTGTGTGTTTATCTGCTTATTAGAGTTCTGTGTGTTAGTTTAGCAACATTCAACTACTGAATTCTCTCATAATGTGAGAAAAACGCTATTCAACAAGATCAGGTCTCCATTGAAAAAAGCAGTATTTGAAATGCTTGAACTCTATCAATATGCTAAAATGAATCATGATCTTCACTTTTTAGTGCTTTTTTTTATACCTAAAGGTTCAGTAATAATGTTACTCAAGGTTTAATGCATGAGTTTATACACTGACAAACAAAAAGTGGTGTAGAAGCAAAATTTCATTTAGAAATCACTAGTAAATTTTACAAATAAATACACAGAAATTACAAGAGACACACTGAATTAAGGTGGCCATATGTGCAGGATTTTTTTATATTGCCTAAAACATCCAAAGTAGTTCAAAGCGATGCAAATATGCACACGTGTTTGTTCATTCAATCGACTTGAAGCGTCACTGTGCACCAAATATTGTATGACACCAAAGTTCGATCTGCATAGTGCAAACAGCCAAAACCTGGATATTTTAGGCAATATAGAAAACCTTGTCAAGGACGTGTCCTGTAAATACAGCCCGTATGGTCACCTATACACTGAATTAATGTTAAGCTTAGTAGTGGAAAGTCTGAAACAGTATTTTCTTGAAAATGTGCTCCAATAAAATGTTTCATGTGCAACTTTGAAAGATCATTTTTTACAGTGTACTCTACTTTTAAGATTTGATATGCAATGAGGTTTTAAACAACTTCTGTTCTGTTGATTAAGTAGACGTCTGAAGTCTCTTTCTTTGTGCTTCAGGTGCGATCCTCGGCCGTTCGGAGACGCAGGAGTGTGCGTTTTATAATGTGAGCTGGGAGAAGGACGAGACGAACCAGAGCGGAATCGAATCATGCTACGGAGAGAAAGACAAGCGACGACACTGTTTCTCCACCTGGAAGAACCGCTCAGGAGCCATCGAGATGGTCAAGCAGGGCTGCTGGCTGGACGACGTCAACTGCTACGACAGGTACGGTCAGATGTGTGCTTGGATGCCTCATGTGTGTTTTGTAGTGAACAGATGATGACACGTTATCTGTGTGTGTGTGCAGCAGCGAGTGTGTGGAGCATAAGGAGAATCCCGACGTCTTCTTCTGCTGCTGCGAGGGAAACATGTGCAACGAGAAGTTTCACTACAGTCCAGAGATGATTGAGAGTGAGTAACACACACTACACCTCAGACACAAACACACTCAGATATTCAGTGTGAGACCGCTGGGACTGGAACTAAAATAAGAGAAGCACGTTTCTCTGGACAAAAAAGCAGCTGCTCAGCAGGAACAGAGCATTAGTTCAGAAGAACAGGACACAGTGTTCTCCGTAACGCCGAGTGAAGATATCTGGATAATGTGCACACCTCAAGACTAGCAACCGTGAAACGTGTCTCACGATTGTGACACTGCAAGAGTGTTAAAAAAGGATCTGGTGCAGGATCTAAAATATACACTTTCACTTATATTCATGTAGATTTTAATCTAAAATAATCACTGCTTGTCACTTTAAGAAGCACAACAATGGCACACACTTCTTTAAATTTATCTGAAATCAAACCAAAAAAGCAGTAAAATTGTGAAATATTATTGCAATTTAAAATAGCTGGATTCTATGTGAATATCTGTTAAAATGTAATTTATTTCTGTGATGCGCAGCTGTATTTTCAGCATCATTACTCCAGTCTTCAGTGTCACATGATCTTCAGAAATCATTCTAATATGCTGATCTGCTGCTCGAGAAACATTATTATCAATGTTGAAAACAGTTGTGCTTCTGAATATTTTTTTTTTTTTTGGAAAAACCATGATGCAGTTTATTTTTCCGGGATACATGAATGAATAGAAAGTTAAAAAACAACAGCATTGATTTGAAATAGAAATGTGTTGTAACATTATAAATATATTTACTGTGAGTTTTGAGTCCCTGTGCAATTGAAGTATTCATTTATTTCCAAAAAAAAAGAAAGAAAAATCTTATTGACCCAAATTTTTGATCATTTTTTGTTAACTACTCTCTCTCTCTCTGTCTCTCTCTCTCTCTCTCTCTCTCTCTCTCTCTCTCTCTCTCTCTCTCTCTCTCTCTCTCTCTCTCTCTCTCTCTCTCTCTCTCTCTCTCTCTCTCTCTCTCTCTCTCTCTCTCTCTCTCTCTCTCTCTCTCTCTCTCTCTCTCTCTCTCTCTCTCTCTCTCTCTGTCTCTCTCTGTCTCTCTCTCTCCAGCCACGTCTAACCCCGTTCCTCCAAAGCCGGACTTGTTTCCCACGTTGCTCTACTCTCTGATTCCCATCATGGCTGTTGCTGTGATTCTGGTCATCTCGTTCTGGATGTACCGTCATCTGAAGCTGTCGTACCCGCCGCTGCTCGTGCCGTCACAGGTACTGTACCTCATCACAATATCATCTTCATATTCAGGAGCAATATCTGGAGAACAGCCGTGTTTGGGAGTGCAGTTATTAATGTGTGTCCATGTGTTTTTGTGCTACTCGTTCATAATAACAACAATCAATGAATCTGCCATTGGGTGGCAAATGTTTCACTGCAAAGTGATTTTCTCGCTGTATTTGTCTTGTTTTCCAGAGCAGTTTAAGACAAATATCTGCCAGCGGGGTCAGAAAAATAAACTTACTTAAAAACAGAGTTTATTTTTCTGGCCCCTTTTGCAGATATGAAAAACCAGGCTTAATATCTTATCATCTTGCATCTCAAGTCAGTGTTATTTAAGTATCTCCCTCTTTTTTTTAATATATGTGTATTTATATATATATATATATATATATTTGAAATCAATTTTATTTTGTTTCATTTTAATTTTACTAAAGAGTTTTAGTAATTTTGTTGTGTTTTTGTCACACAGGATTTTTTTTAATGTGTCCTACACTGCAAAAAATGCTTTTCTTACTTAGATTTTTTTGTCTTGTTTCCAGCCAAAATATCTAAAATTTCTTAAATCAAGAAGGATTTTCTAGACAAGTAAACATTACTGTCTTGTTTTCAGAAAAAACAAGTCAAAATGAAGTGTTTTTCCTTAGAACAAGCAAAATAATCTGCCAATGGGGTAAGAAAAACAATCTTATTTAAAACAGAAAACAAGATTATTTTGCTTGTTTCAAGCAAAAACTCACTTAATTTTCATCAGTTTTTTTCTGAAAAAAGACAATAATTGTTACTTGTCTAGAAAATCCTTCTTGATTTAAGAATCTTTAGATATTTTGGCTGGAAACAAGACAAAAAAGTCTAACTAAGAAAAGCATTTTTTCGCAGTGTTTATATATAAGTTTTAGTTTTTTGTTTTAGTTTATTAAGTTTTAGTTATTTTAGTGCTTCAACTTTAAATGAAAATGAGAAATGTTGCCTTGGCAACCAGTTAAAATAAAAAAAAAGTTAATGTTTAAGTAATAAAGATGTTTTTATGGTTTTAGTTTTAACCTTGTCTCAGGTGATCTTGTTTTGAGAAAGTTTAGATGTTTGTACTGGAAAACAAGACAAAATTACAAAATAAGGAAATATTTTTCACGATGTTTCACCAGCTTGTTTCTACCCACATTTTCTTATTCCAGAGGGATTGATCGAGCAACATTCAAATCTCAGATTTTTATTTTTAATTTTTTTCTCTTGAGATATTTATACACCAGAAAGAATAAATCTGTTAATTTGAAGGATTCGTACCATCCCAGAAATCTCTATAAAATAATTTTTGTGTTGTGTACTAAGTGTGATTGGTCCATCTGGCCCAGCGCTGAGATTTGATTGGTTGTAACGTACCATTTCCATGTCAGTGTCTCACTGTGGCACATGAGAATCCATCATAAGTTCTCACAGACACACATCAGTGTTCAGAGCTCGTTCTTCCTCACATCCCAGCGCTTGTGTGCTAGAAACAGTAAAACCCCTCTGTTCCTCTCTTGCTAGCACGCCTTTCATATCATGATAGAGGTAAGGGCTTCATTCACTCTCACTTCTCCCATCATGCCCTGCTGATGCGTTAGTTCTCATCCCGTCATGAGTCGCTGTGGTCTGCATACGGGCTCTTTATTTCTTTCTGCATGGATTAATGTTTGCGTTCTCCTGCATCAGACGCTGTGCGTGTGTGTTTGTGTTGATGTGTGTGAGTGAATCATGTGTTCAGTGGTTGTGTTTGTGTCTGTAGGACCCGGGTCTGACGCCTCCGTCGCCGTTGTTGGGTCAGAAGCCGCTGCAGCTGCTGGAGCTGAAGGCTCGCGGACGCTTCGGCTGCGTCTGGAAAGCTCAGCTGCTCAACGAACACGTGGCTGTCAAAATCTTCCCTGTGCAGGTATCTGACACGTTTCATCTCATTACTGTTTGTGCATTTTTGCCTCTTCAGCCTCAGCATAAAAGACCAATACATACAGGTGCATCTCAATAAATTAGAATGTCGTGGAAAAGTTCATTTATTTCAGTAATTCAACTCAAATTGTGAAACTCGTGTATTAAATAAATTCAGTGCACACAGACTGAAGTAGTTTAAGTCTTTGGTTCTTTTAATTGTGATGATTTAGGCTCACATTTAACAAAAACCCACCAATTCACTCTCAACAAATTAGAATACTTCATAAAGACCAATAAAAAAAAACATTTTTAGTGAATTGTTGGTCTTCTGGAAAGTATGTTCATTTACTGTATATGTACTCAATACTTGGTAGAGGCTCCTTTTGCTTTAATTACTGCCTCAATTCGGCGTGGCATGGAGGTGGTCAGTTTGTGGCACTGCTGAGGTGGTATGAAGCCCAGGTTGCTTTGACAGTGGCCTTCAGCTCATCTGCATTTTTTGGTTTCTTGTTTCTCATTTTCCCCTTGACGATACCTCATAGATTCTCGATGGGGTTCAGGTCTGGTGAGTTTGCTGGCCAGTCAAGCACACCAACACCATGGTCATTTAACCAACTTTTGGTGCTTTTGGTAGTGTGGGCAGGTGCCAAATCCTGCTGGAAAATGAAATCAGCATCTTTAAAAAGCTGGTCAGCAGAAGGAAGCATGAAGTGCTCCAAAATTTCTTGGTAAACGGGTGCAATGACTTTGGTTTTCAAAAAACACAATGGACCGACACCAGCAGATGACATTCACCCCAAATCATCACAGACTGTGGAAACTTAACACTGGACTTCAAGCAACTTGGGTTATGAGCTTCTCCACCCTTCCTCCAGACTCTAGGACCTTGGTTTCCAAATGAAATACAAAACTTGCTCTCATCTGAAAAGAGGACTTTGGACCACTGAGCAACAGTCCAGTTCTTCTTCTGCTTAGCCCAGGTAAGACGCCTCTGACGCTGTCTGTGGTTCAGGAGAGGCTTAACAAGAGGAATACGACAACTGTAGCCAAATTCCTCGACACGTCTGTGTGTGGTGGCTCTTGATGTCTTGACCCCAGCCTCAGTCCATTCCTTGTGAAGTTCACCCAAATTCTTGAATGGATTTTGCTTGACAATCCTCATAAGGCTGCGGTTCTCTCGGTTGGTTGTGCATCTTTTTCTTCCACACTTTTTCCTTCCACTCAACTTTCTGTTAACATGCTTGGATACAGCACTCTGTGAACAGCCAGCTTCTTTGGCAATGAATGTTTGTGGCTTACCCTCCTTGTGAAGGGTGTCGACGATTGTCTTCTGGACAACTGTCAGATCAGCAGTCTTCCCCATGATTGTGTAGCCTAGTCAACCAAACTGAGAGACCGTTTTGAAGGCTCAGGAAACCTTTGCAGGTGTTTTGAGTTGATCAGCTGATTGTCACCATATTCTAATTTGTTGAGAGTGAATTGGTGGGTTTTTGTTAAATGTGAGCCAAAATCATCACAATTAAAAGAACCAAAGACTTAAACTACTTCAGTCTGTGTGCATTGAATTTATTTAATACACAGGTTTCACAATTTGAGTTGAATTACTGAAATAAATGAACTTTTCCACGACATTCTAATTTATTGAGATGCACCTGTGTGCTGTCATAATGTAACTCAAAACTGAGTGGTTTATTATTGTGCTCTGAATCTCTGCATTGATATTCTTCAGAAATTGTAGAACATTAAAGTGATGCAATGTTCAGCATTCAGCAGCGATAAAGTCATTGTAATATTTACATACTGAATTGCAATTGTCTTTTGCACCTATTTACATTGCAAACACTCTGGAAATGTAAATCTAGTTGCTTTTATAAAACAACAGCAACAGCAGTGATAAAACACACCAGTGTCCAACAAATAATTAATAACAATAATCATAACAAAGCATTTATCCTTCAAGTAATACAGTTCATCAGTCTGTTTACACCTTGGCACATAAATACAGAAATCAACTGATGTGTCAAAATGTATTTGGACACTTAAGTCAAACTTAGATTTTTGGATGTTTTACAAGAAAATACAACTTAAGGCTTTCTACTTCAAAATTTCATGTTTGAAAAAAAAAAGAAGAAAGAAATCAACTGATGTGCATCACATTTGTTTGTAAATGGACTGTGTTACAAAGACTTTGAAAGTTGTTAATTTTACATGTTTGTCTGTGATCTCTCTCAGAATAAACAGTCGTGGCAGAGTGAATATGAGATTTACAGTTTGAGCGGAATGAAACATGAAAATATCCTTCACTTCATCGGAGCGGAAAAACGAGGAAATGGAGTCGATATCGAGCTCTGGCTCATCACAGCTTACCATGAGAAGGTATAAACACACACACACACACACACACACACACACACACACGCACACCTGTGTACAGAAGTGTCTGTCATCGGCTTTATTCAGAATACTGCATACACTACAGTTAATGTAAAATCCTGAATTTTACAAAATATGTAATATGCAGTAAACGTTTGAAACAGTATTATGGTACATTATTGTCACATGACCTCACTGTGTCACATGTTTGAAATCATTTGCATGTGTGTTTGTACTCAGGGCTCGCTGACAGACTTCCTGAAAGCGAATGTTGTGTCGTGGAATGAGCTGTGTCTGATAGCGCAGACGTTTGTGCGTGGATTGGCATATTTACACGAGGACATTCCCAACCTGAAGGACGGACACAAGCCTGCCATTGCACACAGGTACCAAATGTCTTTTAGATGCCACAGACCCCCAAATTTCCTTGTGTGAGGGACCCCCATCCCAAAATTAACAGCCATCTATACAGTTTCTTGTATAAAGACCCAGTTTATACTGTAAAAAATGTATAATATAATGTGTACCGTATATATAACATATTTATTTGTACTATATTTTGTTACATTTATTTATTTATATACTTATTTATTTTAATCTAAAATATATATTTATTTAATTATTAATAATTAATTATTTTATTTATTAATTAAAAATACATATATATAATTTCATTTTTGTAGTGAGGGCCCCTCATCCTAAAATTTAACAGGTTTGGAAAATATTTAGTTTTAATTAAGTTACATTCTTATGAATATGTTTTTCTACTCGTTATAGTAATATACTTTTAGATGTATTATATACAGTCATGGCCAAAAATATCGGCACCCTTGGTAAATATGATCAAAGAAGGCTGTGAAAATTAATCTGTATTGTTAATCCTTTTGATCTTTTATTTGAAAAATTCACAAAAATTTAACCTTTCATTGGATAATAAGAATTTAAAATGGGGGGAAAATATTATTATGAAATTAATGTTTTTCTCTAATACACATTGGCCACAATTAACAGCACCCTTTTATTCAATAATTTTTGAAAACTGCATTAGATATGTATATTCTTTTTTTATTATTTTTTTCACAAACCCCAATCCCCACTTTGAAACCTACTTTATTTAACCCCTCCCTCTCTCTCTCTCTCTCTCACTCTCTCTCTCTCTCTCTCTCTCTCTCTCTCTCTCTCTCTCTCTCTCTCTCTCTCTCTCTCTCTCTCTCTCAGAGATATCAAGAGTAAGAATGTGTTGCTGAAGCGTGATTTAACCGCATGTATTGCTGACTTTGGCCTGGCACTGAAGTTTGAAGCAGGGAAATCTACAGGCGACACACACGGACAGGTATGATTTTTGCATGTGCTGCAAACTTCACTGACTAGTGCTTAATTGTGACTGATTTAAAATGTTATTAATTGCTGAGGTGTTATTGGTTGTGTAAAGGTGGGAACGCGGCGCTACATGGCTCCGGAGGTGCTGGAGGGAGCGATCAGTTTCCAGCGTGACGCGTTTCTGAGGATCGACATGTACGCTGTGGGTCTGGTGCTGTGGGAACTGGCCACTCGCTGCACAGCGGCCGACGGTAACAAACACTCATTCACTCACACTCAGAGTCCACCGTCACAGGATGACCGGTGCTGATCCGCATGCATGTGTGTGTGTGTGTGTCTCAGGTCCCGTGGATGAGTTCTGTCTGCCGTTTGAGGAGGAGGCCGGGATTCATCCATCTCTGGAGGACATGCAGGACGTCGTTGTGCATAAGAAACTACGGCCGATATTCAGAGAACACTGGCTAAAACATACGGTACTACACACACACACACACACACACACACACACACACACACACACACACACAGGTTTGTTTTGCTATCCTTGTGGGGACTCTCCATAGGCGTAATGGTTTTTATACTGTACTTACTGTATGTACTATTGTCCTACACCAACCCTACACCTAAACCTACCCCTTACAGGAGACTGTGCATTTTTACTTTCTCAAAAAAAACTCACTCTGTATACTCTTTAATTCATGTTCATCAGTGATGTTTATTGAAAAGAAAATTCGTAAGTTCTGACACATCTGAAGTAACTTTCAAATAGAGGCACTTTTTTATTATCCAATCAATGCTTTGTGTCCGCTAACACAGATTAATACAAATATTACCCGTCTGACCATAGAAACATTAAACGAACCGATTAGAACCATATGACTATAAAAATCTAGTTTTTCATTTGTATTTGTCAGTAAATGGAATAAATATAAAAGTAAGACATCAGTGTTATTTTAGTATTATGTGTATAGTACAGCAGTCAACATTTGAAGTGGATCGAAACCTTACATCAAAGTTGTCCTAAAAACTAAAACCAAAGTGTGTTCTTGTCTTAGAACAACTTTGAACTTTTTTTTACTATATTATATTGTGAGATATAAACTGATAATGCTATTTATATACTATTATTTACTATTTTGAATTAGATTTATTTGTATTTCATTGTACTTTAAAGGTTTAGTATTTCTTTGTTTATAAATAGAAATAGTCTTTTATTTCTATTTAGCTTTATTAGCTTGAGTTTTAGTTTCAGTAATTTTACATACATATTTGACCTGAATTAAAAAGAATTTACCTAATATTTCTATTTTTATTTCAGCTTTATTTTAAATAACAGTTTTCAACAGTAACACATTATTAGGAAAAAGTAGTACTTGTTAGAAAATGTCATGGATTTTGAGAAATATAAAGCCAAGGTTATACTGAATATATAAGAGTACATCCAAATTTCAGATTCCATGTTTCTAGATGACTAATTTGTAAGCAAATTAGTGATTTGGTCATGTGACCCTTTGTGCACTTGATCAGATTTCCTTACTTTTGTTGAAGCTCGAGATGCTTGAAGATGCATGGTGTTCACTTTTTGTGAGACGCACACCACATGGACAGCTTTCAAAGGTTTTATTTATTTATTTTCATCTGTACGTCTGCAGGGTCTGGCGATGCTCTACGAGACCATAGAGGAGTGCTGGGACCACGAGGCCGAGGCGCGTCTGTCCGCGGGATGCGTGGAGGAACGCATCATCTCAATGCAGCGCAACACCAACCTCATCGCCCCCGACGACATCCTCTCCGTCGTCACCATGGTTACCAACCTGGACTTCCCCCCTAAAGAATCCAGCCTATGATGCCGTTCTCTCAGCCAATCATAACGCAGCGTGCGCGAGAAACAAACGGCCTACGAATGACTCGAGCAAAACGAGCGCAGGAATAATTCAACGACTCGCACTTACACACGGAGGAACTCAAGTGATCAAACACACACGGACGTCTCTGTTTGCACCAAAACCTCTTTTATGCATAAAGGAAACTTTTGTGTTTTATATGAACAGCAGCTCGTACGATTTTAGTATAAAAAGGGTGAAACTCTGGACTGCGTCTGCTGTTCGTTTCTGCGAATCATAACAGTCATGCCAATACGAGACACTTCTGAATGTCTGCCGTTCAGCCGCGAATCACACACGGATTTATGAGAAATTATGCTGAAATAACCATAAACCTCCCTAAACAGGTATACCTCATTTTGATTTCTCGTGCTTTTTTCTGAACAGCTGCTACGGAGGCGAGTAGCTGTAACACACGGTAGTGTTTCTGCCTTTCTGCTTCATTTCATCGCAGCCTTCACTGCTCTTTCTAAAGGGGTCGTTTCACGAGGAATCAACGCTCGCTTCACTCAGTCACAGAAACCAGGGTCCAATATTAACGTCTGCCAACGGTGGATCAATTCGGATATTTTACCACTCATGCAACTGTTTTTTTTTTTTTTTGCGACGCAATTTTCCATATTAGTGACACATCATATGCAAAATGAGCCTCCATATTCATCAAACTGCACCTGACACATTGGGTTTTCGTTCAGATTTATCTTTCGGTGGCTTTATATGAGGAATAATCCAGCAAATTATTTTGACCCTACACTGCAAAAATGACTCGTTCCGCACATCAACTTTCTGATGTGAGCTATCAGTGCATTAACATGTTAACAGTGATTTAGTGTTGAGAGACTCGGGCCACCGAGTCTCGAACCTATACAAGCTTGAACATTTTTAAAAGGTAATTGCAACTTTTTATCTCACGATATGGATTTATTTTTATATATTAGAATTCAGACTTTTTATTTTGCAATTCTGAGAAAAAAAAAAGACTTGATATAAACTGAGAATTCTGAGTTAAACCTGGCATTTCTGAGCTTATAGCTCACAATTTTAGTTTTTCTCACAATTTAGTTTTTTTTGTTTGTTTCTGCCATAAATTCCAGAATAAAAAATAAAAATGGTAATTGCAACTTTTTTCCTTGCAACAAGTTTATGTCTCGCAATTCTGAAAAAAAGCCTGATGTTGTGAGATATAAACATAGACTTGAAAGGAAAAAAACTGAATTATCAGTTTATATCTCACAATTCTGACTTTTTTTCCCTCAGAATTACAAGTTTCTTTAGACTTGTGAGAAAAAAAGTCAAGACTTGTGAGATATAAAATCAGCGGTAACACTTTACAATAAGGTGTAATTAACATTAGTTAATGTATGAATTAACATGAATTAGCAATGCATTTATTACACTATTAATCTTTGTTCATGTTAGTTCACAGTGCATTAACTAATGTTAACAAACACAACTTGTGATTTTAATAATGCATTAGTAAATGCTGAAATTAGCATTGACTAAGATTAATAAATGCTGTGGAAGTATTGTTCATTCTTAGTTCTTGTTAACTAATGAACCTTATTGTAAAGTGTTACCAAATCGATCACAATTAGCTTTATTTTTATCCCGTGGCTGACGCAAGCTTCCAAATTAAACAGTCTGAACACCAGCAGAAATAATAAAAGTAAAGCGTGTGAAAGCTTGTGCTGTTAGAAACAAAATCTCTAATCATTTCAGTCTGATCTGAACCATTTAAGATTGATTTATGAGTCACGATCTGATGCATCTTTACAAACAGGCTGTTGTTGAAGGATGGAGCAGTTAAAAACTAGATTGAACCGACAGCATTTTACTCATTTTGCATGAAAAGGCGTTGTTTGCAGAAGCAAAAATCCCTCATCTACACTGATAAAGCCCCTTTAATGACACTGTTTTCACACAATGGCATCTTTCAGGGCTGTAAATCTGTCTAACGCCACAATCTCCTTCATCTCTGTCTCTTCATGTCTTTCTGAAACACTACAGCAGTATTCAGGGACGCAGGATTCTGCTCACTTACAGCAATTATGCAACCAACACACAACAGCGATTGCAACTGTAGCATACCGAGTCTAAACCGCTTCTATTTATTTCATTAATAATGTGACAAACTCTCAGTACTGTGAAAACAAACGCCGGTTATTATTGCCCTGAATGTGTTACCAGACAAACCAAGTGTTGGGTGAGAAACGGATTTGTAAAAGACACTTCAGATCAATCTGTAATTCCCCCGACCACACACATGTACAGCAAATGAATAATGTAAATATGATTGTTGGTTTTAAATTATTAGACTAGCATGATGTTGCTCTGTTCTTTTTGGTGTCACTAATCAAAAACAGTTGTTTATAAAGAAATTATACCAGAAGATTGTACTGCTGGGTGTTTTATACAACTTTTTTATTGTCTTAATGTCTGCAGGCTCAAACACACTGATTATGCATGTGATTATCTTTTTAAAAAGAAATATATAAAGACATTTTCTATATGCTCATTTTTTGTTAATGAATGCTGATGAACTACTTTAAATCACCATGAAATCATTTTGGACTATTATTTGCTTTAACACATATTCTCGGGCCTGTATAAATGTTTATTCCACACAAAAAGGGCGTCAGAAATTGTGTATACCATAACCTTAAAAAACAGCTTTGTTTAATTTAAATTAATACACATTTAAAATAAAAGGATTCTTGAGGTAAGATTAAAATAAACTAAAAATAGCTTGTTAATAGATGCTACGTTTGGATTTTTTTTTTTTTACTTAATTGCATTATTTAATAAAAACCCATCTGTGATGCAGACTTTATGACGACTGAAATTGTGGAAAGCTCTCCTGATGAAACTGATTACTCAAAACGTAATATCAACGACAAAAAATACAAGGTCGTTAAATTATATGTATAATAATAAAAGTATTTGGAAATTGTGTTTAAAATAGTTTTTGATGAAGTGCACATTGTATGGAAGCCCATTTCTGCCATGAGATTAAAACAAAGGAATTGTGACTTTTAATCTCACAATTCTGCCTTTTTTTTTCAGAATCATGAGATATAAACTCAGAATTCTGAGAAAAAAGGCAGAATTGTGAGATTAAAAAGTTGCAGTTACCCTTTTATTTATTTATTTTTTATCCCGTGGCTGAAACAGGCCAACATTGAAACATTGTCAAGTCAACTACCTAAAATAACAACAGTGTTGTACAACATCCTTCAAGCCAAAAGAGTCTTTGAGAAAAAGACGTCACAAATTAGAATTTATTATTAGAACTTTTTTATTGTAAACAAACCAACCAAAAAAATCTATATACATACTCATTTACAAATGCATATTTCAGCAGGCCGCAGTGTTCAGGCGAAGGCCGAGAGGGCCCACTGTTTGACATCTGTGGGGCATTGTGGGTACCTCTGCAGCGCCTCCATCACCTGACCGTGTTCCAGCATCAGCCGCATCAGCTGATACTCGCGCTGAACTTTACACGCGCCGGAGTCCACCGGACGCACCAGCTCCAGCTGCAGCAGGTGCTCGAACGCCTGAAACACACACACACACACACACACACACACAGGTGAGCACCAGAAAAATTTAAACTTAAAAATGTCTAGTCAAAGTATCTTAAAAAACATTAAATGAAAGAGAAATGTTTTACATTTTTGAAAATTTAAACAGCAAAATTACTAAAATGTTCAAATGAAATGAAAAAAGTCAATTAAAAAATATTAATAAATACTATTATAGAATATAAATAATGCTAATAACACTGTTAATTTTATATTTATTGCATTTACTGCATTAAATACCACGGAACATAAAAAGATATTCTAAAACATTTCTGATTGATTTTTTTTTTTCCAATTAAATGGATGCCAGATCAGTCTAATTTATTACTCAATTTTTCAGACCAGTTTTGTCAAAACATCAGTTTAACACACAACTGAAAAGATTCCACTCAAAAGAATGATTCATTTACAGATTGAACATTCTCATTCTCACTGAATAACATTCGATTAGGTCGATTCTCACTGAATAACGTTCAGTCTGTGTTATATTCTGTTCCAGACCCATTTAAAGTACATGCATGAAGAAATGAGCAGCTCAAACTGACCTTCATCACCACGGGCTTCTCAAACTTATGGATGGAGTGAGACTTCCTCTGAATGAACTTCTTGAACTCTGAGAGAGAATTACATTCATTTGAGCTGATGCACACATTTACATTCACATGTGTGACCCTGGACCACAAAACCAGTCTTAAGTCGCTGGGGTGTACTTGTAGTAATAGCCAAAAATACACTGTCTGGGTCAAAATTATCCATTTTTCTTTTATGCCAAAAATCATTAGGATATTAAGTAAAGATCATGTTCCATGAAGATATTTAGTAAATTTCTTACCGTAAATATATCAAAACTTCATTTTTGATTAGTAATATGATTGCTAAGGACTTCATTTGGACAACTTTAAAGGTGATTTTCTCAGTATTTTGATTTTTTTGCACCCTCAGATTCCAGATTTTCAAAAAGTTGTATCTCAGCCAAATGCTGTCCGATCCCAACAAACCATACATCAATGGAAAGCTTATTTATTCATCTTTCGGACGATGTATAAATCTCAATTTCGAAAAATTGACACTTAAGACTGGTTTTGTGGTCCTCGGTCACATATTATAAAGGCCTCTGAAACACTATTTAAAACATGCAGGTTTTCCATGAGCGCTTAAAGATGTCGTACCATTATGGACCATCTGGAAATTGAAGGGTTCTCCATCATAAGTGTCATTCAGATGCTTCATAGCAATAATCAAACACAGCTCTAGAATAGACAGACCTGGAAAACAAGCAATTCAGGGCATCAGAGATGAGTGAGTGTGTGTGTGTGTGTGTGTGTGTGTGTGTGTGTGTGTGTGTGTGTGTGTGTGTGTGTGTGTGTCCTTGTTTATGCTACATTGAGGGGAACAAATGTCCCCACAAGGATAGTAAAACCAGTAAACGTTGACCTTATGGGGACATTTTAAGCTTAAAAATCATACAGAGTGAGTTTTTTTGAGAAAGTAAAAATGCAGACAGTCTCCTGTAAGGGGTAGGTTTAGGTGTAGGGTTGGTGTAGGACAATAGCACATACAGTAAGTACAGTATAAAAACCATTACGCCTATGGAGAGTCCCCACAAGGATAGCAAACCAGACGTGTGTGTGTGTGTAGGTGTGTGTGTGTGTGTTACTGCAGATCTTAAAGAGATGTGTAAGAATCAACAAACTGCAGTAATATTTGCTTCCAGTTTCTCACCGTGAAGGATGATTGCTTTCGAATCGGCAGAAATCAAGCGACTGGCCTCCAGAAGATCAGCCTCACGCGGAGTCGACTGAGAGACCGAGACTCGACTTACAGCCAGAAACTACAACATAGACACACGCTTACACACGAGAACAGACGAACAGTGGTCTGATTACGATTGATTTAAACATACCAGCAGTGAATGCAGAGAGCGGAAATCTTTACTGGCGTTAAAGTGTCTCTTCAAAATCTCCTCAACCGACTTATCTTCACATAATTTCTAGAAACACAGAGAACAGTGTAAGAAACAGTGATGGTATGTATGGCTTGTTTGTGAACACAGAAAGACACACGTGTGTAGCGTTTGTACCGTGACGCTGTGGTTCCAATCGTTGGAGAATTTGGGATCTGGGAAGTCCTGAGGCAAACTGAGCTGAGCGCGAACCACATCCACATACTGACCGAACGAGAGCGAGCTGAACAGATGAATCTGTCTGTGAGAGAACCGAGACTTCACTCGCTTCTCCAGCAGCTCCAGCACGTCCTGTAACACACAAACACACCACAATCAACGATTAGAGAAGGATCAGCTGTGGTTTCATATCACCTCATGTATAAATGCTGAGAACTAGAGCCACAACAACCAATGAATGAAAATAAATAAAATAATGCCCAATAAATTTCAGTGGGTTTTGCATGGAGTTTGATTTTTCAAAATAATTTTAGTATAATTTTTATTTTTATTTGTTGGGTAAAATAACAAAATTATAAGCTATTTTTTTTACTAGTGTTTTTGTTTCAACTTTTTCCTTTTCTCTGTTCCTTACATGGTCAGTATTATATTTTGGGCATTTAAGCCATGCACAATTTTGTTTTTCATTTTCATTTGCATGTTATATTGTAACCTTTATGAATAATATTTGCATAAAAGGTACAGAATACATCACTGTTTAAAAGAGAGCACTGAGAAAGAGTTAGAATATTAAATTAAGTTAGAATATAAAAAAAAAAGTAAGAAATGATGACAGATTAAATTACAAAAAAAAATACATTAACATTTAAAAAAAAAAAGAAAAAAAAAAGTTTTTTTTAAAAGAGTTGTTGGCAGTCCTGAGATGTTTGTGTAGTGTTTTTGTAGCAGACGCACCAGTCTGCAGGTGAGTCCCACCACAGCGACCGGCGTCTGCGCAGACTGAGACACGTCCAGCAGATTATACAACAACGTCTGGTTCTTATGATGAGCGAACAGATCAAACTCATCCAACACGAACAGCACGGGACGACTGCTGCTCTTATCACCTGACAACACCACAGAGAGACAAACACACCATCAGCTACAAATAAACTGAGTTACTGTAAGCAGAGCGTGATAGAAAATAAAACTGAAACAAACTAAGTTGAAGTACTAAAATTACTTAAACCAAAACCTTAATAAAAAGAATTTAAAACTAAGTAGAAATAACTAATAAAAACTAAAAAGTGACCAGACATAAAATTACTAAAACTGAATTTTTATTTTTTAAACTTCTGAATATAGTATAGCATATAAACACACACACAAGATATAATAGTATACAAATCATACTGAAATAACACTGACGCAGCCTCACCTTTCTTGAGAGCTTCTAAGAGAAAAGCCAGATTCTCTGCAAAGCTCCCCTAAAACACAAGAAAACCTCTCAGAACAAAACCCTTTAAAACCACAGAAATGATTCCACTGACAACATCAGAAACTCACAAACACTTTGTCTCCTACGACGTTCTCCAGGTGCAGCTGGCGCGTGATTTCTTTCAGAGCGATTTTGTCGTCTGTCTGCAGAAGACCTGCGCTCAGAAAGTCATCGCCATCACTTTAGCAACACTGTGATGCGATACAGCTGCAGCTTCTCATTTCAGCATTTAATAAGGGAACAAACAGCATTAAAATACTGTGCATGAGCTCACCGTTCAGCTCCACCAGAAGAACATTCTTCTGCGCTTCCTTCAGACTCATGAGCTCTCGGAGAACACAGCCCAGCAGCTTCACACACAGAGATGCACGAAAACAACCAGCGGGAACAAACAATTATGCAATAGCTTCATAAAAATTAACTTTATCTATTTGGCAAACTGCAAAATTTCTTGCTTCCCCAATTTTTTCTTCAGCAAATTTCTAAACATTTTTAACTGCATTTACCTGAGATGCAACATTAGATGCATAAGATACAAAGTCTTGTTTTCCGGGAAATCAAAATGAAGTGAATTCTTAAAAAAAAAAAAAAAAAATCTGCCAGTGGAGTCAGAAAAACTCAAAGGGAGAACAAGCTAATTGGACATTTAAAAAAAATGGTCTAAAAAAAAAATAAATAAATAAATTATTCCTATTAATTTCCTTACCTTTTTTAAATTCCATTATGAGTAAATAATGACAGAATTTTCATTTTATTTTCATCTATTACTCAAAACGAGTGAAAAAGATGAGTCAGTCATCAGTGAGGGAGTAAATCTCTTGATGTTTTGTACCATAGTTTTACCGGATCCTCGTGGACCAACAATAAGGACCGAGTTACTTTCTCCATGAACAGCTGTGCGTCTCAGCAGCTCCAGCAAGTGCCTGCACGCACACACACGCACACACACACACACACACGCACGCGTGCGCACACACGCACGCACACACACACACACACACACACACACACACACACACACAGTGTAAGAATCCACACACACTTACAGCAGACAGGAGCAGATAGTGTAAACTGAACGCACTTGTACTGTGAGTCCAGACCCACGGGTCGATCCGGCAGCTTCTGATGACACAGTCTCTCCCGCAGGAGCTTCTGAGCCTGAAACACACAAACACATCAACAACACACACCTGTACAGATCTGCACAGGAGGCAGAATCATGAGGAAAGTCTGAAATCATAAATCATCTGTCACACCAGAGAGACGCACTGGGCTTCAGTGAGAGCAGCTGATCTCCGTTTGCTCATCTTCACCTGCACACACATTAAAACACCTCCATGTTTACAAACGTGTGACCTGCAGTGCATTATAAATACATGCAAATACACCAGTCACTGTCAGACAAATACAGAAATACAGCAACCATAATCAGAGATGAATATACATGTACAGACCACATACCTGACAAGTCACTATGCAGGTTTTTCACTAATAAGCCTTCCCTAATTTATTTTAAATAGTAATCCAGTGTGACAAATTAATTGTTAAAATATGTCATGTAATTTCTAAATTAATATGAGCTCAATGAAGCTGCATGCAGAAGGATATTATTACAACCGTCACTGCATATCTCGGGCTGTCTTTTGCACTATTTTTATTGTCTTTTTATTGTTTAAATTCATGTTGTGTTTGTCTTTAACTCTGTATTGAACCACACAATGTTATTTTGTTCTTCTTTATACAGAAGTATATATATATATGGATGTAGTGACAGCACGACTTCAATTACAAAAGAATTAAAAACACTATTTTAAAGAGTTTAAGATTGAGTTCAGGTTGTCACGCCGCAGAACACTGCAGCGACTCTTTACATACTTAGTAAATAACCTGTTAAATTAAGTTAACTTCTAAATTAAACACATACAAACTCACCACCAGTATAGGTCCTGTGATTTCGCGCCACAAGCCCGCGTATTTCCGGGAAGCAGCATTTCGTATTTCCGGTGTGAGGATGAGCGCCGACAGCAGATGGCGCTCTGCGGCCCACGAGACTGCACAACGCACATGATGATTTTGAGCCTCAGGAAAATATGAAACACGTTAAACCTATTAATAGTACATTATATCATAACTAGTTTGCATTTAATTAATGAATGCATCTCTTGCTTATAATTAACAAGGCCTGAGCTCGTCTAATCAGTAGCCTAAGTGTGAAAACTTTTTAGGTGCAAACTCCAGCAGTGGAGAATGCCCTGATATTGTTTATGACATAAGTGTTTACGAATTACCATTAAACTCCAACGAAATGCCACTGAATGTCAATGTTTCCTAAAACCCTATCTGCTTTCTGACCCGTGCTAGTTCAGACCTCTAAAATCCTGAATAAAGAAAAATTATTTTAGTTTAAAGTTGCCATAGAATGGAAAATAGTTTTTACCTAGGAATACTTGAATAATGAAAGTTCTTCTTCTTTGGTGTTTAGTGGCGGTTGGCAACCTGACTTATTGGTGCATTACCGCCACCTACTGGAATGGAGTATTAATGAGAGTTTTGTACTTGAACATGACACACCATGAGCCTCAAACACTATTGTTTCCTCCTCCTTATGTAAATCTCGTGAATAATAATAAGAAGAAGAAGAACACTGAAAAACAGGTGAATCAGAACGTAACACCGACTGTGACGTAAGAGTCGGGGGTCATTAATATGTACGCCCCTAACATTTGCATAAACCCGCCCATGTTCTAGACCCACGCTGTAGAAACAAGCGAAGACAATATTGAAAATGGCAGATCATGGATATAAATGTTTTGTTCCAGGCTGTGCAGGAGATGTGAGCACTTTCCATACTCTTCCCACAGAAAAGAACTGTCAGCAGACATGGCTGATGTTTGTCTATAACCGGATACCGCGGCACTTCAATTCAAAGTTGTTAGTTTGCTCTGCACATTTCACCACCGACAGTTTTTCAAACCTGGGACAATATCAAGCAGGCTTCGCTCAGCGTCTGATACTGAAGAAGGGGGCAATTCCAACTATACTGCCATTATTACAACCGCTACCGCAAGCAGTAAGCATTTATTTCATCCACTCCTTGACTGTTGAAGCCATTTCTGTTTAAACTTAAACTGAAAGTTTCGTATTGAGCTAAATCAACAACATTAACGATAATTGAATATGTCTGTGTTGTAGAGATCGAACGCAAGATGCTACGTTACTATAGTAACGTTAACCTTGCTAACTAGCAACCTCCAAATAACTAGCATAGATAACTAAATAGCCTATTTACACTGAGGTTAATAATAATAATTCCTGTCTGTGTAGTCATATACATCTACAAAATACAACTGTATATATCTATGTCAATCCCTTTTGTCAGGTAGAATTATAATGTAGCTTATATTTAATCAACAACACATAACTCAGGAGGTAATTAGGTTAACGTTACTTTGCTTGCTTACACATAGCTCACTCTCTCCTTTTACCTAAAGTGACCTTCACCACCATAAGTTGAAACAGTTGTCATTTGACAAGACATGTACTCAATTTGTTAAAACATTGTATGTTTGAGAACTGAAGTGTGATTGTTTTGCACGCTTCTGTTTCAGAGCACATCACAGCTGCTGCGTACTAATGATGTGGGATGCCAGACAGATGGTCCTGTTGTTTTATCGAAGGCGACACAACTGTCTTTGAAAACAATGAGGTCCCACCTTCGAAGCAAAGGTAATGTTACTTATCTTTAAGTGCGTTTGTGTTGCGTTATAAGGGTAGATTTATTTCTTACTATTATTAATTGAAAGCTTGTTTAGCAGGTAAGCAATTTGCAGTTCTATTAATAATCATCATCAGGATCGTCTGCGCCGATGGACAGAGAAGATAGCTTTTGCCCAGTTATTGAAATCTTGTTTGGGTTACCATTATTTCCTTTACTAATTCTATTTTTATTCATTTTAGGTGTGCAGGTGACAGTATCGTCTCAAAGTGTGGAGGTAGGCACCACGACTTCTGCGATGTCACGGCCCACAATACAACCATTTACATGGACACCAGTGAAGGATGCAAGGCCAGCCAAGAGAGCCCGTGTTGAATCGGAGGATATCGAGGATGTTTCCTCTGCAGTCACTGATCCTGCACGGTCCGTTACAACTGAGACAGAATCATCACAGGTTTTGTAAATACAGTTATATTTCTCTAACAATTCGGAAATGTTTTTACACAAACTTCTGTGTTTTCACTAACAGGCACAATGTTATTTCTTTGTTTTTTTTTTTTTTTCAGTGCCACATCATTGCCATTCCATAAGGATGCAAAGTTCATCGTTTTTGAAAAATGCCTTCTTAGCCTGTTCGAGAGTTGTCCTGTGTGCACCAGGGCTTGTAACGTCCGTCCACGCCGAAGAGGGACCTTCATAGCCGTTGACCAAAGGTGCTCTCGCTGTGACTTCTTTAGACAGTGGAGGAGTCAGCCTGTCATCGGCAGCACCCCTGTGGGCAACCTTCAGTTGTCTGCTGCCATCTATTTCAGTGGAGCTTCCTTTCTGAAGATGCAAAAGGTATTGTATCCTTTGTACACACCAAATTAGTCAAAGCTAGACAGGACAATAAATTTAATTTTTTTTTTTCAATTATTTTAAAAGGTGTTCAGGGCAATGTACCTGAAAATGCATACATATGATGCTTTTAGAAGGCATGCCAGGACATACCTTGAACCTGCTGTCATCCACAAGTGGAATGAGGACCAAAACGTGCACCTGCACTACCTGAGCCAGAACAAGAATGTCATTCTCAGTGGTGACATGCGAGCAGACTCGCCAGGTGCACATTATTATTTTAATTTATATTACTACTTAATCAACTAGTATGCATTGCACAAGGCCGTGTAAATGGTAATGTGTTTCTGTCTTATACATAACTCTGCTGTATTTCATAATGATTAGTAACTTTTTTTGTAATTGCAGGACATTCTGGAAAGTATGGGAGCTACACCATGATGGACTTGCAGACCAATAACATTGTAGACATACAGCTGGTGCAGGTATTTGAAAATATGTGGACTTCAGCAGCAGATGATGGAGAACATATTTTTGTTATGTACAACTGTTTAAAAATTGCAAGTACACTACTTATTGATTTGTCATGTCGGCAGTTGACTTGACACCTTTGTCTGTAGTATCAATTTGTAACAAATCTGTTCATATTTCAGATAGAATATACAGCATACATAACTTTATCACCAAAGAGACTTTTCGTACACACTTTATAATATATATAATTCATGGAAATATTACATATGCATTTGATGTTTGTGTGTTTGTACACAGAGCAACGAGGCAGGGGGAAGCTACCACATGAAGAAGGAGGGCCTTAGAAGAAGCTTGGATCGCGTGGAGGAAAGCGGTGTAAAGTTGGACTGCATTGTCACTGACCGTCACCCCGAGATACAAAAGCTCCTGAAGGATCGTGAAATCATCCACTATTATGATGTCTGGCACGTGGCGAAAGGTAATGCTTGCATCTTGTTTGACAAAATACATTTCAGATAATCATGCTTGGAAGTACCTGTCTATACTTCTGAGGAAGCTTACTGCATCAGCCTTGTGATATGTTTTGCCTGTAAATGTTACTTCATTAGGATTGTCAAAGAAGGTGGAGAAAATCTCCAGAGAGAAGGACTGTAGTTTGGTGAAGAAGTGGCATAAGAGCATCACCAACCACCTGTGCTGGTCTGCCACTAGCTCTGATTCAGGACCAGAGAAGTTAGCCAAATGGACCTCTATCATCAACCACATTCAAGACATTCACACACATTCTGACCCAGCGTACCCTAGGTGTCAACATCAACAAAAGTCGTCTAAAGACCGTAGCAAGTGGTTTCAACCAGGTGTGTAACCTCAATGTGTTGTTTGCATAAAACACTCATAAGCATGTGGGGCATGTTACGTAAATCCTCCAATATTCATGTGTTGTAACAATAACATTACACTGATTTCGCCCAAGGTTCGAGAGCACTGAACAGGCTACATAAGGTCCTGATAAACAAGAGAGTCCTTTCAGATGTGGAGAAGCTGAGCCCACATTACCAGACATCAACTGTGGAGTCATTTCACAAAGTCATCTCGCACTTTGCACCCAAAAATGTCGTCTTCCCCTTCATCGGAATGCTATGCAGGTATGTCTTCTCCCTCACAACTTGAACATAGGTCAGAACACAACACATAAACAGGTATGGTTTTCTGTCTAGGGGAACAGGTTTTGGGTTGTGGAGATGTGAATCATGAACAATGCAATTCAATTTCGGGCTGTTCTAACTAAAAGACCTGAAGTGAAGTGCCACTCAGTTAGATTTTACAGTTTACCTAATGGTTTTACTGTATTTTAAAATTTTATTTTGAGTACTTACATATTTTAAGGGTTAAATAGAAACGTTGACGTACTGAAAATGGCAATATGAAACATTTTTTGTTTTGTTTGTCTTGTGCTTTAGGTTGTACCTTGCAGCAATGCACTTCAATGAGAATGCTGTCCGGCCACAAATGACAACATCTAAAGGGAAACCTGTGTACAAGCTTCTCTTTCCAAAGGCCAAAAAGGGAGGACATACTGTCAAACCAGTAAAGACAGAGCCAATATTTTGTAAGTTTTTCCAAAAAATAACAATACTTACAAATGTGCAAATAAATAAAAAGAACTTATCGTACTTCACAGGCTATGTCATCAATTTGATGGACAGTGTTTTTGAAGAAGTTGTCCGTGATCCCCTTCCATATCTGGATGCCGTACAGCGGATTCCTGTGCCTCAGCACCCGTCATCTCAGCATGACATACCTTCCATGGAGGAAGCCGTTGCTGAGCATGTGGCGTGTTTCAGTCGAGGGGGGGTCTGAATCCGACATACTGCACTGCAGCTTCAGGAAACTCCCTCCGTATGCGCAGCACCACACATGAAGGGATGACGACACGAACACTTCGCACCAGCTGACCTGTAAGCCAAATGTCTGCTCTGCCTGCAGGGACAGACGGAGAGGAGAGGAAAGCACATATTGTTTGTTTTAGTATTTTATTTGCTAACAGGTTATTATTGGGTCATGTTTGTATGATGCTGAGGCACAATAAAAGTGTCACATCAATCTGTCATTAGTGCATGTTTCTTCATTTCTAACATAGATCAGACAGTATGGCTGTGCAGTGCACTGAACACATAATATAATGTGGATACACATGTAAATATGTGTGAGATTGGCCTTACCTTTCCATCCCTCTGAGTCTCAAATGCCTATGGTCCGCTCTGTATACATTCAATGCATTTTGCAAAGAATATATATTTAAACACACAGGTTCAAGGCCGGGGTGATCTGTCATGCATGATATCTCGTAAGGAACTTGGCTCATTCTTCTTGTGACCTGCAAATGGAAAAAAAATATAATGGCACTGTTATTTACAGTAATCCCTCATACTTTTGAAATAGCAGAAAACACACATATGGGTTGAAAATGTCTATCCATTGTAGTTGTGAAATACTTGTGGTATTTCCCTGCTACATATATTTTCTGTTACTATAATTTATTGCACATGGGATTGTATTGCACAAATTACACCGAGGGAATAAATGTTACTTTGTATTGTATGGTAAAATCATCAAATCCTTAAACACTGCGATGCAGGTTTCATTTTTTGGAATGAGACATATTGACTGCACTAATTTAACCCTTGTGCATAATTTTAAAGAAAAAAAAGGACTAGCCTGAAAGACCATACACTGCTGAAGCCTTTGATCAGTTTTTTAACACTTTCTTGAACAATCTATGCTGTAACTTGGGTTGAAAATACTGCTTACAAAAAGCTTTGCAGGGCAAACAGTGTGGGATTTTTTAAATATTTATTTTAACCCTAACCCTAACCCTAAAAATCTAAGACAAATCAGTATGTTCTTAACAAATTCAACAAATAATATTTATCCACATAAGGATGCAATAACTGCATAAAATAAATGAAAATGAAAGGGCAACACAAACATATTAATTATTTTTTTTATTGCAGAAAAAGGAACATACAAATAATAACAATACAAAATATAAACAAATAAGAAAGAAAAGGGTATGCTCACATTCAATTTGAACAAATAGGGATATTACAAAGTCCCAGGGGGACTGAAGATTATATCATAGTATTTTAAACATGTCACAGACTTTTTGTTGAAGAAATATAAAAGTCAAAGTCAGAACAAAACAAATTTATCATAGGATATGAATTAAGACATTTTTGTTTATGTATGTGAATTTTTTTTTAAAGAGATTAAAAAACGGGCATTATGAGTGTAGCTGGTTTATAAAACACTGGTTCCAGTTGTTCTGGGCTCCTCTTTTCAGGCAAATCCATGACAACAAAATATTGCAATCATCAGTTTTTTTAGCTTCTTCAGATGGACATCTTTAAAAAACACAAGGAATATAATGCTGTCAAAATGTGTGTATGACCCTAAATTTATGCCTGAATTAAAAAGGCATACTAGTTTAGGATGAATGCTGATATTTAGTTATGCAAGAACTTAATTATTACGTGTTCACCCTAGTTTTCCAACATCACAGAAAGCAGTGTTTCATTAGTAAATGTCTCGTAAACTTAAAAATTATTAAGTATTTAAAAAAGGGGGAAAAAGGTATTCTGCACTGTTTGCACTTGTACTGTATGTCTGAGCTAGCTTGCATCTGGTCACCTTATGATTCAGTTGCTTATGATGTACTTTGTGTAGGCTGCTTTGAATAAATGTGAGTATAAATATACATGATGAAAATTGCGACTAAAACCCCTACAAAGATGCCAACGACTACTCCAATAAAAGACCCTCTAACTCCATTTTCAGCTCCAGCAACTGCTCCAAGAATTGCTCCGAATGCAGTCATCAATATCAGTACAAACTGTTGGAGGTCCATGGAGATTTTTGATGCGTCTTCTGAATGTTTGGCAGCCTCTACAGTTTCTTTCTTCTCCTGTGAATCTCCTTTGTCTGTTTTCACTGTAAAAGAAATGAGCACTAATAGATCAGTGTGTAACTGAGATCAGCTGTAGGTTTTGTGAAATAATACTCACAGTTTGGAGGAATGTCCGAACTTCCACGTCGTCTCTGCCTGATCTCAGTCGCACCTGATGCTTCTTGTGTCTTCTGTTGAATCAGTTCATAGTAAGCTTGTGGTATGAAGAACGGTTCACCACGGTTCTTCTTCACCAGGTCGTTCATCTTCTGAAAGAGTTCACTGATCTGAGATTCACAAGTGCTCCTCTGAAGAACATGAGATCGTCCTCCACACTTGTCCAGGATTTTCTCAGCGCTGTGAATGTGTTCTCTGAGAGTTGATTTCTCCACTCCTTCATCACAAGCAAACAGCACGATGGTGTGTTTCCAGACGCGCTCTGACAGTAACTCCATGTGCATCTCAGCCGCATTAATTTCATCTCTAGAAGGTTCTTCAGAGAGAGTTTTCACTGGAATGACCAGAAGCAGAGCGTGAGGTCCTGGATGACAAAGTGACACGCTTCTGACAACTTCTTCTTTTATTCTGTCTGTTATTGAGAGTCTGTCCCATCCTGGTGCTTCCACAACACTGATCCTCCTTCCTGCTTCTTCACTCTTATATAAAGCACACAGACCATCTTTCTCTGGTGTCAGATTCTCACAGTTTAGGACTGATTTGACCACTTTATACTTGTCCTCGTTTCCTAAGATCACAATTCTGAGCTCTGACTTCACAGAGGAGACTCCTTTGAAGAGCAAATGGAAAACAAAATTAATATTATTGCATGATGCTTTTTATTAATCAAAAATATTTCATTGTTGGAAACCACACACAGATAAATTGACTCACCCGGAGGAGATTCAGTAGCCATGATCACTGATCACATGTGCAGCTGCTTCATGGAAACTGATGAAACACTGGTTTTGTTATGCTACACATTTCAACAAGTTTATATTAAAACCATTAAGCAATGTCTGATCACAGAATATGTAACACTAATTTTGTAGCACCATGCATGTTCATTTGTGGTATGATTTCTCAAATGATATGGAAATATGGAAATATATAAAAGGTGAATGTCATAACAACTGCTCAGACAAAATTAACATTGCAAAGTAGTAAAGGTACAGTTTAGCTGTTTTTTTAAACTCTGAGTTTCGCCCAAAATATATTGCCGTTATTATGTTAAGGACATTTTTAGAGTCCGGTTTTCTCGTTTAAGCTCCGAGTGAGATGCTGAAAATCCAGTGCAACAGCAGAATATACTTACAAAGCTTAAGCTTTTTTACATGTAAGAACAGAAAACATATCAAACATAATGCAAAATTTGATATTGTATCAACATACCTCACATTAGGTTGCTTTTCTGTTCTGCTACTTCCGTATAAAAGTACACTTTCATTTTGGGTGTTGATGAACTTTGAACAATTGAGGTTAATTAATGTTTAACAGTAGTTGGTCATAAGATGGTGGTGTGATCTTGCAGGAGGTGTGTGCGCCGTCTGAAGTGTTTAGCCGTTCTGTCTGCAAAGATTGCTTTTAGTAAAATACCTGACTTTAATTGCTTTACCCAAAAATTAATCTCAATCTACAAATACATCCAGACTGTTATTACATAAAGATTTAATACATAAAGATCAGAGTTTCTCTGTCTGTCTGGTTACTTGACATGAAATAGTTAAACATATCCTACACAAAACTATTCACAATGAACTAATGAAGACCAAAAATGTGATTAACATTTTTGGAAAAGAAACTAAAAAATGTTACAGGACCAAAATTGCTTACATGTACATTTTACCAAAGACATGTTACGCATCAGCTACACTTGTAACATTATTTTACGTTTATATTTATACATTTGACAGTAACTTGCTGTACTGATTAAACTACAGGAATGTCTCGTCATTTCAATAGTAAACCTCAAAACTTCACAGTATCTGTGTGTATAAATATCAATAACCAGGAATCAGACAAATGAGGAATATGGGTTTGTGCTTTAATCTCACATTTAAAAAAAAAACAGCACAAGCTCTCAGATCAGCATAAAACAGCTTCTCCAAAACTTACTGCAGGAGGTGTTTTACTGTTTTCACCGCAGTAAATCCCTTTCCCTTCTTGCAATATCATTATACAGTATTGTTCAAAATAATAGCAGTACAATGTGACTAACCAGAATAATCAAGGTTTTTAGTATATTTTTTATTGCTACGTGGCAAACACCAGAAGGTGCAGTAGATTCTCAGAAAACAAACAAGACCCAGCATTCATGATACGCACGCTCTTAAGGCTGTGCAATTGGGCAATTAGTTGAAAGGGGTGTGTTCAAAAAAATAGCAGTGTGGCATTCAATCACTGAGGTCATCAATTTTGTGAAGAAACAGGTGTGAATCAGGTGGGCCCTATTTAAGGATGAAGCCAGCACTTGCTAAACATCCATTTGAAAGCCTGAGGAAAATGGGTCGTTCAAGACATTGTTCAGAAGAACAGCGTACTTTGATTAAAAAGTTGATTGGAGAGGGGAAAACCTATAAAGAGGTGCAAAAACTTATAGGCTGTTCAGCTAAAATGATCTCCAATGCCTTAAAATGGAGAGCAAAACCAGAGAAACGTGGAAGAAAACGGAAGACAACCATCAAAATGGATCGAAGAATAACCAGAAGGGCAAAGGCTCAGCCAATGATCACCTCCAGGATGATCAAAGACGGTCTGGAGTTACCTGTAAGTACTGTGACAGTTAGAAGACGTCTGTGTGAAGCTAATCTATTTTCAAGAATCCCCCGCAAAGTCCCTCTGTTAAAAAAAAGGCATGTGCAGAAGAGGTTACAATTTGCCAAAGAACACATCAACTGAACTAAAGAGAAATGGAGGAACATTTTGTGGACTGATGAGAGTAAAATTGTTCTTTTTGGGTCCAAGGGCCACAGGCAGTTTGTGAGACGACCCCCAAACTCTGAATTCAAGCCACAGTACACAGTGAAGACAGTGAAGCATGGTGGTGCAAGCATCATGATATGGGCATGTTTCTCCTACTATGGTGTTGGGCCTATTTATCGCATACCAGGGATCATGGATCAGTTTGCATATGTTAAAATACTTGAAGAGGTCATGTTGCCCTACGCTGAAGAGGACATGCCCTTGAAATGGTTGTTTCAACAAGACAATGACCCCAAACACACTAGTAAACGAGCAAAGTCTTGGTTCCAAACCAACAAAATGAATGTTATGGAGTGGCCAGCCCAATCTCCGGACCTTAATCCAATCGAGAACTTGTGGGGTGATATCAAAAATGCTGTTTCTGAAGCAAAACCAAGAAATGTGAATGAATTGTGGAATGTTGTTAAAGAATCATGGAGTGGAATAACAGCTGAGAGGTGCCACAAGTTGGTTGACTCCATGCCACACAGATGTGAAGCAGTTTTAAAAAACTGTGGTCATACAACTAAATATTAGTTTAGTGATTCACAGGATTGCTAAATCCTAGAAACAAAAACGTTTGTACAAAATAGTTTTGAGTTTGTACAGTCAAAGGCAGACACTGCTATTTTTTTGAACACACCCCTTTCAACTAATTCAACTAATTGCCCAATTGCACAGCCTTAAGAGCGTGCGTATCATGAATGCTGGGTCTTGTTTGTTTTCTGAGAATCTACTGCACCTACTGGTGTTTGCCACGTAGCAATAAAAAATATACTAAAAACCTTGATTATTCTGGTTAGTCACATTGTACTGCTATTATTTTGAACAATACTGTACATGAGGAAAAATACCCAGGCAACAAAATATAACCACCTCCTGTTTTCAGAAAAACAACAACTTTTAAGTATATAAGAGTGAGAGTGAGGTAACATTATGCATCTTTGTTTACCATGTTTGTTTGTTTCATCTGATATTAGCAGAAAAGCGCAATGCAACTTGTTCTTAAATGTACCTGAGGCAGGGTAACAGCTGTTGAATGGACTCAGTGTGGGACTAATGGAAATGATTTTCTTTTTTTGTACACTCACTAGCTACTTGAAGACTATGTGTATATTTACACGCACTCATTTTCATCAATCAAAATTGTGGATCCTGAAAAATACTGTTTATATTTATCATAAACGTGTGCATTACATAAAAGTATATGAGCACCTGGAGTTACATTGAGGAGAAATGTGAAGAAAACCACTGTGAGCATGAACCAAAGGTTTATTAACATACCCAAAAATATGCCAGAAAAGCATTTTCCTTATGTATTATATATTCATTCTCCAGCTATTCTTAAGATGTCATTAAACATGCACCACTGTACTGTGCATGTGCACAAAGTATCTGTGATCTGCTTGAGAATGTAGTCCGATTCAAAGTTTTGCATAATTATTCAATGTATATTTCAAATGCTAATATTCAGTGTTTACAGTACACAGTTTTAAGGCTGGTTGAGCTTTCAGTTGGACTATTAACAGATTGTTAGGCTGTATGTAAACCTATGTATCTATATAGTTACTAATTGGTCCTGTTTTCTGCTACTTTAAAGATCAAGAAGGCAAGTAAAACTGCTAGAATGCTTCCCAAAAGTAGTCCAGCACAAGCTCCTGAAACTCCATATTCAGCTCCTGCGACTGCGCCGAGAAGCGCTCCGAATACAGCCAGCACTATCACTGTGATGGGTTTGAAGTAATGCATCAAAAGTGCTTGTGGGTCATTCACAAAGTCAGGCTTCACATTTGTCACTGTTAAAGAAAACAGCTTTAGAATTGTGCATAAGTGACATGTGAGACACGAGTTTGCCATTAATAAAAAAACACTCACTGTCAGGAGGATTCTTCAGCAAACTTCCCCGTCTGCGCCGGAGATCTTCTGTCTTCCGCTCGAGCAGTTCATAGTACGTCTGTGGTATGAATACATCACCACAGTTCTCCTCCACCAGATCTTCTATCTTTTTAAGAAGCTCGCTGATCTTACTATGTTTCTCAAGAATGTAAGTTCGGCCTTTGCACTTTTCCAGGATTTTCTTTGCTTTCGGAAAGTAAGCTTTGATGGCAAACTCTCCCACTCCATCATCACATGCAAACAGGACGATGGCGTGTTTCCAGACGCGCTCCGATAGTAACTCCATGTGCATCTCTGCTGCTTTAATGTCATCTGAAGAAGGCTCTTCATTTCTCTTCACAGGAATGACCAGAAGCACAACGTGAGGTCCTGGAGCACACAGAGACACGCTTCTTCTGATTGAATTCTTGATGCTTTCTGGCGTTTGCTGCATTGAGTTCCATCCTGGTGCTTCCACAACACTGATCTTCCTTACAGCCTGTTCAACTTCATATAATACACACTGACCCACGTTCTCTCCCATAAGATTCCTGCAGCCCAGGATGGATTTGATCACTTTGCTCTTGTCAACTTCATCATTTCCCAAGAGCACAACTCCTATCTCTGACAGATGAATTGAGCCTGAATACAATTAATAATATTCTATGTTTATTTCATCAAAATGTTTCTAAAAGTTCACCTACCTGCTTCTGATGAGACTCCAGCAGCCATAGTTGTGTTACATCCGAGGCTGTCCCTAGCCTCCGCGGCGGGGTCCCTCTAAAGGGTGGAGCCTGGTTTCTTTGCACAGCTCTGGTTGCAGCAGATGAAGCTGATCAGAAATGAACCACTCCTTAGGTTCCAAGTGAGAAGTACATAAACAGGCAGCTGGTTCTTCTGTACTGCAGGGCCTTGTTTTAATACAAACACAAAAATTGGATTTCCTGCCCTCTTAAAACAGTTCAGTTGAGAAATGCCTGTTTTGCTGATATTTTGTTAAATAAATTTATTAATTTATAATATATTAATTATTAATATATTAATATATTTTTCCTGTTGTTGTTCGTTTTGTTTGATTATTTGTTTGGTTATTTGTGATTTTGCCCTTGGGCCTACCACTCATGTGCCACATTCATAGTATTATTGTGTATTGTTTGCTTGACTAATTGTGGCCATTAATGCTGGTGGTTCCCCTCTTTAACTGTGTTCTCTGCGTAGGCTATCCCTGTACAAGGCCGGATCCACACTGATGCTTTGCCCCTTCTCGTCGGGGAACCACTGTATAGGTGTATACTTGTAGCTACGACACGGTGTGATATTTTGTAGTGGTATCTAAGGATATTAAGTGTGTAGTGCTTGCTGTGTTGCATGGGTTGCTGTCTCCTGTTTCTGTCTCCCCAGGGGCCTCCTGAGCAGGGGTTTTGCATTGACTGATCCGACCTTCCTAGACTGAGGAAAACTCCACCAGTCATTTATCGCAGTATTTTTAAGATCTGTTCTTAATAACCTTTTACATTTTTGTGTACTAAAGTGTAATAAATTTTGGTGATAGATTTATATATCTGCCTCTTGTGACTGTCCCTGTGTGGGGAAAACTGAGTTAACCACACGGTACTCAGAGAAAGATTGGTGGTTCCTCCTGCCTATCATCAGGGGGTGGCATAGTCAGACTCAAAAAAAAAGAAAAAAGAAGGTACTGCTTGGCAGGTACCACGTATACTAAGTGCAGCAAAAATCTCACGATGAAAGCATGTCCCTGGTATGTGATAATAAAATAGTTATAATATTATTAACAAAAAAAAAGGTCACCTTTGCTGCGCATCTGACTGCTTCAAATATCTCCATTAGATTTTCACTAGAATTTTTGTCAAGCTCTGTCTAACCAACGAAATGTTAAAACATTAGTAAATTGTTTTACTATTATGCATAGTAGACTCTTATTATTATTATTTAATAGTCTATAACAAGAAAGGCACCGTTAAATTTCGAAACGGAAGCCTGCTGCACACGTCAATAAACGCCGTGATGTTTAATAACAAATCATGTTTGTATTGTAATCACAGAAAACATTTGAAAACAGTAAAAATAATACATTTTAAAATACATTACGTATTATGTACCTTGCTCTCCTGCTTTAGTTTCGTTTTAAACTGGGAAGGGTATAACTGCAGCCTGGAGATCTCCAAATGGGGGCAGGAACTCCAAAATCTTTCCCCTGGCCTGTGCTGAGCTGGGTCGGCTCGCGGGAGAGCTCGTGGGTGACTCCCGTTCATATCATAAAACAGAGGTTCAAACTCCACTGGTCACGAGCTTTGGGTTCGGCTCTCACGGAGAATATTGATTTTTATGTCACGGTCTGTCTGAATACTCGATTCTGATTGGCTGGCAGGTGTTGATTAAATTCATTTAACCGCACAAGTAGTTCCAGGTCAGTTTAATCACGTTCTATATTAATGCGCTTCCTATAAACAATGGTAACCATAGTAACATAGTTACAGTTGAATAGTAACACAGACGAAAATAACCGTCATTTTTATCGTTCCGTCAAATATTGCAGCGCAAATATTATTAACGTCTTTAATATGTGAATGCTGGGAAATGACCATAGCATAAACAGGATAATCAACGGCTAGCTGTGCATTAAACGATTTGAATGCACTTCGTAAGGCAACGACCCTCCGCCTCCACGTCGTGCATTCAAATCGTTTAATGCACAGCTAGCCGTTGATTATCCCTTAAATATATCATATTTTATTTTAGATAAAACTCCAAAATGATGTCACTTCCTGGAGAATGATGTCATTGAGGAACTTGCTTTTGTCAGATTTTAGGATAAAACATGATATTGAGGATATGAAAACCTTTACTCTAATCAAAGCTTTATGAATTTTTCTTGTGTCATTCAAAATAAAAATCCAGTCAAAATATTTAATATAAACAACAAATGAAGATTTTGTCTGATGTGTTCTCAAGTTATTGCAATTTCGGTGATTCACTCTGTGTGCTTTAATTAAAAGAGGCCAAACATATTTTAATAATAAACTTTTTACTCATATTTAGCACCTTAGAATACATTACAATTCTCATTGCCCAAAACAATGATTAAATACAGATATTTTGAACTTCAGCATTTCATATTGCACATCTAAAATTGATCAATAACCAGCAGGTCCCCATTATGACAACACTGTCTAAAGAGAAATATATTTACATTTTTCATTCATTATTCTTATATTTGAAGTTTTAAATATACAAGACACCATGTTTCCACTGGCAACAGAATTTTAATTCTCTTATTCATCGTCAAAGGATCACAACATACTGTATTTACAGTTTCCAAAATTAATGCTTAGTGAGCAAATAAGATGCAGCTAGATGTTAGGGAAAAAAACATCATATCCTGTTAGGTGTAAAATAAAGAGCACATTTTATGAAGCATGTACACATTTGCATTGACATACATAACAAATATGAAATAAAAATGATAAGAAATAATCCTTAGACTCTTGTTTCTATGTAAGGGCCGGCAGGTGCGGTTAGTAAAACCATCATCAGATATTTCACTCGGAGCAGAAGTCACTCAGTCTGAGCTTCAATCAGCGCGATTCAGTTCAGATCAGTGTGAAGGAGCTTCTACTTTAAACATCAGACGTCAAAGGCCTTTAGTTGGGTTACAGTGGGTCAGAGGTCAGAGGTCAGCGTTTAGACTCTCTTCCAGCGGCCGTCCTCAGCGCGGCGGTACAGATGCGGCTGACCGCCTGGAAACAGCCCGTCTGCGGTCGGATGATCCAGCAGAAACTGGATGGTGGATTTGATGTGATGGACAAAGTGAGGAGGTTCTGCATGTGGAGACGTGGACAAATACTGACGGACAAACCAGACGAGAAATCAATGAGAAGAGCCACTTCATCCTGCAGATCTGACTTAATGATGAAATACACATCATGCATTATTAACCTTACTGTATCATATTTGATAGGCCTCTAAATGATCAAAGTTTGCAGTTAACCCTGTTGTTCACAAACTACTCCATGCCTTCTGTCATCTGATTGAGAGTTCATACATTTCTTTTTAGCAATGATAAGGCCTTTTAATTGTACAAACGTCCACCTTCTGCTTGTGATTCTCGTCTCATCAGGCTTTTGAGGAGCGTTTCATCTCTCGATCATCATTGGATTGCATTGCATTAAATCTCATCATGCAAAGCGACAACTGATATTTCTATAATTTTATGCAAGTATCTGCCATACTGTTATAAACATCTCATTGATTTACAAGAATCAGAACTTTATCTTTTTGGTCATAAACTTCAGGATCTGCACCAAATTGCGAATTTTTGCTCAGTTTGAGTCTCTGAGTTGTTATGTTCTTGTATATTCTCTCTATATCAGACTATATGAGCCATAAAAGCTTGATGAATAAAACACATGCACACTTTTTTTTAATCTAAAATGTTCAATAAACCAGCAGTGAGGGGATTTCAGACCTGTAGGATGGTTTCATCATCTTGGGACAGCCAGAAGGCCATGTCGTTGTTTGGTGTCCATCTGCATGGGTCGATTTTCACAAGCTCTCTGCTGGAGTCGTACACTTCAACCATCTGTCAAAAACACACACCGATATTTCAGATTATACAGCAGTTAGTTCAGTCCACCAACTCTGATCGGTCAATCGCAGCATTCTGAAGCCAGATATTTTTAATGAGCACTAAATATTGCATGACGGCTTCATCCATGTACCTGTCCACCAGAGAAGGTGCGTGCGGATCGGAGCTCCTCCGCTGGTCCTCGACATGTGAACGAGGCTGGAAACACGTGACCCGTTTTAACGTTCACACCTGAACTCGGACAGAAACACTCTGTCAGTGTCTCGTTTAGAGCTGCATGATGAATCCTAATTAAACTGAAAGCGCGATATGGCTTCACGTGATTATAAAATCACAAAGGCTCCAGTTCAGTTAAATAAATATAAGCTGTGTGTGTTTCAGAGTAAAGCGCGGCATTGTATTCATTAAAACACAAGCTGCTTGTGATCCAGTGTTTTCAGAGTCTCGGAGCGGCTCAGTTCATGCTGACGCACACATACTCCATCTCTGCATCAGTCGCTTATTATGTGCATTTGGGTTTGAAACACATGCCAAACATCTTCACAAACTTGCAACAGGAAGTGCTTACAAATCAACAAAAGAGAGGCTTTAAAGGTTTAACATTTGAAATTTAAGAAATTAATTCAGCCATAAATATTAGTATTTTAATTTTACAGTACTGTAAAATAAATTATTATTATTATTACAGTGAAATATTATTTCATTTTACAGTGAAATATGTGACCCTGGACCATAAAACCAGTCTTGAGTCGCTGGGGTATATTTGTAGCAATAGCCAAAAATACATTGTATGGGTCAAAATTATCCATTTTTCTTTTATGCCAAAAATCATTAGGATATTAAATAAAGATCATGTTCCCTGAAGATATTTTGTAAATTTCTTACCGTAAATATATCAAAACTTAATATTTGATTAGTAATATGCATAGCTAAGAACTTCAATTAATATATATATATATATATATATATATATATATATATATATATATAAATAAATAAATTTATTTTTATTTTTATTAATACATTTTATCTATTTTAATGGTTCTTATTTGATTATAAATTAATTGATATATAAATTAATCACACAATTTTTGGCCAAATTGTGCAGCCCTACAAAAAAGCAGAGCAAACCTGAAGAAATCACACTTTTTATCTTTAGAAAAAAATAAAAAATGTGTCTTTTTAAAAAATTTTAGTTTAGCAAAATTTCATCCATGTTGTTTTAGCATTGTCCAGCACTAATTTTTTTTGTTTTTTTTTAACATTGTATTCAATTCATACTGCAAACTCACGACTCACATAACAAACACGTCACATTTGTGCTGAAGTGTCTATCAATCACAATGAGAAGGCGATACTCAGAGAAGATGGAGATGTTGTACAGTACCTATCCCATACACCACGGGCCGATGAATCCCATCTTTGATGACGTCATTCATGTCTAAAGAGACAGAAATAGTTATGCAATTATCAAAAATATCATGCACTATATTCCATGTCCTCTGAAGTAACACAACAGCCTTCTGCGAAGAACAGACCTGAATAATTGAATAAAATGGAAACCTTGGGATTTCAGCAGCGCAACAGAGGGGGTGATTTTCTATGAATAATAATTCAAATTTTTGTATTTTCCTCACACGAAACCTCATATGATTTGAGACTTGGAAAATAGCGAGTAAGTTGTAGTGATTACTTTTCTGTTGCTTTTATGGACATGTGTGAAAACTACAAGCTGTCAAAATGTGTTCCTCAGAAAAAATTAATTCATACGGATTTGGAACGACACGAGGGTCAGTAAATGATGACAGAATCTTCATTACTTTTAAGGTAAATAAACTAATAGAAACAAAAGAGTCTTGACAGTGAAGAGCACAAACTGACCCGTGATGCAGCACGTCTCCAGATGAATCTCTTCCTTCTGCTTTTGAAAGGCAGCTGCAATGCAAAAGATGTATTAACACTTCTGATTTCTGATCACACTGTGAATGTTTCAACTGCATTGCACAACCTACCCAGAATACTAAGGCTGAGTGTGTGCGAGGTCCTTCTGTCATCATCAAAACCACCGACCAGATGCAGCTCCAGTCTGAAAACACAAACACAGCATTAAATCACACAAACTCCTTTCTATCTGACATTCCAGTTCAGCGGTGTGTGACGAATCTACAGCACCTGCCCTCTTTCGCCGGGCTGCTTCTAGAAGTGACGGCATTGACTATCAGAGGAACTTCAGTCCATGTGCTGGACCCATCACAGTGTGCCAGACACGTCGCTCCGCTGCCTGCAGAAGAGAAACACAGGATCAGACACAAACACACAGTAAACCAACACAGACATCGACTCTATGAAGGCTCACGTTACCTGTGTGTCGAAGCACGACTAAATGGCATGTTGTAGCGTCATCGGATCCCAGGATAGAGACCGAATCTGAGGAAAGAGAAACATCAGTGTGTGTTTAACACACCGCCGGTCATCAGATCGAGAGCAAACACTCACTGTCCGCTGGTGTGGTCGCCGCAAACTCCCGCTGCTGGACGTACAGGAGCTGTTTAGTGTCAACAGCTTCTGGACTTCTGGACACAAACTGCTTCGCACTTTCCTAAGAAACACACATCATCAAAACAACCACCTCTAATTACTAGATGTGTACTGTACACTGTATATGTGCATAATTAGCAAACAACACAGCACTTAATAGGGTTTTTTCAGCGCTTTTTTATACTCTCTTTAATATATTTCCAAATCAAATACATTTTTAGATAATTTCAATATATTTTTAGATTTTGCGGTTTATTTCAATAATCCTGCAGTGCAAATTACACAATTAAAATGATAAAAGTGCTTGTAGTCTGTATGTGATATAATAAAATGTGAGCTTGTAAAAATGCATACATAAATATGAGAAATGTATTTAATGTCACACCGTGTAAATAAATAAATAACAAATGATTTTATGGCGTTTATCTTGTATTTAAACAGTAAGACACAGGTAATCTACATACATTACAGTTTGTGCATGCATACCGCCATATAATACTACTAGTATTACAATACTAATAAAATATTAATAAAATGAATGAATTTCTAAAGTGTTGTTTTGAAGATTTCTAAGGTGCTGTTTAGCTTAAACATCACAAGCGTTTAAATATAAAGAGAAAGAGGGTCTATATTCATTATAGTCTGTGAAAACATGCAGCCGTGTAATATTAAAGTGGCTCTGGTGTTATTATTTTGGTGTATTATTTTGTAACTTGCCTTCAGGTGCGGGTTTTTGCTGAAGAGCTCCGCGGTTGAGTTCACGCGCTCTATTCGCTGATTCTGAGTCAACAGCGGCATCCTGACAGCGATTAAACCCGATCATCTGATCATTTCATTAAACTCTGATAATTAATAACTCTGTCATGTGTGATTCTTCCCCATCGCACCGCCGCATTCACTTCCGCTTCGCGCGCACGTCACAGCTCACGTGACTCTGAACAGTAGAAATGATTCGCTAGAAAGGACACTAACCGGAAGTCAGTTTAGCATTAGAAAGAAATCGAGAGGAAGAGCCGATGCAGATACACATATAGAACGCTGTAATTTGAAAATTTTCATAAAACTGTTTTCAGGAGGACATTATCATATTTATATATATATATATATTGAATATGTGAATAGTTTTGGTATTTAGATAACGTTACTGTTTCTGAACAGACAATAAATAAATAAATAAATAAATATACATACACTTTTAATATGTAATGAACTACTTCAAATACGTTTTTAATAATTAACGTTATTATATCTAACAATATATAACAACAATATAAAAATATAATAAATAAATAAACACATTATAATAATTAAATAAACCACGAAATAAATTATAATAATTTAAAAAAAATCAAATAAGCCGATATATATATATGTGTGTGTTGAGCAGCAGGAGGCTCCAGAGCACCACGTCTGTGTTCACTGCGGTTTTATTCCTGCTGAGGATTTACTGACTCACTTTCTGTATTTGGTTTTGCTTAAGAGGAACTCTTTTTGTTTCCTAGTTCTTGAGAAATGTTTAAGAAATGTTCAGATGAGTTAATGTGTAATCCGTAATGAACAATGTCCTTAATGTTAAAATAAGAATTTCACAGTAGAAAAAAAAAATCATTAATTAAAATAACCTTACTGATAGGAAGACAGGAATTTTATCCTAAAGATTACAATTTAAATGCATAGTTAATACATTGATAAATGTGTGAGATGGTTAACCTTTAAATCTCTATTATAGTTAGGCTAAAAGTCTTTTTTTTTTTAATCCTAATGTATCCTGTATTTGAAGTTTTTCATTTTTCCAGTCCATTATTAAATCAGGATGTCAAGTTTTAATAGTAAGGCTTATAACAAGTTTAAATGAATTAAACTGCCAACTCACTGTGACCGTGTGTGTATTGATCACTGGGTTTATGAGGTTTCTCAGAAACATGTTGACAATGGATCATGATGTCAGGAAAATTACTCACTGATTAATCACCTTCATTCAACAACTACAGAGTTTACAGTAGCATATAAAAGCCTGACACTAATCTAGAAGCTTCAGTTTTGCAATTTTTCATTTGCTGATTCATCTTTTATTCACCAACAAAAAATCTGACCGTCTGTACAAAGAGTCACATGATGACAGTCAAAATGTTATTTTGTGTGTGTGTGTGGTTTATAAAAATAAAAATCCCACGACTAAATCATTTTGTTCTCATTCTGAAGAGCTTAAAATTCAAACAAATCCAGATCAGGGTCATCAACCTTTTCTGTCCGAGTGACCAAGAAAACATAAAATCTCAGAATCACAATGATTAATAACTCACATGAATAACATTATCAGACATGCTTTACATCATTCTAAACCGGTTTCTCTATTAAACAGCTTTTCTGTGTCCTGGATTCATCGGATCGCTGATGTCCAACAGAGAGCTTTATTCTTGTTCATTGATGGCTCTTCAAGACAAACGAGTCAATCAAAGATGAAATGAGGTTGCTTCTCTAGAACTTATAAATACAGCAACCAATATTTTTTAAACTAATGATATAGAATATTTATGTGTTTATTTATGTGTTTTTAAAGAAAACTGTTAAAAGAGTTCACAGCCGACTGGATTTAATGAAGTAGAGCAGCATTATATCAAATCAAACAGAATGAGACACCTGAAACTCTGTCCCTCACACACACACACACACACTCTCTCGTCTGCTCAGGCGCGTTTGATCCATCGGCCTGTGATTATTCTCTCTCTCTGAATGAAATGCATGAAAATGAGGCGTTTTATCATCATTTTCTCAGGTCTCCGGGGCTCTTTGTCTCAGATGAATGCACTGCACTTCACAGGAACAGGTGTGCTGTCCAGGAATTGAGGGTTTTAGAAATCACTGCATGCATGTGAATATTCATCCAGGATCATCAAAGGACGAGCTGTCTGAACTGAATTCAGCTGTGGTCTGATGTGTGCACTGAATCAGGAGAGAGTTGCAGTGGCCTGATCCTGTACTGCACTAACGGCCGGTTCCTGTTTGAGGAAAGGAAGCTTTAGACATTTCCTGTTTACAGAGCTTCCAGCCAATCAGCTGCCGTCATTCTATCCAGTTGCATTATTGCCAGCGTTTCTACATTTCTCATTCATAATACAATCATCTAAAAATATGTTAAAGCTGCAGTGTGTAATTTACTGAGAAGGAAACTGTAATCTGAGGCTCTGACTTTTTAATGAGCTGACTTGCATGGATCAAATTAAATGGTATTAGGCAAAATGTAAATTTTACCTAAATTAAAACGCAAAATTCAGTAAAACTTCTCCAAACTGCTTTTAAATGTTCCCGATTAATGGCAACATGAAATACTACGCAAAGTCTATCATATTCTGGTCAATAGATATGCATTGGGCTACTTTTAAATAACTTAATTTTTCTCCAACCTGCTTTAAATTAATAAAATATTATTATTACAAGGCTTTCCCTATCAAGCAGAAGATATTGTTATAGTTATAAACTTCTAATTATATTGACGGAACATTAAACTACGATAAAACAATGTATAAACACACTGAAAATAAAAAACGCACACAATTTACAAGGTTTATTAAAGTTTCAAGGCTTATATATCACCGATTAATACATGTTTAAGATAACAGTGCAAATAAACCTGTGAGAAACTCAAGTTGTGTACATACTTTTATTAAAGTTCATGAATAGAATTTGAACAGATACTAATGGAAATATCATACATTCACCAGCAGCTGAGTGACAGTAAAAACTAAGAGCTTTGACCCTTACACACAATCCTTAGAAAGTAAAAGGGAGTGAATGATGGGAGACAAACTGGACAAAATCCAGAAAGCAAATAAACAGCAAAACTCAAATACAAACATACGTGCATTTATATTTGAATGAAACCTCCGTACAGATACAGGTAATGCAATTCAGTTATATATATTTATAAAAATATGAACATACACATTTTATTGATATTTCTAAGTGCTCTGACCGGCATCACAAACTACAAATGAGTTTGCGGTCACACGGATCTCAGTGACGCCTGTTGGTTTAAATACTTTGAGGAAGCATCTACATGCTGCATTTGGTTTGCGCTTCAATCACGTCTCAGTTACTCAACAGCTAAATCAGAAGAACGAAAGCGGGAAGTGAAGTCCGCCTTACTATGATCCTGACGTGGAATGACGACGCTCTGCCGAGCAACTGATGACAAACCACTATTAAATATAGAAAAATATTTAAATCCTACAACCAAAAGAAAAGAAAGTATGCGGTCCTCATGAGTCTGAAGGCCACAGATCAGTGTTCTCGTTAACATGAGTTTATCTATTTAAAGTCCAAGTGCAGAAAACATCAGTCGTAACCCGCCACTGAACGTGGGTTAAAGGTTAAAACGTCACAGAGCACCAGACGCGAATGTGCGAGCATGAGTTTATAAGGTGTAAGAAAGAAAAGTGTAAAGCACAGACGCATCTGCCGCATTTCTGACTCGGACAATCAGTTAAAGCAGAGTAACCCTGCTGTCTAACAGGCTGTCAATCATCATCTCCTCTCCCGGTCATTGGTCTCTAGGTAAGTGAAGCCCCGCCTCTGAAGGGCTGTCGTGATTTATTGCTGCTCCCAGACTCCGCCCACAAGGGTGAACAACAGTGAGACACAAAAGCCTTTCAAGAGCAGAGCGGATCATGATGTTAACTGAGTTTTGATGACCTGAGATTAATTAAAGAGACTCGAGTGTGTTTATGCCAAGAGGAGAGGGATAAATCACTAGAATAAACTAGTTTAAACTAGTCTTGACAGCCTGTTAAACGAGCAGGGTTTAACCTCAGCAGCCGGACTGAGTGATGTCTCCGCCGGAGCTCTTGGTGACCTCCATGGTGGTGAATATCTGGAAACAGATGAAGGGAAGAGCACGTTATACTCAAAAGACTACGAACATGACATGTCGGTGATTATGACAAAGCAGTAGGGTCACAGGAACGCACCTCAGCACAGGTGGGGTGAATCCCGATGGTGTTGTCCAGCTGATCTTTGGTAATTCCACATTTCATGGCGGCTCCGAAGCCCTGCGTGACCTCACCGGCGTTAGGACCCAGATAGTGGAAGCCAATCACACGTTCCTGCACAGAGACGACAGCAGTTCATACTCCTGAAGTGTCTCTTACAGTAATGATAGCATGGAATCAAACGCAAACCATTCATGCAACACATTTCTAAAAGGAAATCAGCCACTGCCCGTTAGAAACGAGCCTGTAACATGAACATGCAATTTAAAGCCAAAATAAAGGCAGCATTTTTACTGAATTTACTAAATATGTATCATGTGTATCATGTAAGCCAAACAAATATAAAAAAAAAAAAAAGTTTAAGGAAGAGTGAATGAGAAAATTAATAGTTTTGAATATTACTCATTTATATTAATATTAATTGACAAATCTAATTTGACAATTTAAGTATGTACTCAATTGAAAATAAAAAGTAACTATGGCAAAATTTGTAAAGTTACTTTATAAAAAAAAAAAAAAAAAAAAAAAAAAAGTGTCAAGACGCAAAGATGTAACTTGATTTTAAAATTCATGGTCACACTTTGTTCTTTGGTGTAAGTACATAGTAGTTAAGGCCACCTAATATAAAGTACAATGTACTTTTTGTGTTCATACTGTTTTGCAAAACACTTTTGCTGGAATTGAGGTGGGATACAGGTAAGGTTAGGGACAGGTTTGGTGGTATGGGTAGGTTTAAGGGTGGGTTAAGGTGTAAGGGACGGGTCAACAGTGTAATTCTAAATGTAAGTACAAAAATTTATTACAGATGTAATTACATATAGGTATTTTAAAAAATATAAGTGCAATGTAAAAACATGTACACAATAAGTGCATTGTACCAAATGATTAATTCAAATGCAAGTAAATAGTAGTTAAGGCCACCTAATATAAAGTGGGACCAAATTCATAAGTAAAATGTTGAAATTAAGATCAACAAATGGTGTTGAAGCCAGTGCTACTTTGATAACTTGATTTATGTCTCCATTTCAAGTTTCAATAACTCATTTTTATTAGGTTTTTACATATTTCCATTTAGCTTTTCTAAATTCAAGTAATTTCAGTACTTAAACCCAATTACATTTTTCAACCATTCATTTATTTAGATTACTGAAACAATAATAGCTTTAGTTAGCAATAACAACACTGGTAGCAGCACTGTTCATTGCTAGGACAACAAATGTCAATGAATAAACTGGATTTTAGTCACTTTACAAAAAGGTTTAAGTGTATAACCATGACTTCAGATCATAATGTTTCATAAGTCTTTTTTTTTTTTTAAACCAAAAATCACATTCACATAGGATGAGGACAGTGAAGCATTTCTTACGTTGTCAAGTTTATTGCAGATGATCTTGGCGTAGCACCTGTTGTTGTCCCGGCTGGGAACGGTGAACTCCAGAGGCCAGAACAGACTGTGATAGATCTGCAGAGACAAACACAATTACCAGCACTTCATTAAAACCACAGTCATTATCAGCACAGGCTATTAAGATTTCCAGTCTGACGTCTGTTTGCAAACACGCACCTCGAGGTTCTCCTGTCCGTAGATCTCGAGGGCCTTCTCCTCTGGGTAACCACAGCTGCCGTATTCCATAGGAGTGAAGACAGTGGTGGGAACGTTCACGTAATCGCACTGAAACGCCACGAGAGAGAAACAGGAACCGGTGAGATCACAGAAAACCAACCGCTATTTACAGAGACTAAGCAAACACTTCGGAATGGTTATAACCATGTCAGACCTTCAGAGTTGCTCCAGCGTACAGTCGGCGAGCCAGAAGTTTGCCGGCCTGGATGGCCACAGGCGTGAGCTCCCACTTCCCCTCCAGGATGTCTCCAATGGCATAGATGTGAGGAACGTTGGTCTGCTCCTCATCGTTCACCGGGATCTTCCCGTTCCTGGACGGAGGAACAGAAAACGACTCAATGTTAGCATCGGTAGAGCAAAGTCCAAGTCTTGAGGACCAAGTAAAGACTGTACCTACACCAAAATATGAAGGACTTCCATTTAAAAAAAAAAAAAAAAAAAAAAAAAGTCCATTTCACACTTGGTTCTGATGCTTGATCTGAATTGGTTTACTTGCAATCCCTTCTCAAATATCTTTTCATGTTGTATTATTTGATTGCAAAACGTGTCATGAGTAGCAGGATCATAATCTACCATTTTTTTCCCCTCAAAGCATCAAAATATTTGTTTTGAGGTTAATTAGAGGATTCATGTCAATGAGTGAAATGCTTACAACTGTAAAACAGCATTTTAGTCATTTGCAACTTAAAACATATGCATGAATTTAAATATACAGTAAGATGTATTCATGAGCTTGTGCACAAATGAAGATACTCTGAAAATTCAGATCAATAGTCTTAAACATGATTTAACAAATGTCTTAACTATCACTTTAAGAGGTCTTAAATTTGGTGATGGAAAAAACAAGTTTTTAACTTCAAAAAGCTAACAAATAATGTTGTGTTCCATCCATTCATCCATGCATGGTGTGTGTGTGTGTGTGTGTGTGTGTGTGTGTGTGTGTGTGTGTGTGTGTAGTTTATACAGTTTAAGGTAGGCCTATAAATAATTAAATAGTTACACAAACAAAAAAGATACTAGTGTACTGTATCATTGTACCCCTTTGATTTTAAAATGTATTAGTAAAATGTTGAGATTAAGACCAACAAGTGGTATACAAGCCAGTGTTTAGAATTTTTTTTAATTATGGCATAAAGTATAACTAATTCTTTTTTTAGCACAATGTTTCTCCATTTTAAGATTTAACGTGTTTGTCATTTCTAAGAGTTTAAGATATCTGTCATTTAATATAGTTTGAAGCAAACATTTAAAAACCTAGTGTACTTTGTCATTGTGCCCCTACATTCTTCAACACATGCAAGCCATGAGTTTTTCTAAAGCACAGATAAAACTTCATGAGATTGCTACAGAAAAGCATCAACGAAAAATGCTTTGTCATATAAAAGCCACATTACACCAACTTCAGCTCACTTCTGCAATCTGTGAAGTGTTATACTGTAATAGACAATGACATGCTGTATTTTGTGCATTACTAAACTGAAATGAGCAACTAAGGCAGCATTTCAAATAATAAATCTATAAATGCTCAGCGAGTCACTCGTACAGAGGAACCGTAAAAGAGCCGTGTATCACTCCCATATGCGTGTGGGTCATATGGAATCACATGATTCTGCTTGGGAACAGATCTAAACCGCTGTGCTGCACTAATCTCTCAGACCATCTCAAACCACACACACTTCTCACTTCAGCGTACGTGTGAATTAGTTTTAATCATCTCACACTTCTGAATGGAAACATTTAGCTGAATTGATCCTGACCCAGTGTGCTCTATAAACAGTGCATGTGCCCTCTGGTCAAACGCTGGACACGCTGCCCAGTTCCCAGAGTCAATAACTGCTGAATCACCGTGACACTAGAACCCACCTCTGTCCCCGCCCTCTCTAGAGCTACCATGGCAACAAGGACTCTGTTATGGGATGTGGGAGGGACTGTGAAACCAGATGACCAAAATAAACTATTCAAATGGAAGAGACATACTTGGCATTGACTACAACTCCAGCCTTGTCCAGACCGATCTTTCCTGTACAGGCGTCACGACCCACTGCGATCAACACCTGAGAGACACAGCAAACATTAGAAATGTTAAAGTAATGTGACACTGCTGATTACCACAGAAACACCAGACTCCTCCCGCAGTTACAAAAGAAACAGCAACAACAGAAATAACAAGCAAAGCATTGGTTATATGAATCAAACACCCACAGGAATTACATCAACAAAACCTGAAGATCATCCACATTAAACAGTAGTCTAACTGTACAACTCCTGTGAAGGTTTTTATTGAACGACTTAAACTCCCCGTATCTTTGTCCAAGCGCTCACATTTCCCACTGACTGAAGCAGCTGGTGTCCTATCAGAGCGACCACAGCTGCAGCTCAAGATTCTTTAAAACAAACTTAACTAGGAAAAATAAAAATGACTTAAATTACACATTAAAATTGTTCATAATTGACAGTTATGATGTCACAAAGGACTTCTATTTTAAGTAAATGCTATTCCTTTGAACCTTCCATTCAACGTTTTGTGGCAAATGAGATGCACCCCCCCCCCCCCCTACATTTTACAATATATTTGCATAGATAAGTTATTTAAAATAACTCACAATACTAACGTTTTTAAATAAAATGCAGCCTTGGTGAGCAGAAAAGACATTAATAAATCTTACCCATCCAAAACTTTTGAACAGGGTGTGCATGCATACATTTATTTTTTTCCCAATATTTGTGCATGCTATGTATTTTCACGAGTCTTTAGTCTCCTGTGTTGTCCTTGAAGGCCTACATTTGTACAGAGCTGTTTTCAATATGTATTGCTCCAAATCAGGTCAACCATGAGGTTTCGGTTCACCTGAAAGCATGCCTTAGGAGATGCCTACGTAGGGGTTGACAGCTCACCAGTTTTGAAACTTAGCCAGAGATAGCAGACAAGATAAAACCTGATGTACTTCAATGATATCTGAAAGGAATTTCACTTTTTGGCCACACAGACATGATACTCACAGTATTGTATTCTCCTTCATTGATTTCATCACTCTCAGTTGATTTGGCCGTTACTTTAATTCGGCCTGGAGTTCCAGCTTCAAGCTGCTCGATCTGTAGAAGAAAGGAATGATTGTTATCACCAATTTAATGAGTAGAGAGGCCATGATCTTAATCCTTCTAAAGAGAATTTCATAACTGCAGCTGCGATAGATAAAGCATCATTTCAGATTTCAGTAATGTTTAACAGCACACATTCACCAACCTTTGTAGGAACAAACTTCCTGAGGAATTTGACCCCGTGTGTCTCCATGTAATCTCCTGCACGGTTGGCCATGTCCTGATCGAATCCTCGCAGCAGAATGGAGCGAACCATGACGGTCACATCCAGCCCCAAACTGGCCAGAAAACCGCCGCACTCCAGAGCCACATACGACGCTCCCACGACAAGAGTCTTCCCGGGACAGTAGGGCAATGAGAACAGGTCATCACTGCGAATAACAAACAAAACCAGTGAGGACACAGACAGATCACGTTTCCTCAAATGTAGACAAAAGCTCAGACACATTCAGCTCAACCTCATAAACACTGCCAAAGAGAAGAGTCAATATACTGAAAACCGCAGCGGCTTGAGTCTTGCCAAACACCTGCCACTCACTTCCTTATCAGATCAGAGATGAATGAACCAAAGAAAAAAAAAGAAAACCAGACTAGAGTCATAAAAGAACACACATGCATTCAGTTTAAAGGCTTGTTTCATCAAGGGACAAACGCAGGGTTTTTCCTGCATTGAAATTTTTTTGGCAGCCTCCAGAACTATTTTTTGTCCCACCAAAGCCGTATTTGATCGGTTCATGTGATTTATGAGTGATGTTAACTGAGGGAGAGAGAGCAGAGAGCCCCTCCCCGCGGACTCTCTCTGGGCCCGTTTGCACCTGCTCACTTCATGCGTTTCTCTGGTTGGACAGCCAGCCGATCGTGAAAAGACCAGTCCTCCGAATTGGAAACACTCACGAGACTGATTTAAATACGACCGCTCAAACCACTTATGTCTGAGACACATTCCAGATGAAACTAAACAAGTGTAAACACATGTGCATATGTGGTTTCGACAAGCAGATTTTACTCATTCCAAAAAGTAAAAAAAAAAAAAAAAAAAAAAAAAAAAAAAAAAAAAAGTGCGAGAGCGCGTTATAGGCTATATGACATGTAATAGACATGACAGCTTAATGCTACAAGCATCGCCACGGATATAGCCAGCAAGCCGACGTGCAAACTGCCACGAATGAAACTGAAAGTAAAGTAGCCTAAACTTATCTTTCTACGGCTGATGCTCTCCACAAGTCCACAATCCCTTACTAATTCACAGTAGCCTCAGGTTATTTAAATGACAACGCGTTTAAAAATTGAGGTGAAACCAGCCACAAAGCAATGTTAGCCAGCTGCTGATTTTATTCAGATGTATGGTAGAAAATTAGACTAGTTAAATATTTTAATGCTACTTTTAAACGCTTTTTCAATATTGATCGAATTATAATTGTGAGATCTAGCAAAGAAGGATCCCATATATATATATATATATATATATATATATATATATATATATATATATATATATATATATATATATATATATATATATATATATATATATATATATATATATATATATATAAAAATAATTAAAAACCACAAACTGTTTCTTTGCATTTATTTTAGTTCTGGTCAGTACTGGGTTCACAGATCACATGGGGAGGGTACTTTTTAACTGTGCGTGTGGATGACCTTTTCTGACCCAGGAAAAACCCTGAGACGCCATTTGAAATTGAACATTACTATGGCCTTGTTCAGACTCTGTTCAAACACAATTTGTGCATACCCGAATGGAATCAGATCATATTTAGCAAGCAAGAACAAATAAACCACATGAAATCTGATTTTTACTAATCCATTTCAAGCAACATTCATACGTATGAAACCCTATTCAAAACATATTTCTGAAAATCAGTTTCAGTGTTACCGCTCAGATCGGATTTTGAACAGCTTATTTACCCGTGTCAGTTTCTCACGTCACGTACAAACTTAACACGTCAGATGCTGTTTGTAGAAAACACTGAATGTCTTTGCAGAAACAAGGCTGTGTTGTTGCGAAGTGCAAGTCGAGCGGAAAATTACTATATAATGCTGGTCTGCACACCTCTTTGAGTTGAGACATCAGCACAGAAAAAAAAAAAAAAAGCCATGCATTCAAGCTTTCCTATGTTTCTGCTGCTTCCTTATAACACATAAGCCAGCGCGATGGCAACATGTGGTCACGTTGCAAGGCAATATTGGAAATGGAAGCCAATGCAGATACGCAGTAAAACAATAGAGCATCATGGGACACAAATACAGTGGACTGTCAATCATTTAGATCGGATACCAATCAGACACAAATAATCGGATTCTGACTGACAGTCTGAACAAGGCTTGTGTCATACTCTGCCCAAAGGAGCAAAGGGACATGTTATTTAAAAATAAGTAACCACATGACCATTTTCCACATTTATGCCGTTCATATCAGAGCTAAAGGAAATCCTCCTCTTATCTGACACGTCATGCAGTGAAAGCTTTCCTTCCCTTGGTGACTGAGAATGAATCAGCTTTAAATCAATAAATCCTGTAAATAAATCAGTAATGACCCCCTGAGGTCCAGCTGCGATTAAGCGGCTCTCCAGAGGGAGTTTACCGTGGTGAACTCAGAGTCTTATCTCACCTGGTGATGCAGTGCTCTTTGTCTCCTGGGATGCCCAGATAACGAGGCCTCTCTCCTGTCGCCAGGACAAACTTAGCTGCAGTGTAGAACATCTCTTTACCACGCTTGTTTGTGGCCTGTTGGGAAGAGTAAGCAAAAAGGTGAGACGAGGGCAGGTTTTGGCAGATCATGATTGTTACTGAATGCAAAATGCAACTTAACACTTCATACAGCAAGAAAACAGCAGCTCTCCTATTCCAAAACAATGCCATTAAGGCACGTTTCCCCTCCATGTTCTGCTGCCAAAAGTAGTAATTAATTACGCTTTTAATTTCTCTCTAAAATAATCAAACCTTAAAATAAAAAATAAAAAAAATATTTAAAAAAATAAAAAAAGAGAAATTAAGTTCTCTTTGCATTCACATTGTATCTGAACCTGTTGTGGACTTGGATCTCTTTTAGGTTCATTTTGGCTGTGACATTGCCCAAGAAAACGACTGTCGTCACAATACATGTTGGGCGTCGACTACAGTACATCTGGCTTGTGTCAGAACACACTTGCCTTGATCTTGTGCGGCTCCACAAACTCAGCGTAGGCGTTGACGTAATTGACGTTTTTGTCTCGTAGGGAAACTCTGTAGCCCCAGTTCAGTGAACCGATGTAGTTATTCACCGCGGTCCTCATCGTCTCCCAGTTGTGAGTCACTTTAATAAAAACCCAATATTTCAAGAGAATGTCAATTAAAACAGGAGACGGACAAAAAGAATCACATCAAGACCATTAAAGGGAAGCTTTTGAAAGCAAAACTTTTCAATACACTGAATGTTGCAATGATCACTTGTCCGGTGTATCAGGAAGATTTCTGGTGTTAAAATCTCACATTAACAATTCTTTCAATTACGGATATAAACGAGGACTCCCGTAACAGTCTTTAACCATTTCAAGAAATATATATATATATATATATATATATATATATATATATATATATATATATATATATATATATATATATATATATATATACACACATATACACACAAGGTTGCAATCACAGAATTAATAAAAATATACCGGAAGTCCGAAACGCTTTCAAAAGAAAGAGGAAATCAATCTGAAACATGTCTTCAGATCAGAAATCACAAAATTGCATCACAACTTCAAGCCTTCACACATACGGCCTTAAAATCAGTACTGCATGAAGAACTCATGTTTACTTTTACTTCTATCTGGAATGTATTCAATCATGTGATGTAATTCTTGTCTGCAATCCATATCATAGAGACAGTTTATCACGTGTACCATGTACAGCTTCATATTTCCGGCCGTGTTGAACATACGACTCACCCTGATCAGAGAATTCCCAGCCGAACTTGCGTGCGTCCTCCATTGCTGTGCCCAGCAGGGCCGTTTGATGCATCAGTTTCTTGGGAATACAGCCTACGTTCACACATGTGCCACCCAGACCTGGAAAGACACATCTTATCATCATCTTATTACAAGTCATATTTAATTAAACCTGCATGCTTTTGATTCTGGTTTTCTTACCCCAGGTTGTGCCCTTCGGTGTGGGAACAACATAATCCAGAACCATGACCTTCTTCCCCAAGGCAGCTGCTTCCTGTTTGGGCAGGAAGAGGTAGCGTTAAAATCAGATAAGTGGTTATATCATTATAAGTAATTAGGTTTCTGATGATTTTGCTGGCAACATAATTAAGCTATACGGTGCACCTTAACTTTTAATTTGATATTTAGTTTCCTAAAAAGTGTGTTATTTAATTAATTTCTGTTGATCAATTTAAAAATGTTTTTCAATTAATCAATTCAAAACTGAAATACCCATAAAACCCATTTTATTTGGTACATAAAAACTTGTAAATGAATATCAAGTGAAAATAAATTCAAACAAATGGACTATTTTATTTATATATATATATATATATATATATATATATATATATATATATATATATATATATATATATATATATATATATATATATATATATATATATATATATATATATATATATATATATAGAGAGAGAGAGAGAGAGAGAGAGAGAAAAAAAAGGGAGTATAAAATACACACATTTGTATTAAAAAAATATATATAATACTGTGGCTTATTACTAGGTATAGCATACAGAAAATAACTGTTGGTGTAAAACTGTACCTTAAATCATTTTTATTTAGATCTATATTTTACTTCTTGCATGTCAGAAACTAACACAAAAAAAAAAAAAAAAAAAAAAAAAAAAAAAAAAAAAAGAAAGTGTCTTGATTGACCTGAATTCACCCTGCGCACACACAGTATTTAAACAGCTTTATAAATGAAGGATCTGTGTCTTTAACTCACCTTTGAGCAGGCCAGACCGCCAGAACCACCGCCGATGACGATGAGATCGTACTCGTACGCCTCACTGCCTTCACCCAACAGCTTCTGCAGGACGCCATCTTTGTGTGCCTGTTACCACGACAACAAACCAATCATTAGCAGGAGCATAAAACGATGCTGATAAGAGGCACGGTGAAGAGGTGCTTGAGCATTATTCAGCTCCATTACCAAACATCTTTCCCACAGAGCTGCTGTACACTCAGTTGTGAAAGAGCTTTTATAGACAACTGACAGATGCATCAATGAGACCCAAACAGGCACTGATGAACAGACATTTCATACATGGAAAACAAAAACTCGAACAAGTTTACAGTAGGAAAAAAAAAATATATATATATATATATATATATATACACACACTCCAAATACAAAGTGGCACAAAATGGTACCTACATGCTAAAATACCGTGAGAAGTTCCTTTTAATCATTTTTGGAAATGTGTCTGCCAACTTAATTACTACGGTCGAGATATCCAGACAGTTAGATGCCTATTGAGAACAAACTCTAAAACAAATCACCACAACAGCAAAAATGACTTAATTATAATATAAATATATTTTTTCAGCCCTTATAAGCGTTACATTATTCATATATTTTAAACACTTCATAAAAATGTATGAAGTAGTTAAACCGAAGACATTGCAGCTTGATATTGATCTAATATCGAATCAGGAGGTCGATGGCAACTCACACATCCCTAAGATTCTAGAATTACATTTGCCGTTTATAAATTCACAGAAATAAAAAACAAATGCTGACATGAAATATTTCAAAGAGTGAAACTGATGCATTTAAAAAGAAAATGAAAGCCCTGCATCGAATCAGTGATGACAGCAATTCCCTAAATTAAATAGGTCTAGCAGACATGTGGGACAGTCAGCAACACTCTTTACTTTTTAACGATCTATAATTATTCTTAAATAAAATCAAATAAATGAAAGGGTGTGTGCGGGTGAGGCTTCTGCAGCAGAAAGTTCACTCAGCTCATGACCATCAACAAAAATGCTTCAAAATGGAAAACCACTGGTTTTTAGTGAACCGTGTTGGAACTGCTTGCATGAAATTATACTTTAGCAAACGTAATGGGTCACTTCGTTATTCTTCATTCTATAAAGTTCAATTCAAGTTTATTTGTATAGTGCTTTTCACAATACAAGTCACTGCAAAGCAGCTTTACAGAGAATTAAGTACATTTAGAAACTTAAACTAAAGTTAGAGGTTCACACCATCAAATCTATGAAAAATATGAATGAAGAGTGAAAACTAAAACATTATGCTAATAATTAACAAAAGAGGGAAATTCTGAGCCAAAGTCTACGACCAACTAATTTCTCTGGTGGTCTTTGAGTGTTTTTATAATTGCTGGGATTTATCATGTTCATGCCAAAGTCTGGCCAGTGAGACTCAGCTAGAATCATTGTCTCACGCATGCAGAGATCAGTCAGAAAAATCAGTACCTTCATGGTGTTATCACAGCCTCCAATGTGTTTCTTGTTGATGAAGACGTTGGGGACGGTTTTCTGCCCCGTCATCTCATGCAGCAAGTCCTGGTAGTTGGTTCCATCCTCTGAAAGACATCAGACATGATCAGTCAGGATCTCAACGCTCATGTTTCACATCTACACCACATGGGCAGCTCTCCAATAATCGAATCGAGTTCGGATCTGGCACTGCTCGCCTGCTTCTGGAAGCGATGTTTGGCTCCAAACACAGAGGAAAAAACACAGCAGCTAATCAGGTTTAGAGCCGATCGCCAGAGAATCCATTATCAGGGTCATGCTACGAACATGAGATGAACAGCTGCGCGTGGACAGAGAGATAAAGGGTGCATGAGATGTGAATGAGACATGGAGGAGGGTACGGACGAGTGAATGAGAGCAAGAAGAGGAAGATGATTTTCAGACATTAGTAACGCTGGAGCTGGAGTGACTCAGCAGATCGTCCGTCACGGCCAACACTTAAACATTAACTTAAGAGATTCAGCATGATGTTCAGAGAACACATGCAAGAGCACTTCAGCTCAACTCAACTGTCAACGAAGGGGTGAAAGTTCAATAACCTTAAACATGAACATTACATAACATTAGCTGAAGTGGAAACATGCAAATAACATCCATAATCTGTAATCTTGCATATCAGGAAGAACTTCATGTAAAAACGCCTGTTATGCAATTCCATGTTCAGCAAAACAAATGTAGTAAACATTTGGTTTGTGCACTTATGTAGTCAACAGATAGTATACAGTAGTCTCAGAACTGGTTTCTGTAGATAGCAACCATCAAAGACAAAATATTTAGACTCAAATAACCTCGCCAGTTTTATAACTTGGCCCACTTGTTGAAGATAAACTGTCCTGATGAACAAATTAAAACACAATAGAGTGAAAAGCCTGAGACCACTAGAGAAAGTGTTTTTATTTCACATTGCGAAAAACTTCGGTTTTTCCCTTTAAAATGCTAAAACTTTACTTTTAGGAAAAAAGACAAAAAAAAAAAAACACTTCAAGTTAAACATATAAAAATAAATTGTTTAATAGCTTCTCTAACTATTTTGATGGTGAAAACTGTACTTGAGTTTATTTTAATCTCGAGTAATTTAAAATAGAAGTGAAAGATAGAAGTATATTTTTATTTAATGCCATGTCAGGATTTAGGCTATTTTCATGGCAAAAACAATTAAAAAAAAAATAAGACAAGTAGAACAATTACAATAAAAACCAGCAAACAAGTTATATTACACAAGATATATATTTTTTTACATTAACAACTACTTCTAAAAAGTTTTAGAATTTTTATTAAGACCTTATTTCACCTAAAAGTTAAATGAAGTGTTTAACATACACTGTTTCAGACAATAATCTATTATTTCCATTAGTTGAAGAATAAAAAAAAAACCCAGTAACTGGCACTTCCCCCATGTATCTCATTTCACTCTAAAAAAGGAATTTCTATAAAAGTCATTTGATATGCAAAACAAAAAGTTATTGTGCTCTTACCCATCAGGTCCAGCTCGACGGCGGTACACTTGACATTCAGCTCTTTAAAGAGATCCTTCACCTGGAATTACAGAAAACCACACGTCAGTGTTTCAACAAGACTCACATTTCATAGAGATAGCCTAGTAGTACTTAAGCAGAAAAATATCCATCAAAACTTTTTAAATACATGGCATCACTAAGGTGCATTAAAGCAACCGCATAAATACTCAAGTGATGGGTGAAGTACTCGAGCAACAGAAACCAAGCTTCAAGACGACTGAACATGAGGTGGTCAAAACCAGTCAAGATCCATGACTCAGTCACAAAACTACAAATGAGTAAAATCACTCCAGCTGTGGAAAGAACAGTCAGGGCTCCTACGGGGTCTGGAAAAGTATTGAAAAAAGAAAGCAGCGTAAGGAAAAATGTGTTTCTCTAGACTTTTGCCATGGTTTAGTTTTTTAAGTAATAGAAAATTCAGAATTTAATTGTACAAGAAGTGAGGTTTCATGGCAGCTGTTCAGTGATCGCCAAATATGACAATGAACTCAAGATGCACTTTTTCATTATGCAAAATGCAGGTTAGAAGCATTTTGGGTTTCTTCACATTATATTCTTAGCACCGTATTACATAACTCAAGGACCTTTGCAAATATAAATATACAGACTTTTGCGCGCGCACAAGAAACCATTAAATTTAGCATATAGGACAACGCACACGGATCCACCTGTTGTGCAAACAGCCCATTTCGTGGTGTGGTTTCTTGGCTGCCACAGACTATGCATTAAAGAGACCTAAGGCCTTGAAATATGGCATACTGCACCAATAAAAGCCAAATCTTAAACACTTTTTGGTTTAAGAAATTTGAGTCTGAAAAAATATGGAATGTAGAAGTGGAAAAGGTGTAGGAACCCTGATGGTGTTATCTACAACTACTTTGTATTTTAATAACTCACAACCTGCTGGTTTAATTTCCATCACTAGTTTAATCTGAGTGGCAGATCACATGACCTAAAAACCAAACCAGCACATCTACCTGAACAGAAACAGTCATAATGTTCACAATCACTACAGCTTAACCTTAATCCCAAAGTCTAAAACATAACATCTATGAAGACACCAATTATAAACAATCTTCATTAACTTTAAGGGTATTTATAAAATCAGGTTTGTACCGTTTACTGCCATTATTACACTCCAACCTATGACTCCAACACACACTTGCTTCTCCGAAGAAAGACTCACTAAAGTCTACAGACGCATGATAGCCCAAAATCATATCGCTTATACTAACAATTGTTTTATCAGGAGTCAAAATTTGATATTTATTTGTGAAAGTTCATTTCTGCCTACTTTATTACTTATGCTGCGATTAACATTTACTTTTATCCAAAGCGACTTAGAATTGGTGAATACATGAATACATCAAGTGATTCATCTTAAAGAGGGAAACAGAGAGGAAGAGATCATAATACCAACTTTAAAGCATTGTTCAAATAAGTACAAGCTAGACAGGGAAAGATTAAAGAAAGATTTTTTAGGATGAAGTCAGATAGGTCAGGGAACCAGCATCTCGTACTGGGGGGGGGTGGAAGATCATAGGGATTTTAACACTAATCTACATAGACAGCGCTTGATTACAGCATAAATTGAACCCTTTAAGAACACAATTTCTTGAATAATGTTTCTCTATTATAGCTCACATGGCTAGACTTAGTGTTAATTCAAACTGACTTAAAGCAGATAAAAAAAAAAAATTAAAAAAAAGGAACAGTTCTCCATATTTCACACTATACATAAACCCCTTGAAGCCTAAAATCATTAATACGTGAACTTGACAACTTATTAAAAAAATTATATACATGTATAGAGAGAGAGAGAGAGAGAGAGAGAGAGAGAGAGAGAGAGAGAGAGAGAGAGAGAGAGAGAGAGAGAGAGAGAGAGAGAGAATGTGTATGAGTAGAACTTATTGCTTCTTTTTTTACTAAATCAACTTTTACCACAAAAAAAAAAAATATATATATATATATATATATATATATATATATATATATATATATATATATATATATATATATATATATATATATATATATATATATATATATATATATATAATTGTTAACAATAACTTGTAGAGTGCCTTTAAAAATTCAAGAAGTGCCTCTAAAGCTCAAAGCACTTTACAAGATAGCAGAACAAAACTACAACGAAAAAAAAGGATCAAACACACAACATAAAAAGGGAATTAATTAAAATGTATACAAAAAACAAAAAAATAATCCAAAAAAGTTTTTAAAATAAAGTGTTTTAAAACAACTGAACTGACGGACTATTGATCACTATTACACACAGTAACGTTATCACACCTGCTACAGACACTAGACTTCCATCATCTTTCACAAACCTTCTTCTTCAGACAGAACTCTCTCTCTGCGAGTGTTTGAGGAGATATGAACTGTTTCTGAGGCCGTATTTCACTCACCTTGACGCAGAAGGGACAGGCGCTCTTGCTGAACACCATCACTTGATTAGCATCGATCAGCTCTTTGATCTTCGATCGGATCTGCTCGCGACCCGCGTCGTTCTCGATGGGCGGCATGATGATCAATAACCGATCACGGATCGATATTCCGCGCTCTTCCGCTTCCTGAGTCGATGATTGTGACTGAAATCAAACTTTATCTTAACATAAACTCATGATGCGATATTAACGAACACGTTAAATAAGACTAAAACCACTCCTGTCATTATTACGTCCTCATCTCGCGGCCGCCGCTGAATGACGCTCCGCCGCGCGCGCTCTTACATAAGACCCAGCGAGTCTGACCCGCGCGCGCCTAACTGAAAATCAACACACGTCTTCTCTTACTGTGACCCACGTGTTGTCTGTCATAGCTGTTAGTAACGTATAATGTAAAATAACCTTATAATATAAAATAAAAAATAAACTTTTAAGCTCTTTAAAGAAAACCGAATTTACTGTACCGTGAATCTCAGTAGACTTTTAACTCTGAATAAATACATTGATCATTTATGGAGATAATTATCAAGCACAAGATTATGATTTATTATACTTCTTAATAATATTAATACGTGGTTAATTCATCAGGCAATATTTGTAGACACCTCAGTGAGTTTGATACGGACACGTGCGCCACTTTGTGGCTCAAACCGACCAACGCGGCCTGCGCGGAGATAACTCATCTACAATGGACAATTTACAGTTTGCAATGGATTCTCATAATTTTTCCAGTTAACCAGCTAAAAATAAAACAAATTCAACATACACTTTGTTCAACTCTAGTAGTTTGTGTAATTGTTATTAACTTATTAATACATTTACGCTGTAGTTCCAGTGTAGAACGCCAACCTTCCACTAGATGGCGGCAGTGCTCCATATTTCATATTTCTACTTTTTGACATCATTTTTTTAATATACTTCAGCAGTCAAAAGTTAAGGAACACCAATTTGTTCTTAAATATTACTATTTTATATTTGTGTGTGTGTGTGTGTGTGTGTGTATATATATATATAAACTAAAAAATGTTTTTAATAACTGCCTAGTGCCTAGAAAAGCGCTATATAAATTTAATGAATTATTATTATTATTATTATTATTATTATTATTAATATATTCTACAACATTGATAGATCCAAAAGAAAAAAGTTTTAAAGAACTTATTTTACTTCATAACTTTATATAAAATTAATTTACTTATTTAACTTATTTTATTTTTGATATGAAATACAGCATCACTCATCACTCATTACATATTCCTGTCATTGCATGACGTCAACACTATCCAGGAGATTAAAACATTTCTGCAGACCAATAACCATTAAACAGAGCAATAATCATATAGCAGAGTGTGTGTCTTCCACCTACAGAAAGGCCACTGACGCTTCAGCTTACTGGATGAATAATTAGTGATTTTATAAGTGTTATAAGGTCATAAAACCCTTTAGAGCTGGTTTTAAAGCCTGCGTGACCTGTTATCTTACAACACGAGACTTTGAGTTCACTGTTACATGAGCTGAACGGTGTTTTATACTGAATGAATGATGCACCTGCTATTGTTTACAGGCTGATTCAGTTTATACTGAATCCTCAAATATGATCTGGTTTATTATGGCAAATCTGAATTTATTCTACTGCGTCTGATTAGTTTTACAAACTTTGCAATCAGTAAATCTACAGAGTCAAATGTCAGTTATTCATGGTTTATATGTAATTTGCTTTCAGTTCATCTGATTTTAAATATTTCTGCAACAGTGAGAACAAAACGAGATTCAAAGACTTGATATATATACACACACACACCTGAAAGCTATAGTTTGATCTTTGTTTTTTATTATATTATATATTATTATATACTTACTGAATTTCAGAAGCACATATACACTGAATAAAAGTAATTAATAATTAATAAAGAAACACAAAAACTTGCTACAAACTCATTATTTGGCATCAAAGTTTAACTCATTTTAGAATCTGAATTCTAATCTTACACATAAACAGTATTTCAGAACAGATTTAATAGAATAATAGTTTTTGACACTGAACAAAAATGAGTCTAAATTCACTATTTGGCATCAAAGAAATAAAGACATCTTGTCTCATATCTGAAGAAACCCAGCTTGTGCATCTCCTTCATACTCTCTCTCTCTCCAGAATCGATCCGCTGATGTCCATCCAGGAATCTTCCTCCTGCTCCATAATTTGTTACCATGGCGACAGTCAATCATCCCAATAAGAAGAGGAAAGCAGATATGACAGCGTGTCCCTCGTCAGCCGCTCCTCTAATCACACACACATCTGTCTTTCCAGGGAATAGTTCCTGTTCACTCCTCGTCTCTCATTCTCATCCATTTAACTAGAATTAGTCTCTCAAATGAAGACAAATATGATCTGTGATGCTCAGCAGACGACTAAACACACACAGATGCTGCAGAAAGCTGATGCACGCTGATATTCATCATGTCTTTTCATACATTTACTGTCTCTCAAACACACACTCGCACACACACACACACACACACACACACACACACACACACACACACACACACACACACTGTTGAGACTAAACACATCACATTCAACTTCATCTCCCATTAGTTTTCATAATAGCATCATTTGCTCTTAAATTAAGAGCAAAAAACTTACATTTTCTTCATTTTGATTTGATTCTCCTTCTTTTTTGTCACAATTATGATATTATATAGTGTTTCACTCCCCTAAAACCAACTACTTCATATTGATTCAATAACATAAAATAACCTGTAATAAGAAATAAAAATATGCACCTTTGAAAAAAAAAATTAATTATATAGTTTACTAGAAGGAAAGTCATTAATTTAAAAAGACCACTTTTCATAAGATTTCCAATCTGAGTTGCTACTTTGGCCAACAGCGTATATTTATGATAACATTTGTAGAATCAGCAAATATCAAAGTCAGTCTTCATCTCCAAAGGGCTACTTTGATATTATTATATCATGTAATTTATTATGCTCTTATTATTTTCTAATACTGCCACACAAATGTATTGTATTTATTTTTATTTTAATATTCCATCACATAAATGATAAAGCAATTATTCAGGAGTTTTAAGTAGATTATATTTGTATAAACATCAGAAAAGCAAAACGGCTGCTGCATTTATTACAGGTGTGATGTGTAAAACACATTGTTTCTAGCTACATGAACTCAGTTCTGTGGCCGTTCAGTCCCAGTGCTCAGGAATCAGTGCTCAGACTCACTCACTCACAGAAAACTCAAGGTGTTTTGTGACTTATGAAGCTTGTCATGGCATTTGTGAGCTCAGTAACTCCTGACATGTTTAGCTGATGCTTAAAATCAGACTGATGAAAGAAAATGTCTCCTCGTCAGATGTTTAGTACATGATTAGATGTCATTTGTGTGCACTTAATCAATCGCTATTCCTTCCTTTGTGTCTCACGTGTGTGTGTGTGTGTGTGTGTGTGTGTGTGTGTGTGTGTGTGTGTGTGTGTGTGTGTGTGTGTGTGTGTGATTGAGAGTGATTTGAATGTTAATTGGTGTGAGATGTGAAAGTGTCTCAGACATCAGCAGTCACGCTTCGCCTGAGTCTGACAGCCTGTGTTTGAGGAACACTTAACTCAATAACAGGCAAATGGACTGAAACGCTGCACACATGGATTCCTGCACACTGTCAAATCAGTTAGTCTCTTCACCCTAATGTCACACACACACACACACACACACACACACACACACACACACACACACATTCTCACTATTTGGAATAATATACCAGTTGCATGCAGTATGCAATAGCGGTATGTAGTATCCAGAGCCCTCATGAAAATGCGTATAAATAGTACGCCAAATAAAAACGAAAACTCGTGGTATTGATACGCAAAAATGGACTTTGGCGTATACTGTATATGATATGAACGTGCAGTTTTCACGTGCATATGATACCAAATTTGTTGGCGTGCATATGATACGCATTTTTCGCGTACATATGATATGCATATACCCCACAACCCTAATCCTACCCATTGCGTAGCATATACACGCCAAAGTCCATTTTTGCGTATCAATAACATGACATTTCATTTTTATTTGGTGTACTATTTATACGCACGAGATCAGGTTAAGTATGCTATATATCCCACAATGCAATGCTCTTCACTTGTCCTTCCATTTCCAGAGTGATGAATAAACTGCAAGTAACATTTTTAACCACTTTTTCACTCATAATTTAATCTAAAATGTTACATTTCAAGACATTTTCCATGCAAAATTATATTGAAAATATTAATTAATTTTCAGTTCCAAGATTATATGCCTCACGTGCTTTATCATTTTCAATATTGTCATATAATGAATTAATAAATTGATTTAATTCATTAATAAATTATACTACTGTATATACTGTATAATAACATATAACTACTGTAAGTATAGCCAACACACTCACATTTAACAGTATATACTACACTGTAAAAAAAAAAGAAAAAAAAAAAAAGATTTTTGAGTTTTCTCAACTTATTTTTAAGGAAATTTTTGAGTTTTCTCAACTTTTTGTTGTGTAAACTTGAAACAACATATTGAAAAAACTCAAAAATCTGCTGGAGCTGGTTGCCTTAAACTTTTTAAGTTTGCTCAACTTTTTATGTTTTTCACAGTGCTGTAAAAAATCAAAAGTTGAGAGAACTTAAACGTTTAAGGCAACCAGCTTCAGCAGATTTTGGAGTTTTCTCAACTTGTTGTTTTAAGTTTATAAAACTTAAAAGCTGAGAGAACTCAAAAACCTGCTACAAAAATAAGTTGAGAAAACTCAAAAATCTGCTGATTGCCTTAAACTTTTAAGTTTGCTCAGCTTTTTTTTCTTTTCTTTCTTCTTTTTTTTTTTTTTACAGTGTATAAAGCAAACCTCAACTGCTTGATTGTTTATATCATTGCAAAAAACTATATGATCATCCAGCTCTAATATGCTAAATGCAACCACATTTCAAAAAGATTTTAAGATATTTTAAACATTAAGACTGATTTTCTGTAAAGCTGCTTTAAAACAATTTGTGTTGTAAAAAGCGCTCTAAAAATAAATTTGACTTGACTAGACAGACACCTGATGGCAGTGTTTGACACGTTCATCATAATGCACACTGTTTCTTATACTATGTTTTTTTAATAGTAGGTAAACTGTATTGCACCGACTGTATTGCTGGTAATTAGTGTTTGTTGAACTCAATTGATTTCATGGGTTCACGTGTTTTCTCACAGATCAGCTCACCTGAGAGGTTTTCAGAAGTGTAAACATCTTCGATTGCTTAACCTTCAGCCTTTCTTCGCGGCTCTGTTCATCTCGTTAGACACAAGGTCTAATGAACGAAAGAATTACACATTCACAAGTTCAATAATAAGTGAGATGCCCTAAAAATCCAGCTGAAGTGCATCATAATCAGAAGCTCAATGCATCTCCTCTCGAACAGCTGCAGATGTTTGCCGTTTCATGACTGTTTGTACAGTGTGTGTTTACAGCACTATTTTACTGTAATGTCTGCAGTCACTGTCATTTTTTAAAGAGTGCTTATTGTAAAAATTACATACTTTAAAAACATATTGAATGCAATATTTTTATGACATATACTTGCATTTTTTGTAACTGAATGAAAATGCAATTAGTTGAACAATTAGCAAATCAGCATATCTGAATGATTTCTGAAGATCATGTGACACTGAAGACTGGAGTAATGATGCTGAAAATTCAGATTTGACTCAGGAATAAATTACAATTTACTATATATTCACATAGAAAACCATTATTTTAAATTGCAATAATATTCACAATATCATTGTTTTTACTGCATTTGTTTAAATAAATACAGCCTTAGTGAGCATTTTTTATTAAAAAAATCTAAATTATTCTACACTTTTGAGCATTAGACTATACTTTTAAGATATGAAGAACTCTACAAGCGCATATTGAATAGTTAAGCACAGTTTTGTTTGTTTTTTTCACAAGGATATATTTGATTACTTTTCTCTTGGTCTGCAGTGGGAAGAGTGACAGTAAACTTGACATTTCCGGTGTTTTATTGCTGTAAATATATGACAGTTTTTTCTGCATAGAAAGTTTTGTGTGTGAAAGTCTAGCTCAAGTAGCAAGCCCATAAATAAAACATGACTCTGCTCTCTCTCTGTGTTATTTTGTCGGTGTATTCGGTAGGTGTAGCTCTCTCCGGTCGCAGGCGGCCTGTCATTGTCAATGTCCTTACCCGGTGAGCGGCTGTCAAATCGAACCAATCAAGAGCCGCTGTTCAGGCCTTCGCTCGCGCTCTCGTTCTTAGAATACATTCTCATTAGCACCCCCACTGACCCAGAAATAAACATTCCATCATATTTGAGCTCAGCGAGTGACTGGCGCCCCGCCGCTCCTTTGATCTGAGAGTGATTCATGCAAATTTAAACTGCGTCCTTGAGTTCACTCACAACAACCTGCCGATGATGCTCTGCCTTCCAGGAGACTTAAACAGAAAGTGAACGCCAGGAACATGTGGATCTTGAAATGCACTAGTCATTATTAATAGAGTTTGCTAAGGTCAACATCACTATTATTATTGATTGGATCGATTTTTCTAGAAACACTAATCCTAAATTTGAGAAATGGTAATAGATAATAAATAAATGCTTGCATAGTTTAACTCAGCATAAGGTCTGGTTCACATTGCAGGTTATTCTGGCCAGGGGAACGTCTGAATGATATTTCCAGCAACCAAATGCAGTTTACTTTGTATGTGCAACTGAAGGCAGGTTTAATAGAAATATAGCACAATAGATTGGCATGGGATAAAAAATAAATAAAATAATGAGAAAACTAAGGACTTTTGATTCAACCAAGGAAATAAAAAAGGTAATTGCAAGTTTTTTTTATCTTATTATTCCCCATCGCAATGCTGACTTCTAAACTCAGAATTATGATTTTTTTATTTTTTTTTTACAAGTTTGCATGTCACAGCTCTGAGTTTAATCTTGCAATTCTGGATTTTTTTTTTTTTTCCGAAGAAATCTAAGTTTACATTGTTAAATTCTGTATTTTGGTTTCCACCATGGAATTAAAAAAAAAAAAAAAAGCTGCATTTTTCTCACAGAATTCATACTTTTTTCCCGAAATCCTGAGTTTAGAACTTGCAATATCTTTATATCTTACAACTCTGAGAAAAAAAAAGTCAAAATTGCAAGATACAAATTGGCAACTCTGAGAAAAAAATGTCATAATTGCAAGATGTTAACTTTTAACAACTGATAGAAAAAAAGTCAGAACCGTGAGATAAAAAGTCACAATTACCTTTTTAATTTCTTTAAAAAACAACAGAACTGTGAGATGTTAACTTGAAATCAATGGCGGCTCCAGGTCTTTTTCTGTTGGGGCTTCACAGTTCACAGGGGGTGCTAAAAGACCGATTAAATTGAGAGAAAGTGATGAACGCCTAAACTTTAGCTATCAGTTTTTAAGAAAAATGGTTCTAAACAGTACCAGAAAAGGGTTCTTTGGCTTGTAACAATAGCAGAACCTTTTTTATAGGGTTCCATATAGAACCATGCTTTGAAAATGCTATACAGGACCTTATTGGTGTTATAAATAACCTTTTTAATGATAGTTTTTCATTAATATTAGTATGTTAATATCATTAATATTAGTATTATTTGTATACATTATTTATTATTGTTTTTTCCCCTTCTATCTGCCTGGTCTTATAATATCTTGAAGTGTCCATTAGGGTTTTACATAAAATCAACAACAACATGTCAATTAGGTACTTTTTTTAATGACGTGAAATTGTAGCAAAAATGACAGCATTCTAACAACAGTTAATAGCAGAATACATTAATGAACGACAATGGACATTGAACATAAATACATGCTTAAAGAAATAAAACAAAATAGAGCATAAAATAGTGTACTGAAGACCAAGCTCCAGTGAAATATCTTCACAGTCCTCTATGATGCCTCTAAGTTAATCGTTATCTGTATTTTGGTGTGATTGAATGGCAGTTTCTCTGCAGATGATGAGGTTGTAGGATGTGACAGCATCTGAAACGGACAATTGAGTTTAGATATACAATATGTTTCCTTTCATTTGTTTATGTGAAAACAATTGTTTATGAAGGCCAAAAGTAGCATGTGAGCACTGTTAAAAGGAAAAAGTAATATAAAGTCAAGGGATAGCTGGGTATGTTTATGCATAAACCCTAATAATAAAAAAATGTCTCACAAAATGGACCAAAAATTCAATATCTGTGTTACTTACTGAAGGAGAGGAGAGTATCCTTAACTGAATAGAGCTGGTCACACTTACATGCTCTCTTAAACTGAAAAGAGAAAAGACATAGAAAAACAATTAGCATTTGAAAGTTATAATTTATAGACATTTTAAGAAAGAAATGATTTACCTGTTGAGAGTGTGTTGACAGTCTGTGTGGTTGGATGGCTGAGCTCCAGAAAATCAGTAATGAGGCATCTAAGAGTGTATAGCCTCGGTCAAGGTTTTACAGTAAAACAACAACCACAGCAGCACGTTGTGTGAATTATCTTTTTATTGACATGCAAAATTGTCAGTGCTCTTAACAACAGTTATTAGTTGAATACATTAATAAATGACAATTGACACTGAACATGAATAAATACAGAAAGAAGTAAAACACAACATAAGAACAAAAAATAGATGTGATGAAGACCAAGTTTCAGTGAAACAATCACAATCCAATCAGTTTGATGCCTTTAAGTCCATCATTCTGGTGTGATTAAGCGGCGATTTTTCTCTGCAGATGATGAGGTTGTAGGATGTGATACATCTGAAAAACACAATTGAGTTTAGAATTACAGTATGTCCATGTGTTTATGTAAAAACAATTATGTTTATGAAAAGCAAAAATGGACAGCCCTTCACAATCTTAAAAGAAAAAAAGTGATATAAGGTCATGGAATAGTTTTAATTAATTAATTAATTTTTTTTGTGACTGGGTATGTTTATACATAAACCCAAGTAATAATTAAAATATGAATTATAAATTCATTGTCTCTTTTACTTACTTAGTGGAGAAGAAGAGAGAAGTTTCCACTTAACTGAGCTGCAAACACTTATATGTGACCAAAAACTAAAAAAAACTAAAAAAACATATATATATAAGAACATGTTTTGTTTGGAAACCAGTTACAATTTTAAAGTTACATTTGTATTTAAATTAAGAATGAAGTGATTTACCTGCCGAGAGTGTGTTGACTGTCACAGATTTGAAAAACAAAAGAACGGGAATAAAGAACCCTAAACACTAACACAAAGCATGAAAGGGTTCTTCAGGATGCTGTGGTTCTAAACCATTACTGCATGTAAAGATCCTTTAAAGAACCATCTTTTTTTAGAGTGTACAGCAGCTTCGAAAAAGGCATATTTTACTTTTTTCTGTGGTATTAAACTTCTCATATGTCACTGTTATTAGTAATATACTAATGATATCAGGCCTAACTTCTAATGCCAACTGCCAAAAATGACACTTACAAAAATAATATAATTTATGAATGAATAAAACAATAAAACTATGTCCGCATGGGCAAACATTGCGGTTGATAACCTCCCCGTGCTGATCTGCATCGTTTCATGTGTCGATTATAGCCAGAGATAAGCATCAAAAATTGGCAATATTAAGAGGATTTAGCATTTCCAAATAATGTAGGCCTGTTACATTCTTCTTATTATTAGGCCTATTATTATTAGATTACTTTTATTATTAAATTGCATGAAATTATTGCCCCACAATAACCACCTCATGATGCACTGTGAGGATAATAAAATATTAGGCTATTAGCTTACATTGAAAATGTTTTTAAAACAACTCTGTTAATTTATACAATGAATTATAAGCCTATAGCCTAATTATAATTATTAATTATTAGTCATCATTGAAAATTCAGAGCAGCTTTATTTCAGGGAATGATTTTCAAAAACAACCTGTTTAACGTGAAATACGTTTCTTCGCAAGTTTTTCCAGCAGACGAAGTCTTTCCGTAAAAGTGTAGTTTATTGAAAATCAATTATCATAAGTATAAATGATACTGAGTACAGATGATTAAATGTTAAAATATGAAAATTAAAGAAAGAGATTAAAAATGGATACAATATCCAAGCTGAACAGATTCTGCTAAAACAAAGATAAACGTCTAACAATCTGAGTAATCTGATCTGAGTATTAATATTCAAAAGACGAGAGATGAAGATCTTCAGAGCATGCAAAGAGAAGGAAAGATTAAAGATGCCAATTGAAGGGGCATTATACAGGATAGAGACCTATGTCTTCATAAGTCATAGAATATTCTCGTTGGATCAGCACAATGTTAAAAATATTTACCTACTATTTTCCTTTCAATCTCCCTTATTTAGATAATATCAGAGCAAGGTCAACTCGAGTTGTCGGAGGAGGTGGTTGTGGTTTTTACACCCTTTGAGCAGAAACAGCAAGCGCTGCAAATCTTCAGATCACTAGGCTAAATATCATATCAACTTAGAAGGAAGTGCTTAATACCAAGAAAATTAAAGACAAATCGAACACACCCGTGCATATAAAAACATTATGCATAAAGAATGAGTTTCCAACATAAATGGAACATAAGGTGTACCTTTACATGTCAGACGAAGGAAAAAGACATAAATGCAATACGTCAGTGGAATATGAGCATATCTAAAATTAGGCATTAAAACACAGACGGATATGAAAAATAAATGCAGTATACCTGTGCACTAAATCTATGAATAACATTAAACTATAAATTGATACAGAATAAAACCATTGGAATAGATGAATATATGATAATAAATGATAAATGAATATATAATTATCTGTATTTTGAACACACCAATTCTAAATTATAAGCATCTTAAAGACATCTACTAGACGTCTGACATCTGATAGGAAACGTCCAGTAGACGTATTGCAGATGAGCAAACACTCTAAAAAATAGGTCTTGCAGATGTAAATGCAGACGTCAAATAGACGTCTCTGAGATGTGTGTGTGCTATCAGGGCTATAAAACACACTCAGTAGGTTTTGTGGTGAGTGAGTGGGATGATGATGTAGACGCGTCACAACGACACAAACTCGATTCATTCTTTTCACTTCGCTTTCGTCAACGATCTGATACGTGTGCTTCTTCTGCAGCGGAATTTAATCCAAAGGTCTGCAGGATGTTGTGCTTTTAGCTTTTATTGTAGGTTATTTCTTTACAGAACACATTTTAATCCATTATTGTTTGTTCATATATATATATATATATATATATATATATATATATATATATATATATATATATATATATATATATATATATATATATATATATATATATATATATATATATGCCTTCTAATAAAATTCACCGATGCATTGAGCTGCTAGGACATTGTTTTCTTCTTTTAATGAATGATATTACCAGGACCAGGTCTTACCAGGACAAAGCGCAGATGTTTGTATGTATGTATTACTCGCATGAAACTATGCACCTTTAGACTAGTTTGTAGCCTGTTGGTTTGTTTGAGAACGTGAACCTGCTTCTCTCTCCTCCAGGACAAACATGAAGACCTTGGCACTGCTGACACTTCTGCTCATCATGAGTGAGTCTTTTTAATGCTTCTGCACCTATAAACTAAATATATACTTTTTATTGGTCACATTCTGTTATACTGTAATGTTATTTACATTAAAAAAAGGTTTGTCATTTTTTTTTTATCCATGTATAAAAATGTTTGGTGTTCCTTTAGAGAGGCATATATGTGACCCTGGACCACAAAACCAGTCTTAAGTCGCTGGGGTATATTTGTAGCAATAGCCAAAAATACACTGTATGGGTCAAAATGATTAAATTTTCTTTAATACCAAAAATCATTAGGACATTAAGTAAAGATCATGTTCCATGAAGATATTTTGTAAATTTCCAACTGTAAATATATCAAAACTTAATTTTTGATTAGTAATATGCATTGCTAAGAACTTCATTTGGACAACTTTAAAGGTGATTTTCTCAGTATTTAGATTTTTTTGCACCCTCAGATTCCAGATTTCCAAATAGTTGTATCTCAGCCAAATATTGTCCGATCCTAACAAACCATACATCAATGGAAAGCTTATTTATTCATCTTTCAGATTATGTACACAACTAAATTTCGCAAAATTGACGCTTATGACTGGTTTTGTGCTCCAGGGTCACATATTTCTTCTTCTTTTTGGTATATCTGATAGTGCCTTTTTTTAAAAACACACATATTGCCTGTCTTGGAACGTTTGTAAACTTTCCAATGTTTGTAAATGAATTTGAGACTTTTGTCATGATAATTACTGTCTCTAACTGTTCTTGTAGGTGGTTCTGCAGTGGCAGAAACGTTGAAATCTAATGTGATCGGCTTTGTTGGAAAGGATGTACTTTTATCATTTAACTGTTCTTGTGACCCTATACAGCTGGTATGGCAGATAGGTGACCGTGTAGTGAATATTCATCCACAAGATAAAAGCATCATAGATGATGATTACGTAGACAGGACGCAACTCTTCATAAAGAAGGAGAAGAGAAACTCTACAGCAGATGCAGGACTGTACACCGGTCATGTCCTAGTCAGTGTTCATAACGTCTGGTCAAGGAAGTCGGCAGAAGTTTATCTAACAGGTGAGTTGTCTAAATTAAAATTTAATTATCTATCAAATAAATGAACAAACAACTAAATTAATCAATTGATTAAGTTAATCTAATAGGTAAGCTATCTATAAACTGTTATGTGTGGCAGTGTATAGCTGACAGACAGTGATGACATTGTTGACTTAGATATAGCTCTTTTCTTCCAACAGTGTCTACTTATGTTCCCGCTGCTGGAACTGTGTCTGACAGCTCGGGTCCCCACAACACTTTTTCCCAAAGCGGACACGGGGGTCCACAGACTCCACATATGTTCAGTCAAATAAAACGATACATTTAGCTTTTATGTTGCATCAAATGTAATATTTCATATACAACATATACAATTCTGCTCAATTAATAAAATCCAAGGGTGTTGTTTTAATCAGCTTTTTATTTATTTATTTATTTATTTTTTGCTATAAGAAAATCACATTAAAACACAATTGGAAACCTATTAGAATGATTCCTTTTTGCTATTTTTCAAATAGCTTTTCTATAATTTAATTTAATTCTATAATTCAGTCTTAAGCTAATACCATCATAAAAATAGAAATGATAACTTATTTAAAAAGAAAATAAACATTCAATGTTGGTGTACTTACAAAGGAGCCAGTGTCAGTGGCTTGAGATGAGATGAAATATGACACTAGGGTAACTATAGGCCTACTACTTATGTACTATTTTTATTATGTGTCATTTCCATTTAAGCTGTAATTTTGTTTTGAATCTATTATAGATTCAAGAAAGGGCATAGCATGTGAAAACACAAATAATGTATGTTTATTTATACTAACTTATGTTCTGTATTCACATTTTGTTTTGTTATGGCATAGATCAACACAAACCTAGTACTATACTCAATTTTTGAAGATTGTTTATGGTGACCATAAAAGTAGTAGGGTTATCTTATGAATCCATATCACAAATGGTACGACCCTGTCTAGGGTAAGGCCGCAACATAAACTGAAATCGACAATCAAAGATCCTTTATACATTTATTTACAGAACCACAAGTGAAAGCACAACTTCAGGGGTGAGCAAACGCCAAAACAAACTAGCTCCTAACAGAAGAGACTAAATTCCCTAACAAAAGAAAAACAAAATAAAACTGCAAAACTTCACCCTAACACACTAGCTAATGAAAAACAGGAGAAAACAATATTTACAAAAGAAAATGGCACTCATCCCCCACAGCTTCCAAGTGTGGAAAAAACTATTTACAATACTTTACAAAATGGAAATGAGTTTGACAACAACTTATCAACACAAAACCAAAGTTCACACTGCACACAACAGGCAGATCAACAGGCAAGCTAACAGCAGCAACTAGTGATGTTCGGTTCTTGACCGAATCATTCTTTTGAGCCGGTTCTCAGGAAGTAACGAGTCGAGCCGGTTGAAAAATTGAAGCGAATCGAACTTTAGTTCCGGGTTGATGACGCAGGACGCACAGCCGAAGTAACACGTCCAACTCAAAAAGAACCGAATGAGCCGATTCAACCAACTGTCGAAGTTTGCTGAGGGTTACAGAGGACTCAAGAACCGAATGAGCTGTGGCGAAGTTTGCCGAGGATTACCGAATATTCTGATGAGTGAGTTGACGATACTGTGCAAGCCTGAAGCACATACTGGAAATATACTTATGACTATTAATTTACATTTTTGTCACAGGTTGTTGACTCTATAAACTTGGACTTACAAACACACCCATTTCACTTGTAGTGAGCATTGCCGGTAAAATTACATCTGTGTACACATCAGGAAGGTGTTATTGAGTTTTTGCTTTGTTTAGCATAGGTTTGTTACTGCTGTGTTTTGTTCTAGTTTTCAACTCTTTATAGTTTTCCTTAAACCACAATTTTTCTAAAAATAACAAAATGTCAGGACACGCAATACATGTGATAATTACATTTATTTTTCCATAAATTTTCCACAAAACTTGTTGCAGTTAAACTTCCAGGTTCACACTCTATACAATCAAACCCTTAATATAGGTCCAACTGGTTTTTAAAACAACCGCCACATCACTTCCTGTGGAAGCTACCATTTTGTTGTGATGTCAGAGGGGGGAGAAATTAGGAACACTTAGTTTTCCTTTTAATTTGTTGTTAAACTCTCTTCTGTTAATGGTTGTTGTTTTACTTGTTTGGAAGGTTTAAGTCTGGTTGTGTTGGATGTTTACATTATTTAATTTGTTTGTTTTCTCCCCATTGGTATGCCCTGTAGGAGGGGCATCAGGCTATAAACAGGCTTGCTAGCTGAAAGGAAGTCAGTTTTTGTCTTTGGTTCTGATTCTGGATGAGCAGTGTTACATACTTGAGCCATTTGGCGTAGTCAAACTAAGCACATTGTTGCTGTTTTGTTTCTTTCTGTACAGTTTTATTTATTTTAGTTTTCTCATGCACTGTAAATATTTTTCCACCTTCCAATAAACCACCAATTTTTGATTATTGCACCAACATTTTGTACAGGACGTCATTTCCTTTACCACTCCAACTGGTTGGCCTCCTACAGTTTTATTAAAATCTGCAAAAACCTTTGTCGAGTGATGTAAATAAATTTTACAATAGTTTGTGCATGCATAAGCGAAATCAAGGAGTTTATAAGACTGGTTTATTCATTCTTTATACTGTAGACATGTAGAACATATCCACGTTTGCGCATCAATGTCTGTAATGTGTGAAACGTTTAGGAATCTTATCCAAGTTGTAGGCTAGTCAATATTGGTCAGTCAGTCGTGTCTGACATAAAGGATCCGCGAATGAAACTGTGACCACAAACACCATTAACTTAAGTGAATTATATGGCAATAATCAGAAATATGCTTTCACACAAATAACTTTATTTTTTTAATGTTTCAATATGTGTTGACACAAATGACTTATTTGAATTTTTCATTGACACAACATGGCAGACATTATTACTTGATGACTTCAGGAACCGATGAATTGGCTTTTTGAACCGGTTCAATGACCCGATCTGTCCGAAAAGAACCGGTTCGCGGAAATGAATCGGACTTGGAAATGAATGGGTAGGATCCAATCCTTTGAAAGAAAGGATGGGACAAAAGAGAAAGAGAGAGACAGAAAAAGGACCAGCAAAGCAAGACATATACACAGTATGTCTCAAGATGTAACACCCCCACCCATAAATGTCAAACCTGTGTGGCATCGTGAGAGGTTGTGTCATAGAGGGAAGGTATGTGCCATCTAGATGGCTGCAGCATGGGAACTACAAACCAAGATGGCCACCTGGTCCCGAACTACAGTTACCATGTTCCTCAGCTGGGGAGGCACAGCTGTTGGGAATGAAGGGAAAAAGCTGACGATGAGCTGGGAACAAAAGGGACTTGGATTGTTCTTGTGGGTGAATGTGGAGAGAAGCTGGACAATGTTTTCTCTGTTGATGAACTGATGATTAAGCAGGAACTCTCACTCTCAGCAACTGGCTTGTGTGTCAGATAAAACGCATCGGCTAACACTGCAGCTTCAAAGAGAGAAGAGACTTTTTGTCCGTTTAGATGACACACAACGTTGTCTTGCAAACAACTTTTAAAGTCATCTAATGACAACTCACACACTTTTTTTTTTTTTTTTTTTTTTGGTCATTGTGACGGATAGGTGGCGCTGTCTGGTGGAGGAAGCAGCACTTTACCTAATGTGACCTTGCAAAATCTTTCAATTAAACATTATATTTACTCTCTGGAGAGGGCTGATGCATTATTTATAGAAACGCCCTCATCTGGTCATTGGTGTGGCGAGTGCAGTGGACGGAGGTGGACAGGCCATTTGTAGGTTGTCAGATGGAGATTTTGAGTGGTCTGACAGATGATTATTAGTCTGCTAGTTTTGTTCTGAATGAGTGAATCTCACGAAACCTGTCAAGAACATATCTGGCTCATATTTCACCTGAAAATAAAGAGAAAGAAAGAAAGATGAAACCCATTTTTATGACCATTAATATATCAGTTAAATTTTAAAATATTTATACACATGGCAGAATTTGTTATACCTTTAATATCATAACATATTAAACAAATATGCAAAAAGTTGAGCTGAAATATAACCTGGACGTGTTAATATGGGATTCATATTAATATGATGTCAGGTTCTGAGTTCTGACAGACAGATATTAAAACACTTTCAATCTGTTCCACACACAAAGTGGCTTCAGAAGACTTTTTTGACTGTCATTTTGACTGTTGTGGTTATTATGAATTTTGTATGGAAAAGAGCTGCATGAAGATTCTTCAACATTCTTTCAGAATAAATAACATCATATGGGTTTGGAATGATTTGAGGGTGAGTAAATAATTAGAGAATTTTCATTTTTGGTTGAATTATCTATTGAAAGGCCTGTGTGTCGTTCCTGAGTCTAACACTAGGAGGTGCTGTTGAACTCTGTGAGCTCTATATGACACAGTTAACATAGAGACTAATTACATACCAGACAAATCTTTGTGTAATTAAACATTCAGGGGGGCAGTTAAAAATGGGTGAACTCTGCCATTAATAAATACTGAAGTGTTTCATTTTTAGCATCAGGCAATATTTTGTTTTATAAAAGCATTAAACCGTGACTCCACAGGTTGCAAACTGCATGTTTGTTATAAGGATTAGAGTGATTAAACATTTTAATGTGATTTAATGGTTTAAACTTTGTTGTCAAATTAATACAAATGATGACATTTATTACATGCAAAAAATTTTTTGATGTGACCTCTTTAAGAAAGCCAGTTGCGGCTGTTGTTTATGGTTGTAAGTGATTTCTCTCAATATGAAAGTTTCTTTAAAGATTTTGGCTCAATTCAGCGTGTGCATGTAATTTATTCTGCATATTCCATGTGTCAGAAGTCCGCTTTGTGTTTTATTCTTTTCCAATTTCAAATATGAGCAGTGTTTTTTATGAATCAATTCCTATTTATCCACTTAAAGCAAAATCCTTTTGTCTGAAACCCAAAATATTGCTTTATAGAGTTTGCATAAAGCAGAAAATGAAATTATCTTTTAAAGGAAGAGAGACAAACAGGCAACGCAGCTGTGATAAGTCAATAGTTATTTTGTCTCAGAGCAAGAAAAGCGGAACAACAAAGCCAAACAGTCCTTTATATTGTGTGATAAAGGGACATTTTAGAGGAAATGCACTTTGTAAAAGTTTCTCAACTAATTAAACAGTCTCAATAAATTCAAGCGAAAAGCTGGTGTGTGAAACTTCCAGAATGAGAAGTGTATTTAAAGAGAGAGAGAGAGAGATGAAGAGAGACGGAGTGAATTAGAATTCAGTCTTTTGCAGTTAACTTTCACTTTGCTCAAAGTGCTATGACTTCATTTTACACATCATTCCTGGCTGACTGCATGTATGAAACACTGTCGTTTTACTGCTCCGTTTCAATTAGCACCTGTGATTTCAGAGTTTAAAAAAAGCACATTACGCCAACATTACCTGAGCCTTTTTTGTGCATCTGCCCGTGTTCATGAATACATGCATCTTTAATCGAGTTACACATTCTGATCAAGACTGAAATGAGTGTTTGCGGCCACGGCCCACCATTTAGTTGATCTTTAGTTTTAAAACATCACTAGTTTTTACCAAGTTTGCGTAATTATTAATGTTCATTTTCTCAATATACTGCGCAAATAAATAACTCTTGACTGTAAAACACTAGCTTTTTCTTCATCTCCCAGAATGCACTATTTTTGTCAACAATCTATTGTGTTTAAGAGTTAGCAGTTATATGATTTTTTTTAAACTCTCTGTCCTTCAAATATCAAAGACATTAACACACATTACAGTTTTTTTTAACTGCTTAAACACATTTTCAAAACTTTACACACAAATCCAAGAATTGCACACAAAATGCAAAATGCCTCGTATCTCTTGCAAAATGAAGCACTGCATTCAAAATATCACAAACACATCTCAAAATCAAACACTTGCAAACACCTTTGCCATAATATTACAGGTGCTTACACACAAAGTCTCAAACAGCAGAAGCTCACAGCAAATCTGCAAAACCATACACTAATGTTTTGTGAAACTGAAATTGAAGTCAAAGGCAGAGAATTAGTATATGGTTTTGCAGATTTGGTGTGTGTGTGCTTCTGGTGTTTGTGTCAAGTTTCAGAAATTGTGTGACTAGTAAAGATTTTGTGTGTAAGCAGATGAAAAAAACTGTAAATATTTAGCTGTTATTATTCAAGCTGCTAGATTGAGAGTTTCACTTTAAATTCACTTTAACTAACCTGTTTTTTATGATTCTCCTGATGCTCTGCTGTGACAGACAGACAATAGAAGACAAATTATGCTAAAAATCTCTCTTTTGGCAACACTAAGAATGCAACTTGTATTTGTGTTGCATTATGAATTGTAGAAAACTTGTAGAGCAACGATGAAAAATTGGTTCATCGGTAAAATTCACAAATAATTACAAAGAAATGGCAAGTGACACACTGAATGTGATATTCAGAAATTTAAAGAATTAAATATTTTCAGTCAGCTGTAAAACAGTCTAATGATCTCTGTATTTTTTGTACAACTTTAGAAAAATCATTTTTAAAGTGTATAAGAATCTGCATTCAAGTCTTTGCATATAAAAATATTTTTAAAGTAGTAAATAAAACAAAGATGACTGGAGTACGTTTTACAAGAAAAAAGCTTTTCTGCACGTATAATTCAATGTGTTACTTGCCAATTCTTTGTCAATTTCTGAGTGAAAATGGTTTCTACACCAGACTTTATAGTTAGTACCAAGACCAGAAACACATGTAGGCAGTTCAAATAAATGTATATTTCTGGATGTGATATCTTGTTAGAAACACCTCATGATTCTCACATCCAGAACAGAACAATCAAAGTCATTTGATCAGCACGGCATCCAAATCTATGTGCACTTTCATAACAAGATTATCTACACGTATGAACATGCCTCGGTGCCACACATGTAGATAAAACACACACGTTCATCTCATTCAACACTTCAGATTACATTTGCTGGATTCTCTTCTTCAGTGCATGTGTGTGTGAGCGAGTTTCTTCATGCCAGCACTGCATGTGCGCCTTTAATTATTCTAATCCGTTCCTCCTTGTGCTCCCTGCTGATCCCATTGCATATATTTAATTCTGTAAAACACAAATATAGAGGATCTCATCCGACAGCACACAAAACGCTTGTCTTAATCGACCAGCCTCCAAGAGAGAAGAACACAGACATGTCTTTTCATAGCATTACTGTAGGCGGACTTGAAAAAGCAACATGCATGATGAACATTGCTGGTGTTAAACTGATTGCAGCTCTGTTGATCTGTTCATCCATCCATCCGTGTGTGTGTGTGTGTGTGTGTGTTTGAATGCTTACAGGCCTTTTAAAGCTTGTTAGCTATGGCCTGGCGTTAATTGGTTTAACCTCACTGTAATGCAGCAGAGAGCAACAGTCAAACACCCACCTTTACAGAAGTGACTTTTTCCTCATTCATTCTCTCCACAGAAAAACCTACAGTAAAGAGCTCAAAGTTTTGATCTACTATTTAAAGCAAACGCTTAATTTTTTTAAAGAAACACTTTTATTCAGCAAGGACACACTAAAAATGGATCAAAGTGAGAGGAAAAATATGTATAACGTTTCAAAAGATTTCTATTTCAAATAAATGCTGTTCTTTTGAACTTTCTATTCATCCGTGAATCCTGAAAAATAAAATGTATCATGGTTTCCACAAAAATATAATCAGTGATAATAATCAGAAATGTTTCTTGAGCAGCAAATCAGCATATTAGAAGGATTTCTGAAGGATCATGCGACACTAATGATTCAGCTTTGATCACAGCAATCAGTTACATTCACCTAGAAAGCAGCTATTTCACAGTATTTACTGTATAATGCACCCATGGGAGTGGGCTCTCTCTAATGTTTTTTTTGTCATTCCCATAGTAACAGTAATTTCTCTAATTGGTGTATCTCTGATTATGGGCAGTGTGGTTCCTCACTGCGAACTCTGCTAATAAACAAGATTTAGTTTGTGTATATATATCATCACTAAATAACCTCAGAACTCATGAGATGTTTATATATTGCTGCTAAAAATCTATTTCTGTGTGGAGAATATGAATGGGGCATTTGTAAGTCTGCGAACGACTGTTGTGCTCCATTTTAGTTCTGAGAGAGAAGATATTAAATGCAAACGACTGTACTTCCCTCGTCTATTTACAGTCTGAATTTATATCACCGCATTTTCAAACATATTGAGCCAGTTAACTTTCCATTTCATTTACTCAGATCTGAAAAGAGCAGTGTTTGATGGCATGAGGAAGAATATTTCAAGCACTACAAACAGAGAGGTATACAAAGATCTAAATGGGGACATTCCATAGACTTACAATATTTTATTTATTTTATTATTATAAATACTGCAACCTAATCCTAACCCACACTCAGAAAACTTTCAGGATTTTTTTTCTTTATGATTGCAGATGCTTTTATCCAAAGCCACTTACATTGCATTCAAGGTATGCAAACCATGCATTTCGTAGGAACTGAACCCATGGTTTTAATTTTACTAGTCAAGTCAAGCTTTATTTATAGAGCACAACTTTAACACATCCATCGTTGATCCAAAGTGCTTTACAATAAAAGGTTAGATAAAAAGCACCAGAGATCAAAATTAAAAGGAAAAACAGAAAAACAAATGTAAATATGTATATATACACATAAAAACATGCATCAAAGGTTCCGTGCACAGCATCACTCAAATGCAAGGGTGTAAAAATGAGTCTTTAAATTTAATTTAAAAACACGGAGCGACCCTGAAGTGGAGAGGCATTTGAGCTACAAAAACTTGCTTTTTATGTCCTTAAACTGTGATTTTGTAAGGTTTAGCTCACTTCTAAGTACAATTTTGTCCCTAAAATACGTTTAAGTTGGTACAAACACACCAAGTTACTCCCTCTGAGCTGTGTGATGGGGATTGACAAGGACTTTAAACATCAGATTGATCAGAAACAGCTTTACAAGCACACTTTAATGTTGAAATCATCAAAATTCTGCACATTTGCCTACAGAAAAAGGGATTGAAGAATGAAAGGAGAAACTATGGATAGAACAAGAAAGAATAAGATGAGGTTTGTTCTGAGAAGCTTCTCTGGACCAACGCTAATCTCACTCCAACACAATCTGTTTGATGTCCAATTAGCTGTAACCATTCACAGCTATTATCATCCAGAAGAGCGTCGCTCGCCTGCCTACACACGAACTGGCAGAGTAAATGGAGTCTGAATTAAAGATGAAGCGGGGGTTAGTCTATACGCCGTCGTCTGTATTGTGTGGCGACTGTATAATTGTTGTATTATATTGGTGGGCTGATAACCTGTATTGCTCTTGGCAGTGTGCTGATATGATTCTTATACAGAAGTAGCTGCATATTTGAACACTGTCAGCGGCTGAAAAGCTCTAATCAGGTCTGTCGGAGGAAACTCTGGACTATAAAACATCACTCAAGAGCCTCTTATCACACACTCAAGTACCTTTAGCCACGAACGCAGCAGCTGAGTTTCTTTTTAATAGCCATTCCAGTTTTTCTTTATGTCTTGCTTCTGCTTTTAGTCCTGGGAAATGGAAAAGATTCACCTACTCCTGATTTATGAACACGTATTTAGTGCAAACATAGTAAAAAAAATAAAATAATAATAATAAGTATGTACTTGTAGGAATGGTAGCATATGCTTTAGAATATAAAGTTATATTTGAAAAGTAGCTTTGCAATATATATAGTTTTAGTTGAATATAATAGTATCAGTGATATACAAAACTTTTTATTATGGCCAAAACAAAACAAAATAAAATAAAATAATATAAAAATAAATAAATAATTACATAAAATAAAATAAAATAAAATAAAAAATAAAATAAAATAAAATAAAATAAAATAAAATAAAATAAAATAAAATAAAATAAAATAAAATAAAATAAAATAAAATAAAATAAATCTGAATCAGATTATGAAAATTGTTCCGAATGGAATATTAACTTATTTCTCATTGAGTACAGTTTACAGTTCACACTACTGTATATGCAGACAGAAAAAACAAAACAAAAAAAAAACAAAACAAAACAAAAAACGTGTGAAACAATTGTATACATTTTACAATTATAATTCAAAAATGACCCCAACATGTTGTACATTTAACTATGCATTTGTGGAAACTTTTATCCAAAGTGACTTACAATGCATTCAAATATATATTTTATTAGTTTATCTATTGCCTGAGAAATCAAACTCATGACCTTTGTGTTGTAGTGCAAAGATCTGTTTTACATTTACAATTTTGTTGAAAAATTTCTCAAACTTTCTCAGTCTGATCAAATGATCAAAGTCAAAATAAATCCAAAAAGAGATTTAGAATCTACAGTACCTGAGGAGAGCTATCTATTTACTTCATTAAAATATTAATATTAATTATAAAATAGAAATTAATAAAATTATAATAAATAAAATAAATGATGTATTTGGTGCAAAAAAACAACTAAAAATGTAAATGGAAAAATAAAAAGAGAAAAAATGCATTCAAGCCCTTTAATATCTGCATAATCAGACATAGATTTTAAATTCATTTGTGCTCTATCAAATAATAATTATCCAATTAAAGTGTTTATATGAAGTCTTTTTATTCTGACGTGACAAATTATTAAAGTATCTGAAATAAAATGGAGGAATCCAATAAGAAGCAAGGAAACAGAATTAAAGACACAACTCTTTTAAAATTGAAAAGAGGCAAAAGACAGGAAGGGGGCGGGCAGGAGAGCAGCATTGGAGGCAGTGAAGTGTGTCACAGAAGTTTCTGTGTGTAGCGGGACACAGATTCCTCGCCGCTTCAGAGCTGCTGCATATTTGATGCTTCACTCAAGCTCATTCTCAGAGTCACGCCTGTTATTTCCACACCAGAGCCAGCAAATCCTCAAAGAGATCTGAATCCATTGAGGATTCATTGGGTGACAGTCTGCAGTCACGTTTCCCTTGAATCACCAGCACACACTAAGACAAAAACAGTGAATGCTGGAGGTTTTTTTGAGGAGTTGTGTTGCTGCTGCTGTTGTTTGACTCCATTCCACAGAATGGCAAAGAAACAGAAAGAGCATTTTTCTATTTCTAGTGGCATCGTCACATCATATCAGCTCTTCTGCTGTTGTTTACGTGGAGTTTGCAGTAGTTTCTCTCTGACAGACTTGAGAGAGAATGAAAAATGATCATCTATAATGGATATAGCATTTAAATAGATACAGTCAATATGCAAAAGAGCAGCATGCAGCACAATGCACCGTTCACTGGATTACTTGTGTGCAACATCCACTCTCTGAGCTGAAGTCTCATGCTTTGGATTCAGTAAGAAGTAAAAACATACATGCATACCTATCAAGGGTGGGTGATATAGTTTAAACATTATGTTTTAATATTTTTGAGCCTTTCAACAATACATATTAAATACACAAAAGTATAAAAATGCATTTTTGGGGGGGAATAATGCAAGAAGAAAAAAAAGTTAAAAATCTATTTTAAAACAGCCATGGTATGTATTCTCAATGCAACAAGAATATTTCATATATATTTTAAAACATGTTATTGCATTCATATAATATATGGAAATGCCACACAGAGATGTCCATGTCTGAGTGATTTTTGAAGCAGTTCACTGAAACAGACAGTTTGAACTGATTCATTGAAATAAACTGAGCTTACCAACTGTTTTTGCTACTTATTATTAAATCAGAGACTCTGAAAAATATCTCTGTCCTAACTTTCTCAAACTCATAGGCGACAAAAATGATCTGTGAACCTAATGACACAATTGAACAATTTTCAAATAAAAAGTACAACAGAATCTTTATAATACTCAAATTTCACCAGCAAAATCATCAGAAAGATTATTCAATATGCATCATTCTGTGTTAATACTTTCCCACAAAAACCCGCACATAGTCTTAACAGATCCCATTTTCCCCACTAAATTACTCCTGGCAGTAAGTTCATGCACAATGTAAGAGCTTCTGAGGAAATTCAGTTTGTGGCTGTCCATAGCCCTCCTGTCTAATGTCACCTTTGCAGTTTGCACCAAAATATGATCTACGGCAACTAACTTCACATCAACATGCGAAGAATCTCATAATCCACATTCATCTGACTAAATATAATCTTCTCTCCAGGACCATTTAAAACTCACAATGCTTTTAACAAACCACAATACATGATGATGAGAGCAAATGCATTGTTGTGTAAAAATGTGTGTGAGTTGCAGCTGCTTCAGTCTATAACTTTCACATATACCACCAGAACTACTTGGTTTAAAGCACAAGATAAGCGAGATATCTGCTGTCTGAAGTATCTCAGTGAAGAATCGGTTCTGAGTGATTTGGGGCTCGGTGTTTTCATGTTATCGGGACACGTGTCAGACAGGCAGGTGGAGGTCTGTTCTGTCAGATAAAGAGCGCTGCAGATATCATGAACGTACGGCCGGACTCGTCTGATGATCCGCTCAGGTTGATAACAGACTAACACTCTTACAGCAGCTGTCAATCAAATGAGAGCATCACCGCCACCGAGACTGAGATTAGGACACGTTTGCATTTCTGATTTACACACCGATCAAAACGGTAATAGATCTGATGTGGGAATTACATACCTTTCATATTGTATAATAATGTGTTATAATATGTATTCTAGCGAGAAATATTTGAAATATGAAATATCTTTCTGTATTATTTGTTTAAATGAAAATGTTTAACCAGCCTGACATTAAATAACAGTCAGAAAATCTATTTTTTAAATGTAACAGTTTATTGAACCTTTAGACAGTATATGTATATATAAACAATCTTTTAAAAAGGTATGTGTTTTTGTTGAGTATCATATTTGATCCATCAGGCTCATATAGTGTGATACGGTGAGAAAACAGCTGATTTTTATTCAGAGGCTCAAATTGAGTAAAAAATATGCATTTTGCTGCCAATGCTGATATATGATGAAATTCTGATGTTTGAAACAGTATAGCAGTTACTTAAATAACATGATCTAAATATCAGTGGTCCCTCTGTATCTCCAATGATATGTCTTAGTAGGATGGTATTTAAATGTTTTATGATCAAAACATATAATGTAATGCAATACAATGAGGACGGACAGATGAAGAAATAAATGCTCCTCAAAAGCCTGATGATACTGATTTTTCTAAAAAATGATGTATAGATAATCAAGAAAAGCAAAGATGCTTCAGTCCAGTAAGTGTTAATTGTGAAACATTACTAACAATATCAAAGTTATTCTTATGTTTACTTGACATGCGAAGCATGAGCTGAAGGAGGATTTTTGTTCAATTACAGTAAAAGAGCTTTTACTTGCTAACAAAGTCTAAACTATCAGACGACAGAAGGTTTTTCATCATGTTGATCATTTAGAGGCCTTAGATATTTGCGAATGAGATATGATACAGCAGGCTTTATGGGGTTAAACTGCCGTACAGACAAGTACTTATCCTGAGCAGCACAGTGTGTTTGAATAGTCCTGAGGAGACTGAACTGACCGGTCAATCGAGTGACCAGAACCAATCAGAGCTGATTCTGATCCTTCAATCACAGTACAGCTTTACTCTGTCTGTTGACCCAACACTTCAACCCGTGAAATACACTTTCACCCGCTCTGTGTGGCCAACATGTAATGACCTGCTCTCTCTCTCTCTCTCTCACACACACACACACACACACACACACACACACACACACACACACACACACACACACACACACACCCACATACACACACACACACACACACACACACACACACACACACACACACACACACACACACACACACACACACACACACACACACACACACACACACACACACACACACACACACACACACACACACACACACACACAGTGAGGATTGTGGGGGCTTTCCATAGACTTCTATTACTTTTATACTGACCAAACAATATTTTCTCCTATATCTCCTACTAAACCTACCCCTTACAAAAAACCTGTTTGCATTGTTACACGTTTTTTTTTTTTTTTGTAATTCAAGTTTTTATTGTTTTCATCCGGTACATGACAATATCACACAAAACAGATTACAGATTACTGTGTACTGCATGCAAGGCCAGAATATATACAGTGGCTGAAATTAACAGTGATAGATATCATTTACTATTTTTAATCTTTTTTTTTCCTCTCGTGGGGACCCATAATGTCAAAAATTTCAGGATTTACTATCCCTGTGGGTACATTTGGTGCACACCCACGCATGAACGCACACACAGTGAACTCTGCAGCTGATCCATATTTTTTAAATGATTAAAGTATTGCAACATTCTAAATCCAACTGACAGTTTTAGAATGTTGGAGTTTGTTTGAATTGGCCTTCAGACATTCAGATGTAAACTGTGTCTATCGTGTTTCTCATGGTTTTAATTATCAACATATCCATAACAGCAAGAGTGAGAGAGTAAGAGTATGTGAATGGAAATTTGAATGCAGCCCTTGGGCTCCATGGCAACGGAAGGTTCTAATTCAGTTTCCCTTTGTTGTGCATCTGGCTGAATAGAACTTAGAAATATGGTTCTGAAAAGAGCCGTGACAACAAAAGGAAATGAATTTTAATAAAGCCCAACCTCTCTTTGAAAAAGTCCATTGAGACGGACACAACCTGACTCTCAGTGGTCTGATGTACTAATGGTGCATTATCTTCAAAGAACGCAGCAGGTTGTTTAAGCCACGTTCAAACTCCATGACGCTGGAATGAAAAGGGAACTGGATTTCCGTGGCTTTTGTTTCTGTAATGGAGAACCACATGTGGGACACACACAGAGACAAATGAACATGCAATAACAGAAAACCCTAAAAAAAAACAGAACCACAGAACAAAGGAAGACGATTTACCACATCTCACAGTAATGAGGCTTATTGGGCTTAATATATGGTGACCTTTGTTCTGTTTTGCTCAGTGTTTTTATCCTCACTGTGAACCCTACAAATGTAGCACAATGATGGTTGTGCAGATGTATGTGAGATGCATGGAAAAAATGTTGTTGTTTTTTTAACTTCAGAAAATTTATTTTTGTTGTTTATTCTTGAAAATTAATTTCTATAAAGACACAAATCTGAAGGGTTAATTTAATACAATATTAGGTCGTGTTGTTGCACTACATGGAGTAAGTTGTCACAGTCTGCAGGTTAAAAAGCCTGTTAGACTACATCAATTTAAACACTTGTTATGATTATGACAATTATGAAAGTCAAAACAATTCATGAAGCAGCAAAAAGGTAACAAATAATTATTTAAAAAATAATTAAATAAAATAATTAAAATATTTAAAGAAATACCAACAAATATTTAAAAAATAATGTTAGTAATTTCGTAATTTTAAAACATTTTAATAGTTGCAACAATTTGACATTTATTTTATTATAATTGATTAATTCGTGTGATTTTATTGCATTTGATTACTTTTACTGCATTGCCCAAAAGTCATAATATATACAGTATGTACATACAGATATTGGAAATTTAGTTTTGAAAAAAATCATCAATGTTATTGTAAGACAATCTTGAACTGCTGCTTGTAACCAAAAAATACAAAACCTTGCTAGAGAAAACAAGCATTTCAAGCACCCCATAAAAACCTGATATTTGGCTACAAAAACCTTTCTGAAAGAAAAATATAGAATCAGGCAATAATATCAAGGATTTTAACATTCAAACTTTGTTTTAAAACTCACGTGACTTGTTTGTATTTGCAGAATGATTTGAATTTTCACATGGAACAGGAACAATCACCCTCCTGAACGCAATTATCAATGAAAATATTCATGGCAGGACTGACTGCAGCTGAACTTTTTTTCACAAATAAGCCTTTACTAATTAAGTAGCTTCATTTATAAAATGAGTGTAAGTGTGTGTAGTTTCAGCTCTGTCTCACCTTACACACACACATACATCTCATTGTGTCACTGATGCAGTCGGTGCTGATTTGTTTTTAAATTAGTCACGACAGACACAAGTGTGTTTGGCCTTATTATTCAGTAGATTAACAAATTCTAGACTGTAATATTTAGCATTCTATTTTCATTTGCAGTAGAGTCTATTTATAATGGAAGCCTGAAGACAAACAACATATTAAACACACAACAATATACATACAGTCTTTCTTTTAAATACGCAACATTGTGCAAACCACATTCTCTCTCTATCTCAGATGGGTTCAGTTTTGAAAGTGCACTAGTTGTATAGCATAACGTTTTCTTTACCAAAGTAAAATGGGTCTGATGTGGCCAGTAGCCCAGAAAACAAAATATGTTCTAATGGTGCATTCAAGTCATTTTAAGAGTAAATAACCACAACTAAACCACAACCTGCAATGAAATCAGGTTCAGTCTCTCTTCTGAACACTCAGAAGTAAACACATAAACTCAAACTGTCTAGTGAATGCAGGAATCTGATATGGTTTAAATCCATGATTTGATTCATATTTCAGACAAATACAGCTGCTGCATCACTTTTGTGTCTTTGTAAGTTGCTGCTTTTTTAAACGTTTTCTTCAGTGGCTGAGGCGTCATGACAAGCATTGCATTGTTTTTGGGATTGACAATTGCATTTATTTACAGGTGCCGAAACGTCCCGTTCACACAGCAGCTTACAGTAGCATCTCGAATACTGTCTGTATGAACGTGCAATGGGAGTCAAGCCCCTTTCCTTACCAGTAACCATAGCAACAGTGACAGTGACAGTAAAATCAAAGATGGCGACGTCCATAAAACTGAGAGTCGTATGACATGACAAGAGTCCAATTGAGCCGTGAGTTCTTCCGTCAAACCCTCATTAACCAACAGCAGCTTTTATATTTGTGTGGGGAGTGGAGTATTTGAGTCGCGCACAGAACACAAAACTGACGGAAGCGGCTCTGGTGGCAAAAAACTGATTGGATCTAAAATGGGTTGTAAGACCTGAAAATCTTTCACTCCACATTTAACTCCACTGTATATACAGTATGTAGATTCTTAGACTGAAATATATATATATACAAGCATTCACAGGATGAGATGAATCTTGTTCGACAAAATCTGACTAGAGTCCGTTCAGTGCACAGTTTGGACTGTTCCGTAGATCATCGAGCATCTCGAGTCCTGATTTGTATGGGTAAATGAAGCCCAGATCCAGCTTTCTCAGGTGTGAAGGGTTTGAATGCAGAGCTGAAGCCAGATAATGACAGCCTGAATCTGTCACCTTACAGCTAGATAATCTACAAAGACACATAGAAACAATGAAAACATCTGTGACATTAGAACTTCGTGACAAAAACTTGTTAAATCTTTTGACCTCAGTGAGGTACATTTAGCTGCTAACTACAAATAATGTTTCAAATCAATTCAGGTTATACATTATGAGTAAAACACATGTTTGCTTCTTCAAACTTGATTTAAATAATGTTTTCTATTCCTGTTTATTTTTTGGTCTTGTCATGTAACACATTTGTAACTGAAGCAAAAATATTGAGAGATGTTGCTAAAAATATGGACAATCAGCTGAATCTGTCAATGCCTTCAAGTTCAAAATGTATGAATTCATTCAGATTTGGATAGTAATACCTTATTGAGGGTGTCAATATTTGGGTAGACAGCTAATTAATTTTATTCACCATTCATATGTTTTTAATTCAGTTCAGGAACAATTTTATCAAATTCAGAACAATTCCATTCAATGTGATTCAGTTTGACTCTGTATGTTTTAAATGTATTCATAGTAGGGGTGAGCGATATGACTAAAATCTTAATTCACAATATGAGTATTTCACAATGACAATATATCTTACAATATAGTTATTTTTGCTGGAAATAAGTGGTAACATTATTGTAAGCCTGTAACATTATATACCAATGAAATATCACAATTCTTGATACCAATTTTGGTTCCATAGCAAAAGATAATACTAGCCTAAAAAGTAAAAAGTTCCCAAGAGATTACTTAAGTAAACAAGTTATGTAAATGTAATGTAAAGTTGATGTAAATTAAAAAAAAAATTCACAGTCTTCACTGTATCAATTAAATGAATGTTGATTCTTATTAAAGCTAAAAAGTTTATCAGTCAAGAGCAATGGTTCTCCTTTTTCTTTTGTTGTCTGATTAACATTAAGGACATCGACTGCAAGATTCAAATGCAATGAAAGCAATATGCAATATGTTTACAGGGGGTGGGGGGGGGGGGTGTTGTTTCGCCGCATGGGGCCCGGTGCACTAGTTGCACTGCTCAAAGGACGGCCCTGTATAAGCGGGTGCACAATGCAAGTACAGTCTGCTTATTATACAGACTTATATTATATATATTATATATTATATTATATTATACTGCTTATTATAAGCCTTATACAGACGGGGACATGTAGCAGCACACAAACATGCCATATATTAAAAATGAAAATATTACAATGTAAAAGATTATTATTGTGTACATAAATATTAAAATACTTACATGTCATAATGGATAGTCATTACATGTATCCGATTTACCTTTTGCAGTAATGACCAATCGTGGCAATACACACATGTATTTAAACTGACTCCTCAGGTTGAGGGTGTCTATCAACAACCAGCAAGCCAAACACTGTTTCCTTTCTGGTGAAGCGTTCAGTCTTTGCTCTTGCAAATTCCGCCATTTAAATAGCAAATCCACCATGGTGCAAGTGCAATTGGCTTTTAAAGGGAATGGGAGATGAGACTCTGATTGATTTATTGCATGTTACGCCCAAAACACACCCGTGACTCATTAAGGGTACATTCACACTTGAATCAGCGACTGTAAGTATGTTTTGTTATTAGTTTAAGTATTTGCTATTGACTGTTCAAATGCACAGTTTTGTGCTGTAACATATCATGTGTGTGTGAGGGAAATCGTCTTAACCGCGGCTTGTGTATTGCAAATATCTGTACATACGAGCATCATCACTGTGTCTGTCATGCGACTCTGTTCCCCTTTCGGGCTTGAACTGATGGTAAAACTAAATTGAAAGCTGAAGCTTGCGATTATGCATGGGGCGTTACATTTCCGATGCATGCTTGTGGTGTTCGGCCAATCACAATGCACTGGGTCAATTGACCAATCAGAGCAGACTGTGCTTGTCGGAAGGAGGGGTTTTGAAGAAAACAACGCGTTTGAGAGAGGCGGGGCACTAGAGGAGGAACTACAATAATGTACAGTATTTGAAAAATAATGTGTTTTTTGAACATTGAAGCATGTCAACTTATTTTGTTACACCAAATACACAAAATAATGATCTTTGAAATAGCATCATATTACCCCTTTAAGGTGATGATGATGACATCAGTGAATGAACATGCTATGTAAAGGTTCTAGCAGGTTGAGTCAAACAAGCAAAATAACAAACAATCATCTTTAGTCTAGATTAGAATGGCTCTTCGTGCCCTGCTCCATTTGCCCATTCTTTGCGCTCATTGTTAAGGATCATCAATACTTAAAATGTGACCAATTCATTATCTCTATGATAATGACATTCCAGAGTCCCTGGTTGAATTAGCGCTGAATTAGGGTTTCCTACACAGCTGAAAAAAAAAAGTGTCAGTGAGATTCATTTGATTTTTAACATTTTAGATTGATTATTGGCCGAAACAAATGTTTCATGATTCAGAAATCCATGTTTCAAAATGGATGCTTATGTATTGGCAGAATTTGTAATCAATATATTGAAACAAGTAAATTGTTACACCCCAATATCATGTGTATGAAATACACAAATAAAAACATTGAACTGTCAAACCTCAGTATCTCCAGCTGACAGTTTGGGCTCTTCAGTCCATCATAGAGCAGCTTCACTCCTGAGTCCTGCAGCTTATTCTTACTCATGTTCATCTCTATCAGACGGGAGTTGCAAATTCAAGGATCGTAAAGGTTCTGCTAAACCAAATGTTTCTGTTAGATGAAACGGAACTGTTGAAGCTTGCGCAAAATGAAAACAAAGTTACACTAGCGGTGCACCAGCTTAAAATGATGTGTTTATCAGAAACACGGCGGCTACTACATGCATTAGATTAACTGTGACAAAGGGACCAAACAGCGAAGCTTTATTTCCACCAGAGAAATCTCTGTCAATAGTGTGGGACCATTTTGGGTACACCAAGAATTACCAGGGTGTCATTTAAATATTGCCATAAAAAACTGCTGCTAAAGAGCGAATATGGGATAATGCTAGCTGTATGTTGGACAATTTTAATGTACAACATGAAGGCAAGAACCACCTAATGAAGCTATGGCTCATTAGCTCAGCATTCTGCCCACTTCAGACCAGAAAAAGATGAAATAGTGCTGTAAGATCACATTTGAATTCATTAATTATAACATTTAGCTACTTGAATTATTATTTGACCGAGAGAGAGAGAGAGAGAGAGAGAGAGAGAGAGAGAGGTGACAGTTGCCTGTGTGAATCAGCCTACCTGCATCTGTGCATTTCTGCAGTAGGCTATTTAATCTATTTTATTAATAAAAGTCACGGGGAAGTGTTCTCAAAAAGTTTGTGTCCTCCTGAATGTTTGTATACGTGCACAGCGCAATCTTCGATCTCACAAACCAAAATAATAGATATGATTTTCTCAGGTCACATGTAAAATCATAAGAATTATTATAAAGATTATTAAAATGAATATGTAGGTCTATGGATGACAGTTTATTACAATAATATTTCAGTTTATTTCCATCATTAGTAACAGTTTCCCCTGTGGGATAAATAAAGTTAATATTAGTCGTATATTAATAATTAGTGCTGTCAATCGATTAAAAAAAATAACTAATTGATCGCACATTTCTTCTGAAATTAATCGCGATTAAGTTTTTAAATATACTTTTATATTGCAATAATTTCACATTCAATCTTCAAATGAATGTACAAACAACATAAAGATCATATTTTTTAATATTTGTTTAATAGCATCTTTTTTATGACTAAAGACCGGTATCACTGATACCAATTAATACTAATTTCCCAACAAAAAAATTTCCCCCTAATATTTAACCATTGACTATAGCCATTCAACATCACTGTAAAAAATGACTGTGATTTTAACAGTATAAAACTGTGAAAATGCTACAGTAAAAACCTGTTAAATGGTTAACAGTAAGTTCCTGTAAAATGTACAGGGGAAAAAATGTAAACTGACATTCCCAGAATTCCCTGCATTGCATTTCAAATTTGATGTTTTTTTCTTTGAAATAACTATGTTGTTTCTTCGTTTTTTTCTTATCAGTTATGTTTATTAGGGTTGTATGTTACATCTTATGTTGTTAAATTAATGTTTATTGCATATTTCAGTTTAATGAGTCTCACCATGATGGTGTTTAGTGTTTGTGTGAATGACACTGTGCACCTTCTATACATGTTATTATTTAAAAGCTGCTTGTGATGAGCTTTGGTTCATCGTGTGACTTTCTCATCACCACCTGCATTTGGTGGTTATCAGTGTATTTCAAAGGTACAAAACAGACTTCAGTACTTTAATAGGTTGGTATATTAACATTATATCAGTTAATGAAATTACGGTATTTAACTGTAAATTTAAGTTAAAACCGTAAAACATAAAATGTTGTTGTTTTTACGGTAGAATTCCGGCAACCATAGCTGCCGTTTTTTTTACCGTACATTTTACGGAATTTTTTTTACAGTATACGTTATAATTAAGAGCCATCAATTTTAAAAATAACTTCCAATTTAAGTGATCTTAAAACAATCTTCACATAAACCCATTACAATAAATGTCATATTTAGATACCTGTGCCCCTCAACTAAATACAGATGAATCCTTAAAGATATAAAAATTATTGATTTCCACTTCTTTCTTTTATTCTTGATGAACAGACATCACATCAGTTGGTTATCAAGTTATTCTGGCTGCTTTAAGAGCTGCTGCTGTTGAACATGACACGGATCTGACACGCATCGTATTTTCTCTCATCTGTCTTTACCTTTTCTGACCCATTTCAGGTTGGACCCATTTCAGTGTTTACTAATGAACTGACGAGTTGAATCGGGTGTGTTACAGGTGAGGGAGACAGTGCTGGGCTGCTCCAGGAGAGTTTGGAAAACCATTTCAGAGGCATGTTCTTAATGTAACTCATATATAACATATTACATGCATGCAGAGTTTTAAGGCAGCTTTAATCGCCTTTTTGGTAACTTAACTGACCACGACATTGCATGCCCATTGTTTCTTTCATGATTTGATATGAATTGATACAGGCTACAGCGCGTGCCGGTGCCTTTGTGAGTGCAATTGAAGAGCACGTATTGCAAGCACAGTACCTTTTCCGCGCACGTTTGACTTGCACTTGATGCTGAAGTGAAGCTGGAGTGCATGTCTGAAACATCTCTGGTTTGATGTGCTTGTAAAGACATTCTGTGACTGAATAAATGTATTTCATGTCAAGAAAAAAGAGAGAGAAGGAGAAAAAAATCTTTGTTCTTATTTTTTAATAACAAAGATAAAATAATAAAGATACACATTACAACTACACGTTATACACAAATAAAACAAACTGTTTTATTTTCAGGTACAATAGGTGTATTTAGCCGGAGCATTCAAGAAATTGAACAAACAAATATAAAAATAAAACTCTATATAGACTGATTCCTAAGCAACTGTATTAAAGTTCTTCAGTCAAGAGCAGTGAGTGATTTTTCTCTTTGTGTTTTGTTGTTTTATTAACGTTAAAGGAATAGTTCACCCAAAAATAAAAATTCTGTCATCTGTCTGTCAATTCTGTCAGAGTGTTTTATTTTTATACCACCATAACTCACTCAAAAGTTGTTTTAAACCTGAATGAGTTTCTTTCTTCTGCTGAGCATAAATGCTATTTTGAGGAACATGGAAAACCAAACAGTTGCTGATCCACAGTGACTTCCAAAGTATTTTTTTTTTTTCCTACTATCAAATTCAATGTTGACCAGCAACTGTTTGGTTACCCACATTATTCAAAATAATCTTCTTTTGTGTTCAGCACAATAAAAAAAATAATACAGGTTTGGGACAACGTGACAGTGAGTAAATAATGACAGAAATTAAATTTTAGGGTTTTCTATCCCTTTAATGACAGTCGGCTGCATGTTTAATTGGCCTACTGTCCCTTTAAGATCTGCACACATTAAATACACAGGCACGTACGCGTTTTTCTCTCAGCTGTTTAGTTTCATTTTAGACATAACCAACTGAGTCTGTAGACCTTGTGTGTTTTGACAGTATTAGCGCAAAAGATAACTTAGTTCAGTAAGCAGGTGCTGTTTGACAGGCTTTAGCGGTGTATGCGGCTCTCAGGAAAAGCACATGTCAGGCCAGCGCGCGAATGAGACATTTAAAACACATGCAAATAATGAGAGAGTAACTCTACTGCTGAGTTAACACTGATGTGAATGCATGTGGTGCTGTAGCACGATACTATGATATTTCTTCAAAAGCAGATCGTGAAGACATTTTTATCGTCCACGATCCAAAATCATCATATCGCACACCCCTACTCCAAAGTAACTATTACAGTAATGTACAGTTTGTATTTTTCATTGGATATTTTTTTTACTCTTACTCAAAGTAACTATAAGGACTGCAACTTTTACTCTTACTTGAGTAATTATTTCAGTAAACACTTGTACTTTTACTTGAGGACAGTTTTCGGCTACTCTACACACACACACACACACACACACACACACACACACACACACAGTTCAGTCTAGGGCCACACGATACACCAACATTAATTACGAATTGCGATAACTGCTTAGAGCGATTTTCGAATCGCAAAGGCTGCGATTTAAAACATGCGTTGTGTGTTGTAATAACGCACGAGTTGTAATAACAGTGAGGGTCTCGAGCGATGGTTCATTATTAAAAGGCTCAGTCTGCATTATTAATGATAAGAAACTCTCTTCACTGCGCTGTTTTCTGCATGAGATTGCATACACCGGAAAATTCAAATGCTACGAAAACTGACGGTTCATTTCTATTGTCTGTTTGAACTCTCCACTGTATCTTTCCAAGAGATAAAGCATTTGTTGTTTTCGTTCCTTCATATGCATTTGGCTATACCTACCAATAAGGAAACAGTCTGTAAAAGCATTTCACATGTACAGGGTGAGTGAGGCACAAACGCGGATTTAATTGTAACACTACCCCAGTTTCACAGACAAGGTTTAAGCATAGTCCCAGACTAAAATGTAAATCTGAGCTGTTTCAACTGAAAGAAACTTGCACTGACTGATCTTTCATCATGATCTTTTATCATTGCCTTTGTTTTGTCCCAAGATGCAGCCCTGTAATGGTTTTTTCTAAGCATGTTTATAAAAAGTATTTAAATTTCCTAATTGAACTATGGCCTAATCCTGGTTTAGTCTAAACCCTGTCTGTGAAACCGGGCCTACATGATTTTAACATTTCCACACACTAGCAAAACAAAATTTACATTGCCATATCATCACTATGTAGAGGGAAAAAAATTGTGCCAAAGTTCAAAAATCTTTTGAAGGTATTGCTGAACATTTATTTAACCATTATTTAACAAGTAAATTTGTCATCTCGGTTTTTCGTGTTTATTTAAAATGAGCCACATATGTTTATTATTTTTACAATTATTTCACAATTATTTTAATCTCCAAACTGTTTTAGTTATGCTTCGCTTCTTTTGCTTTGCTAAAAAAAAAATTAAAATTGTTGGCTTGTGCTCTGCTCTCCTCTACACACACAGAAGGATCATGAATACATTTTCTGCGCTGAACCCCGTGATGAGTTTAGCAACACTTGCAGTGCGGATTACAGTATAGCCATGCCATAGTGACCGTGCTTCAGTTTTTATAGACATATTTCATAGACTCATTAACATCTGTAAATATTAGTAGTGAAATTTTACAGTACAATAAAATGGTTATTTTTCTTAAAGGTGTAATATGATGCTATTTTAAAGCTCATTATTTGGTGTAACAGAATATGTTGACATGCTTTAATGTTCAAAAAACACATTATTTTTCAAATACTGTACATTATTATAGTTCCTCTCTGCCCCGCCTCTCTCAAACGCATCGCTTTTTACAAAGCCCCTCCTTCCAACAAATGCAGTCTGCTCTGATTGGCCAACTGACCCAGTGCATTGCGATTGGCCGAACATCACAAGCGTGTGTCGGAAATGTAAAGCCCCTTACCATAATCGCGAGCTTCAGTTTTCAAAGTAAATATAAAGACACTTAATAATGTCCTTAGGTTTACCATCAGTTCAAGCCCAAAAGGGGAACCGAGTCGCGTGACAGACACAGTGATGATGCTCGTATATATTTGCACACAAGCTGCAATTAGTTTTTTTCAACTGCTCACACACGTTTTCAAAACAATGTCACCTTTTTTCAAAACTCTACACACAATTCCCAAAACTGCACACACAAAATGCAAAATGCCTCACATCTCCTTCAAAATGTAACACTGCATTCAAAATGCCATAAACACATGTCAGAATGAAGTATTTGCATCAAATGGCAAACACTTCTTTCATAATAGTAAATCGTTGGATATACCATGTAAACACGGTTGTTCTAAATCTAAAGCTCTTTGGTCTTTCATAGGCTTATATCTACATTTCAATACAATGTTCTACAGTGAAAGTAATCTGCTGAGAGGGGTAACAAATACACTGTAAACACCAATGCAATGTAGAAACAGAAAATATTTATTAGGCAAAACATTACTATTGTATACAGTAGCATACAACAAAACCAATAACACAATTGTGCGTGTGGGGTCCCGGGGGGCAGTCCAGGAATTGGGCGGGGGGGGGGGGGGGGGGGGGGCAGTCACCAGTGCCAAGCTACGCTTCATCTCTTCTCCGGGCTGGGTCTGGCCACAATACTTCGTCCACATCACAAGATATGTTTTCTCTTGCCAAACATTGAGGGAAGTATCTCCTAGCATGGCGTATCCAACCTTGGACAGAGGCAACCTCTATGTCCCCAAATGCATCCTCCATTGCCTGGAGAAGCGCCATGCGGGCATAGGATTGGTGATCATACACTCTTAAAAGTGCTGGGTTATTTCTGTAAACACATTGTTGGGTTAATTGTGCTGGGTCATAATTCTGGGTTGTTTGCGGTACTGTAAACACATAGTTGGGTTGTTAGTGCTGGGTCAAATGACTGCAAGGGGTTCTTTCACCACTGAACACCTGGGTTGGGTTATTTTGACCCAACCGGTTTGTTTATTTTTCCTCCTCATCGAATTTTCTGGGTTCTTCACTCGTCTCATCGTCAGACGGTCAAGCAACTAGCAGCAAGCAGGATTATAAGGTAAATTAATATGATAATATGATTATTTACCTCTATTTTTATAAGCTGTGGTGAGAGCACACTGATTTCACGGTTAATGTGGTATTTGATCTGTCGCTGTGCGGGTTAAAGTTAGCGTTATTCTGTGAATGAAGTAGCCGCCTACATTTTTTGTTGACAAAAAAGGCCTCAGCAATCTCTTTATCGTTATATAAAAGTTATAAATATAGGCTATATATTAGTTATGTGTGTGCGTGCGTGTGTGTGTGTGTGTGAGCGAGCGTGCGCGTGTGCGAAGTTTTATATTTTAACGCCTCATGGAAAAGGTATGAACTATCGTTAGGTCAGAAATACAGGGGTAAGTTCAGTTAACTTACTGTCTGTGTAACGTTTCTGTGTGGCTTTGTAATGTTTTGTCATAATTAGATCATTTCGTACTAAAATGTATCTTTTAGGTCTTAAGGTATTTTTTTTCGAGTAAATGTCTGCGACAATAACTTATTTTCGCGCTCTTTTTTTCCTCAGGTAACGTTAGCTGCATTAGCTACCCTTAACGTTAAACCACAATATTGCAGGTATGTAATATTATTCTTAAATGGTATGTAATATTCTTAAATATTTTACTTAAAATGTTGTCTAAAGTTAGACTTAATCTCTCATGGTGTTTGAGGTCCTTCTTCCTCTGTTTTAGTGAATGCTTTTGTTGCTTTAATCAGAACACAAGTGTATCCAGGTTAACAGTAAATTGAGAGGCTATGCCTGCGTCCCAATGTGCATACTATCCATCCTAAATTCTATGTGATAGTAGTAATTTTCAATACTATTTAGGGCAGATAGGGTGGATAGTATGCACATTGGGACCCAGGGCATGTAATGTGTTCTTTATATGTTACTGTTAGAAATAACAATTTGTATTTGAGATTGATGAATAATAGGCAGATCACTGGATTTCCAGGATGGCATACTGTATGGTTTTGCTAGCTTTTAACCCAGTTTTTCATCCTTATTTTACAGAATTTGTTTTGCCTTCCAAAAAAATTTGAGAAATGGTGGATTCGCAGCAATGGGTCTACAAGCATCCCAGAAATCTTGAAGGAGTTCCCCAGGCTTCTAGAAAAACTTGGCATGGTAAGAAATAATTTAGATTTTATGGTTTCGTTTACAGAAATTTGAAATGGTTAAATTGTTAGTGGGGTTGTGCAGATAGACGATAGTGTAGTGTATTGAGGATAGTCAGAGATATCGCTGAGAGCTGATGTCGATAGTCAAGGCGATATTACAGGAGCTGTCTGTCCCACATCTTTAAAATTTGAGCACATTGTTTTCTGTGAGTGTACACAGCAGCAGCACCTCTGCCAGAACGTCACTAACATCACTAACATCTTTGATTGTGAGATCAGTTTCACAGCTTGCACTGTATTATTCTTATGGTTTAGATGCTGAAAGGGAGAGTGCTTTCAAAGTCCTGCCCGCTCTGTTTCCCCAATCAATACACAAGAACGGAGGAAAGGTCTTCAGACCCACAACCAGAATCCTGGATGTCATTCATTTGACGTACAACCTGTAAGTTTCTTTTACTTTTTCTACTCTATACACAGTAGGGTACAACGGGGCTAAAGGCCCACCTTAAAGGAACACTCCACTTTTTTTGGAAATAGGCTCATTCTCCAACTCCCTCAGGGTTAATAAGTTGAGTTTTACCGTTTTTGAATCCATTCAGCCGATGGCGATAGCACTTTTAGCATAGCTTAGCATAGATCATTGAATCCGATTAGACCAGTAGCATCGCGTTCAAAAACGATCAAAGAGTTTCGATAGTTTTCCTATTTAAAACTCGACTCTTCTGTAGTTATATCGTGTACTAAGACCGGCGGAAAATGAAAAGTTGCGATTTTCTAGTCCGATTTGGCTAGGAACTATACTCTCATTCCGGTGTAATAATCAAGGAACTTTGCTGCCGTAACATGGCCGCAGCAGGCGCAGTGATATTACGCAGCGCCTGAAAGTAGTCCCCAGCTAGGTAACTAGTTATAATATAGCTGGGGACTACTTTTCGGGTTGTACCCTATTGTGCAAAAGTTTTAGGCCACTAGTATTTTCAACAGTTAAAAGTGGTTTTAAGTCAGTTATTTCTATCTTTTGCTGTAGTGTGTCAGTAGGAAATATCAGTTTACATTTCCAAACATTCATTTTGTCATTAATTGTAATAATCCTGTGGATGTCTGACAACAGCCAGTGCTCCACACAGATCGGATCTGATCATCATCGAGTCTGTCTGGAATGACATGAAGAAACTGAGACAAACTAAATCCAAAAGAACTGTGGCAACATCTCCAAGACGCTTTAAGAACCTACCTGCAAACCTACAGTACTGTTAAAAGTGTTAGACACTTGTGAAAAAATTCTGTAAAATGAGGATGCTGTCAAAAATAATGTCATAAATAGATTTTCTTTATCAATTATCTTCTATTAACTAAATTAAATCAACATTTGGTGTGTTCATCCTTTAAATTTAAAGCAGCTTCTGCCCTCGGTGCACTTGAGCAGAGTTTCTCATGAGCTTTGCAGGAGGTTTCTTGAAGCATTTTGGAGATGTTGCCACAGTTCTTCTGGATTTAGTCTGTCTCAGTTTATTCTGTTTCTTCATGTCATTCCAATCCAGACAGACTGGATGATGACCAGATCAGAGCAAACAAAAATGTCACTGGATTATTACAATTAATTGCAAAATGAATGTTTGGAAATGTAAACTGATATTTCCTACAGACACATTACAGCAAAAGATAGAAATAACTGACTTAAAACCACTTTTTTATTTAGCTGGCTAAAATACTAGTGGCCTAAAACTTTTGCACAGTACTATATAATATACTGGGGGCTTTAAATACCCCATAATTTATGCCATGTTGGTTGGATGAAATTTAGGTAGACAACCAAGAAGTGCCAGTAAGCAGAAAGAAACCTAAATCAGTAACACAATAAATATTTAGTTTGAGCAACCTTTACCAGACCCAGTTCACAGGAAAACTTGGCTGATTTCCATAAAATACACTTAAACGTTATTTAAGTCAACTTAAATGTTACAACTTGTAAAAATGTAAGTTATGTTGCCAGGCTAAGTGTTGTGTAATTAACAGGTGGGGACCAACATGGTGATGCATTCCTGTACATTTTGAGCCTTGGTGACGAGACGACATCCCACACCTTCACCATTGTTTCGGGCCATGCCGTTGAAACGGACTTGTTGCTTGAGGCTGTTTATCTTTTTCAAGTCCTTTTTTTGTGCTTGATGTTAGCTACACTAACATCTTCCTTCCTGGGAATTTCTCCAGCATGCAGTATATCATATTGATGGACATGAGTCTTCATGTGTGAAGTATTTGAGGGCAACAGTTTTTTCTGGCCACTTGTAACGTTTACATTTTTTGTCACATGTATTGTCTGTTGTAGGTCTCTTTGTTTGGCTTAGGTTTAATGGCACAATGTTTGGACTGATTCTCATGTGGCAATAATCAATTTTATAGTGTTATGATGCTGCGATGTTGACAAAGAATAGGAGTCTACAGTACCTAGTTTACAAAGTTTTGTTTTTTAAAGAAACTGATCTACAAAAAACATTTTATTTGTGTCTGTAGGGATTGGGTGTAATGTGTAACAGTATAGCACCCATTCAAAAAATGTTTTTAAAAAGAAAAGTGAAAACTCATTAAATTGATATTTACAGTTGCATTTTTTTGTGTTGTGTAATTGTATTACAGAAAAATAATAATTTTATGATTTTATGTTATTTATTATTATTATTATTAGTAATATTGGTAAATATAAACGTAGCAAGGCAATGAGACAATAAATAACCCAATGTTTGGGTAATGTTTAACCCAGCACCACAGTTAACTGGACCCACTGGTTGGGTTAAATAAACAACCCAGCATTCTGGGTCAAATGGCTCAACCCAACACTTGGGTCAAAACAACCCAGCGCGTGTTCTGTCCCATAGTTACCCAGCGGCTGGGTTAAGGTTGGGTTATTTTTTAACCCAGCCTTTTTAGAGTGTACACTTTCCAGCGCCAGGCTGAGAAGAATTCCTTTGTGGGATTTAGAAAAGGTGAATATGGGGGTAGGTACAAAACTACAAATTGTGGATGGGTGGCAAACCAGTTTTGGACCAGAACAGCCTGGTGAAAACTAACATTGTCCTATGTAACCACAAATCTAGCAGGCTCCTGGTCTGGATCAGGGACAAGCATTGTGTAAACTGCATCCAGAAAAGTGAGCACATGGCCGGTGTTGTACGGACCCAGTGTGGCATTGTGATGGAGGACCCCGTTTTGAGTGATAGCAGCACACATAGTTATATTACCCCCACGCTGTCCAGGGACATTGGTAATTGCCCTCTGTCCTATTACATTTCTTTCGCGGCGCCTGGTTTTGGTGAGGTTGAAGCCAACCTCATCCACATAAATAAATTCATAGCGAATTACATGTGCATCCATCTCCAATACTCTCTGTAACAGACAAAAGGATATACAGATGAGTAAATATGGTATGTCTGAAGTACTGGAAGTACATACCTCTACAAAGTCATGTCGCAGATTCTTGACTCTGTCAGAGTTTCTCTCAAATGGCACCTTGTAATGTTGTTTCATCCTCACTTGGTGCCGTTGGAGGATGTGTTGTATGGTCGACAGGCTTACAGCATTGATGTTGTTAAATATGGTGTCATTATTCAAGATATGCTCTCTTATCTCTCAAATCCTAATTGCATTGTTGGCCAAAACCATATTTATAATTGCAGTCTCTTGTACATCTGTAAACAAGCGTCCTCGTCCTCCGTGATGTCTTTGCCTTTCCACTCTGTACAGAATTTGTAAACAATTTACAAAAAACTATTTACAAAAAAAAATGTAGTACAGCATGATAACAATCTCATTCATTCAATGCAGTGCAGGAAATGGATGGCTTAGAGTTACAAATGTTTATGCAATACTATGCAGTCATATGTATTTTACTGTACATTACTGTAATGCTAAAATAGTCATTAGATAGTTGCATACCTGTTCTCATTTCTGAAGGTTCGAATTATGGACGCCACTGTAAATCGACTCAAGTTGGGCTGGACTCTCAGTCCAGCCTCTCTCATGGTCAAACCGTGGTTGATCACATGATCAACAAGTGTTGCCCTAATCTGATCAGAGATGGCTCCCCTTCCTTCTCTTCTTTGCCCTCGCCCTCTTCTTCCTCTTCCTCTTCCTCTTCCTCTTCCTCCTACTCCTCTTGCTCTGTCCATTGTTGGCATCCATTGTTCAAAACAGGTATTCTGACCTTTGACCTATTTATAGGCCTATACTACAGCAAAGCAGTGATTGGTTAGTGATCAGTAAAGCAATTAGTGTTTGCACATGTGAGGAGTGTGTGTGTGAGACCTGGTGAATAAGTGTAGCATTTTGATCGGTTGTGTTTGGAAAAGGAAAGCAAGTCACTTCCTGTTAGATTTTTGTGTTTTAGGTAGAGAATTGTGTGTAGTGTTTTGAAAAAAGTGTTTTATGCAATTGAAAACTGAGTCAAAGGCTGAGAAATAGCTTATGGTTTTGGAGATTTGGTGTGTAGTTTTGCACTTTGAGTGAGAGGTTTCAGAAATCGTGTGACATGAAAATATTTTGTGTGTAAGCAGTTGGAAAAAAACTGTAAGACAGCTGACTCCACTGTGATGTGACCCTGTCTTTCTCTCTCTCTCACACACACGCGACATGCAAAACTCCACATTTGAACAGTCAATAGCAAATACTTAAACTAATAACAAAACATACTTACAGTCGCTGATTCAGAAGCGCCAGATTGTCATAGCAAAATCAGAATTACCTCATCTCCTAGGTTCATGAAACTGTCGTCCATAAAATGTGTTGCACAAAATCGAACATCTGGGTTGTGCTGTTGTAAGTAATCTTAATGATTCCTAATTGCATCTACTTTCGGAAGGCCAAAGAAAGTGCTTTTGCTTTTGCATAGAAACACACGGCGTCTGCCTGATATGGCTGCATCAACACTACTGCGGTTACTGAAACCACGCCTTCTTTCTTTGCGTGCACCTTTGGGGTGGCATTACGCAAATATTTCCACATCATGACGTAGACATGTGAGGGCGTGTTTGAATGAGCCGGTTTAGGGGGGGGCGTGGCAGAGTCTTAAAACCAAAGAGATATTCTTTATAAAAGTTGAGACTTTAGTCTTTGCAACTTTAGGGATCTTATCTATGCACAATCAGCTTGTAACACTCCAAAGAGAGAGGAAAACTTGAAATCGCATCAAATGACCCCTTTAAATTCTGCCATATTAAACTTTTAATTAAGAATAAGCTTAAAGCAGTGTCAATTGTTTTTTTTTGTTTTTTTTATCTCAAATATTTTGGTGGGTCTCGAAATAGATTATACTTGTCTAGGTGGGTCTTGGAATGGAAAAGTTTGGGAACCCCTGCTATAAATCCCTGTAAACTACAGCTTCATGGTGCTTATTACTTTCATAAAAAGGTTACTACATATAGCTGGCACGGTTTCATGCAAGGTTTCATAGAACAAACACCCAGCAAAAAAAAAAAATTTGAAAGGATACTATGGCAAAGTTATCGCTTTCCTTATTCAAACTATTTTTTTTTTATGAATATATGACTGACCTGAAAAATGAAAGCTACAGTATATCATACATTTGGAAATTATAAGCTATATCACACTCATGGACACAAGGGGTGTGACAATACACTTAGCTCATGAGATAAGAAAAACTACAGTTACTTGGTTCACAAGAACGAGACAATATTTTAATACTATTAAGAAATTCTCAATGAAAATATATTTGTCTTTTAATCACAAAATGCAAAAGAAAGAGGTTGTATTTTTAAATGTTTTCACTAATCTAACCAACGATTATTTTGGTGATAAAGTAATCTACTGATTATTTTGACAACTGAGTAATCTGATATTTTTTAGTAATACAAATAGTCCTAAGTGGAAAAACAGGTTTTAATATGACTATATTTATAAATAAACTAATGATGAGGCAATAATAATTGGTTCAAATGAAGTATCAAAACCACGTAAATACATGGTTTTATTGAACAACACTGTTAAAATACACAATGCAACATCACTATACATCATATGAACATAACCAACTTAAGTGCATTATGTTGTATAACAAATACCTGCAGAGGACGCCAACAACCTGTTGTTGTTTCACTTTATAGCGTGATTCAACCATTTAAATCCAAATTAGGAGTTTGAGGCAAAATTAAGTCTCAGTTAATGTTTTGTTTATAGAAATTGCACTTTAAAATAAAGTGTGACCAGTAGTTATTCTGCAATGTTTACAAGAATGATTGCTTAGAAACACATCAATGTGATCTCATGATAATTCATATGTATTTTACGTATCTTTTATATCTTAATGATATAAAAGATATGTAAATATTTGTACGGTTTTTTTTAGCTAAAAATACGTATCGATTTGTAAGTTTTAAATGTTGAAATACGTCTAAATTGTACATTTTAGCATCAATAAATACATACATACATAAATGTACATTTTGTGCTTGTAAATGTTACGTATTAATACCTACGTATGAACACGAGACCAGGCTGGACACATGGAGTGTCACAGTAATACTGAATGAGGCAACAGGTGTGCATTATTTTACAACAGCTTCAAATGCAGCTCAGACAATCACCAATTAAGAAACAAAACTATCAGTTTTATAAAACATAATTCCATTGAATAACTTATTTGATTTGGGTGATGATACCTTATGTGTATCAAATCAACATATAAAATACATCTGATTCTCAAACCTCAGTTTCTCCAGTTGACAGTTTGGGCTCTTCAGTCCATCAGAGAGATGCTTCACTCCTGAATCCAGCAGGTCATTGCCGTTCATGTCCAGCTCTATCATGGGTGAGTTTGGTATCTGCAGTGCCAAAGCCACAGTTTCACAGCAAGTCTCATCGAGATCACAAAAGAAGAGTCTGCAAAAACAGCATATTTTTGTGTTTATTTTGTATGAACCATGTTGTTTGTAAATATTCGTAGCACTTTACAATAAGGTTCTGTTAACGTTAGTTAATGCATTAATGAACTAACAATGAACAACACATCTATTCAACATTACTTAATCATTGTTAATGTTAACCTATGCATACACTAATTAGTTAGTTAATGCATTAGTTAACATAAACTAACAATGAACAATGCTACTGTTCAGGATTAGTTAATATTTTATGTTAATTTACAGATATACTAGTTCATCTCTTCATATTAAAATCTTAATTAGTTAATGCTAGTTAATGTATTAGTTAACATAAACTAAAAATGAACAACACATCTGTTCAGCATTACTTAATCTTTGTTAATGTTAACTTATGCATATAGAAACAGTTCATGTATTAGTGGTAACACTTTAGATTAGGGAACCCATTCATTTTTAACTAAGAGTTTTCCCACAATAAACTCCTAATTTGCTGTTTATTAATAGTCAGTAAGGTAGTTGTTAAGTTTAGATGTGGGGTCAGGTTAAGGGATGTAGAATATGGTCATGCAGAATAAAGAATTAATATGTGCCTAACAAGTACTATTAAACATCCAATATGCTAGTAATATGCATGCTAATAAGAAACTAGAAATTGATTTTTAGAGCTAAAAACTCAAACAACTGCTAGCAAGTTACTCACACTGCTTTTCTGCAGCATCTTACAGCTGGCAGGAGTCTCCTGGGGAGTCCCTGTAAGCTGTACTGAAATAGGTTGAGCTCATCCAGCACCTCCTCTGACATCAGCAGAACGTAGGCCAGCAGTGAACACATGGAAGGTGAGAGAATGTTCTCTTGTGTTCTGAGGTTCTTTTGGATTTGCATATATAATGTATGGTCATTGAGTTCTAGTAAACAGTAAAACAGGTTTACTGAGGTTTCAGGAGAGATGTCTTGTTGTAATAATTCTCTTACGTGCTCGGTTGTTTTTGTAATGCTGTCTTTGCTGTCTTCAGTGTGTGAGAGCAGGCCTCTGAGCAGTTTCTGACTGGATTCCATTGAAATGCCCATCAGAAACCGCAAAAAGAGGTCTTAATGTCCTTTCTGACTTTGCATTGCTTTCTTGACAGCCTTATTTAGCAAATCATGCATCTGAATATTTTTCTGTATTTTGTATCTTTTAGACTTACAGAGAAACAAACATTTGTACCAGACTCTGTTTTGTGTTTCTTCAAAGAAAAACTGAAGCTCCTCCATGTTCTTATCCAGGAAGCAGAGGAACACATGCACTGCAGCGAGGAACTCTTGGACACTCAGATGCACGAAGCAGAAGACCTTCATCTCATGAAGTCCAGCTTCTTGCTGAAAGATCTCAGTAAGCATTCCTGTGGACTCAAAGTCTTCACTCAAATTAATACCACATGCTTTCAGATCTTCCTCGTAGAACACTATATTTTCCTACTTGTTCACTGAAATGGTTTTTCCAATGCCAGCAATGCCTTTGGTCAGTACAAACTTTTTCTTATTATTTTTGTTCAGACTAAATACATCATTGTATTTGATTGGCCTGTCCTGTGATTTACAGGTTTTGAAAGCATTATCAGTCTGCTGAATCTCATGTTCTTTATTAACTTCTTTAATATCCCCCTGCGTAATAAAGAGTTCTGTGTAAATATCCTTGAGACGTACTTCCTTTTCCTTTTTATTATCAAAAATGTGTTCTACTTTCTCCTTCATGTTCATTTTATGAGTTTTTCAAGAATTCATATTGGCATGATTATCAAATCAACTGTTGCAGACATATGGTATTTAAATTCATAATACTGAAAGCAATTATATTTTGTACTGAGATCAATTGTCATCACACATGATCAAATGTTTTCTGATCTCACACACACACACACACACACACACACACACACACACACACACACACACACACACACACTTTCCAAGTTTTATGGGTTCATTCCATAGGTGCAATGGTTACAGTGAAAATGTAATCTTATCTCAAATATAACAAACAATGAAGGTCTACAGCACCACAACCTGCAGAGTCTTCATTTTTGTCTTTATGTTTTTGGTATTTGGTTATCCTTACTGCCAATCAATCAATAATAATATCTCATTAGCAAAATTAATCTGTAGAGCTAAATAAAGGTTGTAACGTTGAATCAGTCAGTGAATTCATGAGTAGAGACTAGGAGGTAAATTAAGTTTGAGAAACAGCGCTTTTTAATTGCTTTGGTCTTATAGTCCTTACAGCAGAAGTACAGTGTTCAGTGGATTATGCTGTTATTTAACAACATGCCAGTTATTCAGCTCAAAAGCTATATAAAACAGTTTTGAATGTTATTAAATGACTATAAGCTTTATACAGAGGGTGCCACATGTTAAGACAAACACAGCCATGTAAAATAATAATAATAAAAAAAGGAATATTCGTTGTGCTGCATGGATCTTCTGTGATTACTGGAAACATAATACTTAACTGTAGGTCAGTAAATGAAAGCATTTACCATTTAATCAAACATGATTTAATATGTTTGATTAATAACTTGCTTTCCTCAGTAATTTAAAATGGAAACACTCATGTTACGTTTCTTGAGTGAAAAAACAAAGTACAAATGCTTGTGTGAAGAATCACTTCTTCCTGACTGCCATGTCAGACAGCTTTTACAATGAATTCAGTGAAAAATTCTCAAGAGCCGTGTTGACAATAATAAAGCTGTATCAGATTGATTATTTTGAGATAACATGAAAAGAGTACCTGAACTACTTGAAATAGTGAAATTTAAAGGCTGAACAAGTCAGATTACCTTTTTCCAGGTATATCATAAAGCAGCTTTAAAGCAGATGCCATTGTCCTGCATGGATTGTTGGAGAAGAAAAGGATAAAGTTTTCAAAAAGTTGCATTGCTGGGATCCATGAAGATAAACACACGCATAAAGAAATGACACTGATTAACCATTTTCAAACTTTTAAGGGCTAAAAAAATATAAGAGATTCTTCAGGCTGTTCTTCAGTTTAGGATTATATTGGTTTGGTTTGAAAGATTCAGCTCAATGCTGGTGATGTGAGACTGAGTTATCTAACCTTGTGCTTTATGGACCTGCCCTTAATATGTTATAATAGAGTGAAATAAGCACAAATGTCAGGGTGGCAACACATCTCTAATGCCGTAAAATGTCTCAGGCTCCTGACGGTTAAAATACAAGAAATTTGGACCATAAGTTAATTACAATCCAGATGTATAAGGAAACGTTTTAACATTTTGTCGCATGTAATGTCTTGGCTTGTCTCTCATATTTCAGACCAGAAAAAAAAATAGAAAAATCTAGAAGTTTTACTGATAGATAAACACTGAATCTAAAAAGTCTGAAAAACGACAAATAATAAATACTGTCTAATAAATACCGATCTTAAGAGATTTATTGTAAACCTTTGATTTAAGCTTTAACATTTCTGCTCTCTTATGTATAAGTGCACATTATCAAAATGAATCAGTAAAATGAAAGGATGAAATGTTGAATCAGTCAGTAACAAAGTATTTACTAACTTACCTTGAATAATGACAATATTTGGTGATGTATCTTCCTCCTCCTCTGAAGTGATAGCTTGTGCAACAGAAGCACTGCATTTCCTTTAACTTCTGCTTTCCCTTAAAAAAAAAATTCTATTCTTCTATTTTTTTTTTAAATACTGAGCTAACATTCCTAAAACTGTGTTTTCATAGTAACCAAAGCATTATTTAGTATGTTCATTAATCATGGAGACCTGTATACACACAGACTCTGTGTGGGTTACTCAGATCAGGTTTATCGTTCAGTTATTTAAAATGTAAACACTTTCTAAAATCCCGTACACAGACAACAGAAGAGTCCAAAAGAGACAGAAACACTAAATATCTTGATTTTCCATGTAACCTTCTCATTGATAGAATAATTCACCTGAAAGTATTATTGGTCCCACTTTATATTAAGTGGCCTTAACTACTATGTACTTGCTTCAAAAAATAAGTACAATGTACTTATTGTGTTCATATTGTATTGCAAAACACATTTGCTGCTATTGAGGAGGGATACGGGTAAGGTTAGGGACAGGTTTGGTGGTCTGGGTAGGTTTAAGGGATGGGTCAACAGTGTAATTATAAATGTAATTACAGAAATTAATTACAATACTTATAAAAACATGTATGTACACAATAAGTGCATTGGACCAAATGATTAATTCAAATGTAAGTACACAGTAGTTAAGGCCACCTAATATAAAGTGGGACCATATTATTTAAAATAATATTCACTTACACTTATGTTTCTTGTGTGGAACACAAATATTAATGTGTAGAGATTCGCTTCTAGTTGCCATGTCAGATATTTAGTGAACGACGTCTAATACACCAAACTATTTACACCTATGTTTAATTTCAGAGCTATTTTCATGCTCAAATCACTAATAAAGTTATACCAATTGACTTGAAACACAGTTTTGAAAATATGCAATAAGTGACGGTAAGGATAAAAACAAATTTAAGGTGTTAATGGTAGATATGAGACAGCTGTATATCAGTATAGTTTATATTAAAATCTGGATGGGGACCAGCAAAGAGCTCATTATTCATTAGCCTGTTTGAACACCTGCTCCAGAAAACATGGCATGGATGGAAATGCATATTAATTCACATTAGCCATGTAAACTTATGGTAGATTTGCATCTTTCTAGTATCCATATTTAGACTCGCATACGGGATACGTGTATGAGTGTATTAGCATTCACACATACACACTGTACCAATGACAGCCTAAGGGTTACAATCACAATATTTGACTGTAAGACACCTAATTATCCAAAAATATCTTAATTCACATATCTCAATCAAGCTTCTGTAAGCTCGGGCCCTTGTTTGTCTTGCACTGGAAACAGGTGGACTACCCACAAGCCCTCTCTCATGGGTGTCTCTCTCATCTGGCTGCTGTGGGAACAGCTTGCGGGTCCAGTGGGGAAACAGCTTGCAGATGAGTTGGCCAAATGTATTAACGGGTTTTGTATTTAGCATCAGTTTTCTGTTTGGTCTTATGCTTCATGTCCACTGAGTTCATTCCTGTTAAAGAGGAATTTTCTAACTTACAGCAGCATGAATATGGCATGTAGGAACTGTCCTGTGCAGGCGTTGGTTAAGATCGCACTGGTCACAGGACTCTCCCATTAACCTGGATGTCTTCAGGTCACCATTACCTGATTAACCCTGCATTTCATTATCCAGATTTTCACGTTTCATCAGTAATGCACTATGTTTTACATTTATTCATGCATTTGGCAAATGCTTTGGTAACACTTTATTTTAAGGGCCAATTCTAACTATTAGTTAATAGTGAATACGTGTTCCCTATTCTAATGCGTTACCAATGCTTTCATCCAAAATGACCTGAATTGCATTTAAATTACAGATTTGATCAGTTCATGCAATGCGTGGGAATCAAATCTTGGCCTTTACCTGCATTTTTGGAGCATGTTAACTCTTATTAATGTGAGCATAATTAATAAAAATAGTTACCATAGTTACTGAATTTATTGTTAGCACAGTGAAGCTGTGGGTAAGTTTATATTAGACACCATTGTCAAATAAAAGGGGAAAAAGGATTTACAGTAACAATAACTGAAGCCATTACTACAAACTACATTTACCTCCAAATTTGTAAGGTCATCTAAAAAGTGCATAAAACCTCAGTCTGATCCTTCCACCCAAATTAATCTGCTTCTCCATATTTACGAACGGTAACGTATCATGTCTTCCACAAAATTAGAAAGCAGCACAACTGTTTTCAACATTGATAATAATCAGAAATGTTTCTTGAGCAGCAAATCAGTATATTACACTGTCGCATCCAGTGTAGACACAGTGTTATAATGATTTCTAAAGGATCATGTGACACTGAAGACTGGAGTAATGATGCTGAAAATTCAGCTTTGATCATGAATAAATTGGTGAGCAGAAGAGACTTCTCTAAAAACGAATCATGATTCTAAACATATGACTGGTACTGTATACTGTATAAGATGCGACTCTAAAACTAATGGTTTTTCTATTGGTTTTGTGTTTCTGAATACACTCATGAAGGTCCCTGCTAATTAGCAGCAGCTTTATAAGAACTCACTCTAGTTATGGTGAGACTGGCATTGAATGGTTATGGCTGGCACGCTGTGACACTGCTTGGCAAGGACCTTCATCACTGGCACAGTCTGGTGTAGATCTGGCTTCAGATGTAGAGGCTGGCATACTGTCAGATGGCAAAGTTTGGCAGGGCACAGCAGAGGCTGGCATGTATAAACAAGGCTTGGCATGACATGTGCCTGTGCTCTGTGCCACCCAAACCATAAAGAAGTTTAATTAGAGGACTAATGCCCACTTCTGGGGGCGGCACAGTGGGCAGCTTGCACAGACTGGCAAAAGCACACTGGGGAGCAGACCTGGACATGACTGAGAGGAATGAACACACACACAAACCAGTGAACCAATAAATAATCATAATTTAAAAATCACATATTAAAACCATGGAAGCAGAGTTACAAATCATCGCATACCTGTGTTTTGTGCTTGCCCTCTCTCTTTCCCTAAGCATATTTGTCCTTCACTTGCTACGTGATTTATTAGTATCTACATGTTAAAGGGAAATCAATTTAAGACCTGTTTAGACTTATAAAATGCATAAGTGCCCAAAAAAAGGCCAGCCGGCTAAAGTAGGGCCATGACGACCTTTAATTTGGTCCACCATGCCATGTCACAAGTTGGTGAAGAAATGGGCAAAAAACATGCCATCGAAGCATATCTTCATTTCTAATTCATCTTTGTTTAAATTTGGGTATTGTTATTTTTGCATTTTTGAATGTAGATTTGTGACCTGTCCTGGCAAAGTTTCCAAATTGAGTGTTTATATATTAATATTTTCTCATTTTCCATTAAAATACCTTCAAAATGATGTATGATTTGTTGGAATCGGATGAAAAATGACTGAGCTACACCTGTTTGAAGTCGATAAGCAAAAGTAAATTCTGAGAAAAACCCAGTTAAAGTTTTCTGAAGATTGCAAAGCAAAATCACCTCGCAACGTTGCATCTTTGCCTTCAATTATTTTCTTAATGATCATTACTATATTAATAATCACAATATAGCTATTTTTTATTTTATCTTTGTTATAAATAAGAACAGATGCAAAAAACAACAACAAAAAACAGCAGAACAAATATAAGAAAGAAACAAAGTGCATTCCTTTTTATTCATTTTACATCTAAACAAAAGCAACCAAAAAAAAAAAAAAAAAAAAGTTTCGGACTTTACAGCTGTAAATACTGTAATTCTGTGTATACAGTATGTGTATGTATCGGGGTCGTGCGGCTGGCGGAAGCGCTGTTATGTGTGTGATTCATATGTCAGTCTGTGGTAGTGCAAGAAGCGAGCTCAGAAAACGTACAAATAAAGATAATTTTAGATGTTTAATTACCATTTGGAGCATTGGGATTGCTAGACGAGTGCATAATAAACTCATTTTTGTGAAAACCTGAAATTCAACCAAAATCAATATTTTTAACTTTTTTTTTGTCTGTAGCTCAAAATTAACCCATGCGCATTCCGACCCATTTTTCCAGCATGGGTCACATTTGAATTTTTAACGTAGAAAATAAGGGAACTTGAATATATGGGTGCACATAAATTTTTCAGCCTGGTTCTCATAAGAGCACCGGGACATTTGGTTTGGTCCTCACACTGCACATGGTGTGACCCACTAAATATAACAATAAAAAATAAATAATAATAACAATTATTATTATTAGTTTTTATTTAGTTTTTTAAAAAATAAAATAATAAACGATAATAATGTGTGATAATAATACTATTACATTTTAAAATAAAAAGAGTATTAAATAAAAATACAATTATTTATACTTTAAAAAAAAACTCGTTTTTCAAAACTAAAATAAGCAAGCTTTTATTTTGGCAGGTTGTCAGCAAGTACATCTATGCGCTGTTGGGTTTAGAACCGGGACACTGAAGCATGTCAGTGAATGAAATATCACAGTTATGCATTGTGCTTTGAAAGCGGCAGCCCATAGCCTAGATTTATGCTTTCAGTTTGAATGGAAATCTTATAAAATATTTCTGTTAGTCGATCTAAAACAGAGATTGTGCATTAACAGCTGTCAACCATGTCGGTATGCAAACAAGCAGTCTGAACTTATTTACACAGCGCATTTTTTATTTAGGTCACACATGATATATATATATATATATATATATATATATATATATAGATAGATAGATATATAGATATATATATGCAACATTTCATTCCATGGCCCTCAATCAAGTTGATTTTTTTTGGCCCTTCGTGGTAAAAAAAATTTGGGCACCCCTGTCTTAACGTACATTTGACAAATTAACACCTAGATTTTAACAGGGAAATATACACCATAATAATGCAATTAGTTGAACAGCAGGTAAATTAAGTAAGCACTGAGGAAGGTCATGCTCTGGATGCGTGAATCACAATCTATTGAAATAATTAAGACTTACACATGTGACATGACTAATTATAGCTGTGTCACGAATCTGGTCTGCACTCCCGTTCATTCACCACTAGAGGTCACCCACTCACCACATGGACTTTCACACCACACATCACATGGACTCCAATTCCCCATCATCCAACACTGTTCACAGCTGTCACCAATCACTCATTGCACCAATCACACGCACACCTGATCACACAGCATCACTAATCACACACACTATTTCAACCCTGGACATTCTCTCCCTCGTTGCTGAGTATTGTATGCATTATCGCTGCCCTACAGAGCCCCGTTAGTTTTCCTAGTCTTGCCTTGCCCTGCCTTTGTTCTGATTGTTTCCCCCTGCCTGGATTATCGCTTACGTTGTTGGATTACCTCTCCTGTCTCGCCCCTCTGGATACTGTTCACTGATCGTCGACCCACGCTTGCCCTTAGTTTTCTCTTTGTCTTGTCCCTGCCATACCTGTTTGCCATTGTTTGACCCTGCCTGTTATGACCACGTCTCTTCTTTAATAAAAGCCTGCACATGGATCCGCACGCCTCTCGTCTCGTCAGCCTTGTAACAGAATACTCGGCCTAACAAGGATCCAGCGGCTTTTCTGAAGAGCATTGGCCAGGTTTGGACACGGCGAGAATTTTGTTAGCCCTTAAACAAGGCTCGCGATCGCTGGAGAATTATATCCGCGAATTCTTAGCCATTGCAAATTACTCTGATCTACCGGACTACCTGTTAATAGAGTTTTTTGGTGATGGCATTATTCAGACACTACAATCTGAGCTTAGACGCGAGGGTCCGCATTCATCACTAGCTCAGTTTATGGATTATGCATTATTGACTGTTGGCTCTGTGTTTACTGTGGGTGTCGAGGAGGAACGCGACACCGCACTCTCCCGTTGGATAGCAGCCACACTGGAGCAGACACACAAATTGGCAGCGATAGCGAAGCCCGTTCACAAAATGGCAGCCACAACAACACCCCGTCGTGTTCTAGTTGATGTTAAAGAGCCCAGTCAAGTCACCATTGATCTCCACGAATCAGGCCAAGTCAAAGCTGATCTTCATGAGTCAAGCCAAGTCAGAGCTGATTTTCAAGAATCAAACCAAGTCACAGCTGATCTTCACAAGCTAAGCCAAGTCACAGCTTCTCTTCGTGAGTCAAGCCAAGTCACAGCTGATCGTCACGAATCAAGTCAAGTCACCGTTGATCTTCACGATTTAAACCAAGTCAAAGCTGATCTTCACAAGCTAAGTCAAGTCACTGTTGATCATCATGAACCAAGTCAAGTCAAAGCTGATTTGCACGAGTCAAGACAAGTCACAGCTGGTCTTCACAAGCTAAGTCAAATCACCGTAGATTGTCACGAATCAAGTAAAGTCAAAGCTGATCTTCAAGAACCAAGTCAAGTCACGGTTGATGTCAGAGAGTCAAGCCAAGTCACAGTTGGTCGTCATCAACCGAGTCACGTCTCAGCTGATCATCCAGAATCACAGCAACACGTCTCCGCTGACCTTCCAGAGTCGGGTCACGTCTCCGCTGACACACCCAGATCATCAAGGTCAGTCTTTCATTATCCCAGTCTGATATCCAGTGTGAGGGATTCACCGCTGGTGTCTGCACGCACAGCTGGTATCCCCAAACCCACTCACTCTAGCCCTCCTGTTCCTGAACTGATTCCCCTGTCTGAGACGCTTCCCCTGATGGGGATCGCATTTTGGTGTGTTTGGGCTGCATACACCACCACAGAACTCCCAGAGGTGGCGGCGTCCACTATGATGTCTCTAGAGGTGGTGGCTGACGCTGCAGAACCTCCTGAGGTAGTGGCGCTCACTGCTGTGTTCCCTGAAGTGATGGTGCCCGCTGCCGTTTCTCCAGAGGTGGCGGTACATGCTGCAGAACCTCCCGAAGCGGCGGTGCTCACTCCAGCTCCTCGTATGGTGGTGGCGCCCAACAATGAACTCTCATTCTGTTGTGTTACGGTCGAAGAGACCATTACTGAACTCTCCCTGTGTCCTGTGTTTACCACTGTAGAACCTCCAGAGGTGTCAGCGGTATCGGTCAATGAACTCTCGTTCTGTCCTGTCACGGCTAGGGAGGCCGTCAATGAACTCTCGTTCTGTCCTGTCACAGCTATGGAGACCTATTATGAGCTTTCTGTGTTCCCTGCCTCAGTCCTTGTGTCTGTGCATGTTCTGTCTTCTCCTTGTGTCTCCGTCCTCCCTAGGTCCCAGGCTGTGCTGTGGGTTCCTGATCCGTCGTGGTGGGCTCCTGCTCTATCTGCTCCACCGTGGTGGTCTTTGGGTCCGTCTGCTCCGCTCTGGTGGTCTTCTGTTCCACCCGCTCCGCTGTGGGGGTCCACTATCTGGCTCTGGTGGTCTTCAGCGCTACCCTGGTGGGCTCCTGCTGTATCTGTGCCGCCGTGGTGGTCTGCTGTCTGGCTCTGGTGGTCTTCTGCACCGCCGTGGGAATCTTCTGTCCCGTCTGGTCCACCCTGGTGGGCTCAAGTCCCGTCTGGTCCGCCCTGGTGGGCTCCAGTCCCGTACACTCTGCCCTGGCTTCCTGCTCTGCCGGCTCTACCTCGGTCCTAGATCACTCCGTCGCCACAAGGACCTGGCCCTCCATCCCTCCCCCTGTTCCGCCTCCGCTCCACCTCCCTCCTGATTATAGACACTGTGGAGCGTCTGGAAGCCGCTCTTTGGGGGGGGGGGCTCTGTCATGAATCTGGTCTGCACTCCCGTTCATTCACCACTAGAGGTCACCCACTCACCACATGGACTTTCACACCACACATCACATGGACTCCAATTCCCATCATCCAACACTGTTCACAGCTGTCACCAATCACTCATTGCACCAATCACACGCACACCTGATCACACAGCATCACTAATCACACACACTATTTCAACCCTGCACATTCTCTCCCTCGTTGCCGAGTATTGTATGCATTATCGCTGCCCTACAGAGCCCCGTTAGTTTTCCTAGTCTTGCCTTGCCCTGCCTTTGTTCAGTTTGTTTCCCCCTGCCTGGATTATCACTTACGTTGTTGGATTACCTCTCCTGTCTCGCCCCTCTGGATACTGTTCACTGATCGTCGACCCACGCTTGCCCTTAGTTTTCTCTTTGTCTTGTCCCTGCCATACCTGTTTGCCATTGTTTGACCCTGCCTGTTATGACCACGTCTCTTCTTTAATAAAAGCCTGCACATGGATCCGCACGCCTCTCGCCTCGTCAGCCTTGTAACAAGCTGATTGAGTTAAGGATCATACCTGATGCTGCTACTAATGCGTCTGAGCAGCAGACTCTTCTTAATGATTTAATTTTCTTCTTAAAGCTCATTAAAATTACATTTGAAGGAACTTGCGACCATAAAGACACTGTTGTAAAACTCCAGTTAATATAAAGATCCACAGAGTTCTATATTATCACTCTCATATAGACAAACAGGCAGCGACGATCACACTGAAATCATAATCACCTGTGTGCGGCTCAGGATTTCAGCTCTATTTCCAAAGGACCGGACGGCGTTATCTGGGAGCCGCAGATTCTCTGCTCTTGACCTGAGCTTTCCTCACTCAATTCCATACGGATACGCTTCAATATGCATCCAAAGCCTTTCCATCTAGACAGAGATGAAGAGACGCAGATATTAAATGAAAAGGAGTGCGATTGTTGAAGAGATAATAGAGAGAATGCAGAAAAGAAATCAGGCTGATACGCAACGTTAAACAGATAACAGATAAACACTGTTGTGGAAAATGTAGTTTGCCAAGTCACAAACTACGAAGAATTTAAAAGTAGTTAAACAACAATCAAGCTATGGAGAAAGTAATTAACGCTATAAAGTATAAAAAAAGAAGTTAACAACACTGATGTAACTTGAGGGGACAATATAAACTGTAACTATTAGGTGACGTTTATTTTTGCAGAAGATTCTGCGTTTATCCAGCACAAAACAATAAGAATCTCAATTAAGGACACAACACAAAAATTGACTCTAAATATAATTAATAAAACAAGAAAACAATTTAAGAGCTCCAAAACATAGTACTAATTAACAGTATTTCACTACAAAACAGAAGACACACAAAGCTACACAAACAGCAAAATTGACGTTAATTCTCTCTCTCTCTCTCTCTGGTCAGTTTCTCGAGTCTCAGCACCAACTGTTCGTGACATGATGCTGTCCGGCGGTCCACACTGCATTATTGAACTGTAATGTTCTCACAGCTTCTGTTTGCGAACAGACTTTTGGCCAATAAAGCGTCACATTTCATCTCAGAACTTGAAATTACTGACCATTTTTCCCCTCTCATTTTCCACACTCTACCTGTCTCAATCTCACTAATATTACTGTCTTCCTATCTTTATATCACATCTCAGACACATTTGTAGTCATTCTCTTCACTATATTAGATGGCATATGTAGCTCAAACACTGAGGTCATGACTTCGATTCTCAGTAACTGATAAAAACATTGAATGCAGTGGGAAGCAGGGAACAGATTCATGAGTAACTGGGCTGGTGTCCTCTGCAAAACTGTGGACATGGTAATAAAAAATAATAATAAAGCAGCCCATGGCGATACACGTTGCTGAATCTGACAGTCAGACGGGCACATGCTGTATCATCCTCAGGTCTTCAGTGAGTACTGGACTGTGAACTCGGGCAAATCAATGAGCATTTCAAAAGACGAGAGTTCAGCTGCTGTTTGGACCACTTCTGTCACTTAGAGTGACAGAGAAAAAAATTAAGCTCGCAAAACTAAACTTGTTTTTATTTCAGGAGTGTCTCAAATGTTTTAAAAGTCAGAAATCATTGTTTTTGTACAAGATCTCAAATAGAAAACAATGTACAGTAACTCATACTCAGGTTGCGCTGCAGCAACATAATCAATGACAACACAATGAAACGGACTCAACCTGATGACGGATCCAGTCTCTGAATCTAACATGTAAATACACCGGCAGGATCCAAGTCTTTAAATCAAGCAAAAGCAAAAACCATATAATCTAAAAGCAATAGGTCAAAACAATCACAGAGATCATAGGAAACAGGTCCGGGAAAGAAACATAATTATTTGGGTGAAAGTTTGGTAAACTGGGGGTACAAGGACATCTTATGACAAATTGATGAAAGAGTTGTGAAGATAAACTTCCATACCTTGATCAATGGTGGTCCCTGAAGCTGTTGTCTCCTGTCTGGTGTCTGTCTGAGGGAGCAGATGTTCAGTGGAGTCTAAAGTCACTTTTAAGCACATAAAGCCATCTAATTCACTGGGGGGAAAAAACATAAATCTATTAAACTGTTGGTTAAGCTTACATAAGGAACGACATACAATTTCATCAACATGAGTCCAGGATCTCATCTACAGTGTGAACATGAAGGATGGTTCATAGTTGAAACACTGTCAGGTAAATGGTGTAAGAAATACCTGCTCGTTCGAATGAAGTGCTGAATATATTGAGCAAGTCTAGTTTATCGCCTGCATGAAGTGTCCCATCAGCTCCGGATCATAAATATTTTTCAATGCATTATTGTTTTATCCATTCTGAGTATCTGGGGAATATTTCTCTGCACCACTCTCATTCCATCTCAATCATAAGAGTTATTACCATCTACGCACTTCTACAATCTACAGAATAGCTGAATCCTTATTCTCATTCTAGAATAAAGAATTAAACTTTCACACTAGAGCTTCTGACCGGGACAGGCTCTGGGATATGATCCGTATAAACTCCAGTATGGTTCACAATTGATGTGAATGCAAATCACAAGGGAAATGGCACATACAGATGTTATATAAACTCAGAAAAAAGGATCATTTTGTTTAAAAACAAATAAGTGTTACAGATCTTTATTGGCATGTGATCGACTGATCATTTCTGATATTTACTTAAAGCACGAATAAACTCAAGTTTAAGTCCACCCACGTTAATCTACTCTCCTGTGTGGTTTGTCGGACAAAATGACAGATTCTGCATTATGATTGGTCAGATTGCCTGTCAATCAAGCTCCAAGGGTCAATTAAGGTCACAGTTACAATAATTTACACAGAGGTATAAAGAGTACCTGAACACCATACTTGAGTAAAAGTACAGATACAGTGAAAATTACTCCACTACAGGTTACAAGTCACCAGTGCCAAAAAAACTTGAGTAAGTCTCAGAGTATCTGATGTTAACAGTACTTAAGTATTTTACTTGTAAAAAATATTGTCTCAACGATGCACTACACAAAGAGACATGTTAGTGAAAAACTGTAACGTTGTGGAGAAGCTGCGGACAACAGGCAGAGGCAAGGATCTATGTGCAGGGATTTCATGGAAAAAAAAATAAAACAAACAATAAACCAAAAGACGTGCAAACAGACAACCATTACATTCAACAACTCACAGGGCAACTAAAGAAACACTAGGGCTATATATACACAGGGGGCTAACAAGCTTAAAACAATACCATTCAAAAAGGTCTCTTCAGTAAAGCAGATAGTTAAAATAATTTAATAAATAATAAAGTAAAATTAAAAATTCAAAGCCCTGGATGAGCATGTCTGCAGTCATGTCCTCATCTCGTATATAAAACGCCTGTGATTCACAACAGCTTGTTAAGGAACATGCATTCACATAAAGTAACCTTGTTGACAAGTTTGGGGGAGTAAGGGCAAAACATACAAGATATAGTACATTCAGTGCCTTGTAGATGGTGAAATCTCGTCTTTCTTAGCAGAAATAAACTGCTGCAGAAAAAGCTAGGTGCCATGCAAAATGTAATGTGTAATTGCAACACTCATTACAAATGTAGTGGAGAAAAGAGCACAGATTCTCATTCAAAAATGTAGTGAAGGAGAGAGTAAGAGTTGATAATATCTTTGATACTCAGAGGTTGTAAAACTACAGAGCATCCAAAAAGATACTCAAGTACAGTAATAATAACATTTACTCAAATACACCTCAGAACTTATGACAGTAAAGAGAACTTTCTGCTGACTCAGAAAACATCAGAAAACAGACAGACACATGCAACCACATTTCCACCAGATGTGTTTGAGAACTCGTAAGAGTCTTGGTAGAAGACATCTCTCAGCAACAGTCAAGACTGGTGCAATACATGAGGAAGAGATGCACTGTAGAAAAGCAGCTGGTGGAAATACAAGATACTCACTGTGACTATTAACCCCCTTTTGATCAGGCACTCATTATCATTTCTGTTCATCAAATGTCTGTGAAAGATGTTCAATTTATGTCTCAGTTGTTGAACGTATGTTAATACAGATATTTACGCGTTAAGAATTTTGCTGCAAATAAGGCTGCATTTAATCATACATAAAGTAAAACAGGAATATTGTGAAATATTACAATATAAAATAACTAATTTTAAACACGTTCTACTTGAATAAAATTTAAAATGTAATTTACTCAATGTGCTCAATTCTGGTTTGCTATCCTTGTGGGGACTCTCCATAGGCGTATTTTACAATGTAAGCTTCACAGTGAACATTACAACATCACTCTCATCAACGTAGTCCATATCAACAACAAAATATATATCTTGACTCCATATAGTGGTTATTTTGGGAAAATCCCAGGTATTTTGAGCAGTAGGATTATAAAAATATGTGACCCTGGATGACAAAACCAGTCTTAAGTGTAAATTTTTTCAAATTGAGGTTCATACATCATCTGAAAGCTGAATAATCTTTCCATTGATGTATGGTTTGTTAGGATCAGACAATATTTGGCTGAGATACAACTATTTGAAAATCTGGAATCTGAGGATGCAAAAAAATCTAAATACTGAGAAAATCATCTTTAAAGTTGTCCAAATGAAGTTCTTAGCCATGCATATTACTAATCAAAAATTAAGTTGAGATACATTTACGGTAAGAAATTTACAAAATATCTTCATGGAACATGAAATGATTTTTGGCATAAAAGAAAAATTTATAATTTTGACCCATACAATGTATTTTTGGCTATTGCTACAAATATACCCCAGTGACTTGTGGTCCAGGGTCACTTATGTGCTAATATAAAATTAAATTAAGTAGTCTATATAAAATTGCAAAATAAATCTATCTATCAGTACTTTTTTACTTAAGTACATACAAAATCAAGTACTTTTGTACTTTCACTCGAGTAAAATTTAAAAAGCAGTACTTTTACTTTTACTGGAGTAATATTTTATAATACGTATCTGTACTTTTACTCAAGTACTTGATTTGTGTACTTCGTCCACCACTGAATTTCAGCCATCTATATACATCTATGCATCATCTGTCCATAATTTACAGGGACACAGGAAGTGTAAACCTCATAAACAATGTTTACATTGTAGTAACCATGTCATTGTACACATTTGTGTCTTCATAAACCATATACACCAGAACACACACACATACACACACTCAGACTGCTGAGTCTGAATATTCTTTGCCTTGTACTGTGATCAAAGGCATTTCATCTTCAGATGTGCTCTGCCCTTCCACATGACCTTAAGCTGTCAAAGTTATCTCTTTCAAACACACACACACTCAGAAGGCTTTAACCTGCTTTAACACACACACACACACACACACACACTTGAGCGTCAGCCACATAGCGAACGCCTACTGTAACTAGACACGAGGACACTGCTCTCCTCAATTAAAGTAATAATGTACAGCTGTTTAACTTTAAAGCACTCATATCTCAAAGAATACATTTATCCTTGATATTTTCAGATAAAAGAGTTCAGTGTCCCACTTAAAAAGTTAAAGCTTCCTTTTACAAAACGAGCATTTACTGAAACTAAATTGCAGAAAGACTCGCTCTGAACTTCTGCCGATTTCTGACATCACACAGATGAACATCAACACATGACCGGCCACATTTACATCATCATTTACTCTGATGCTGTTCCAAAGCCTTATGGCTTTCTTTCTAACATGCACTGCAAAAACAAAACAAAGGATTCTTAACTAGTATTTTTGTCTTACAAATATCTAAACATTTAATCTGTGAAATTGGTGAATTAGAGGAATGAAACTAGTTCCAGAGTGCATGAGATTGATGGTACTAGATTAGTAATAACCAAAGGGCGTCCACACCACTGACAGATGTCCAACCCATTTACTCTGCCTCTCTTTCTACAAACATCTGCAGGACGTAGCATATGAAACAGGACATGATGCATGATGAAAGATGCACACAGACAGAAAGAGAGAGACAGAATGGAGAGAGAGGTAGATGAGAGTGATCTGGCTGGTAGCCAATCAGAACTAATCAGAATTATATTGCAGCAAGCAGCAATTACAGTGCAAGGCAATCCAGTGTCATAAACGTTACAAGTAAATTTAATGGGACATCCCAAAATAAGCATCCCAGCAGATATTCAAATGCTTATGACTTTTGACCAATAGGTGGAGCCAAATTGATTTGCCATCAGAAGAAATGTAACAATATACCAAGCATTGCAGAAATACAGCCTCAGATCTGGTCTGATGTCTCCATGTTGAATTCATTGATGCATTACATGTGAACGGTTTGGTACAATGAAAAGCTTTTATTAGCTTTTGGCCAGCATAGTCTGAAGATGACCTGAGACAAATGTGGGGAAGAAGCCTGTAGAAAAAGAATGAAAAAAGGAAATAAATATAAAAAAAAATACATAAAATGAGAGCACATATAAGTACCGCAATGGAGTCAAATGGCAAACATGCTACATGCTATTTTATTTGTAACATGCTACTGAATGAGCCATGAACAGGTTATTTACAAAATACTTCAAAATACTTCAGAGAAACCATGGTACTATAATTGATCTAATAAAATAAAACAGGGAAATAAAGGTATGTAGAATGTGGCTTTCATGGAAAACAAATCACTGAATGACTGAAAATACACCAACTCAGAGACTCGTACCTCAGTCCTGTTGCTGTTTGTTCTTTCTTCAGGAGAATTTCATCTTTCTGAGTTGTTCTTTATTTGACTAAGACTCGTCTGCTCTCTCTAGCTGAGGTCTCAAGGGTTCAGGAGTCATAAATTAATCATCACACACACACACACACACACACACACGCACGCACACAGACTTTAGAGACTCCTCAACCCCCAACACATCTGATCATTGCAAATCCATTCAAAAACATTGCCCCTAACGACAAGACCCTTCCCCCATGACGCATGCATAATTAACAAGGTTGTAAATGAATTAATCATTATAAACATATTGATATAGATATAAAATTCATTATATAAATTCAGATCAATAAATCATCACAGAAGACATTCTCTCATCTCCTTCTAAAGGCAATATTGAGGTCATGCAAAGCACTGATTTCCTCTCAGGCGTCCTGAAGGCCACATATGAAGGTGTCAGCTGCGTATTGGGAGGTCTTGAGATTTACTTGACTCCTTATTTTTGCAGTATGCATTATGTATACAGTGCACAGTATGACGATTTTCTACATGAAATGCCCGTATGACCTACTTACTACATCGCCAAAATATGCAGTACACAACCAGAGCACACTGCAACGCACTCAACTTGACCAACCATTTATGGTGTGAAAAATGAACCAAATTCATATTCTCTAAAAGACATTTTAACACGTTTTTAAATATTTGAACTAAATTTGATTAAATAAATAAATTAAATAAAAAATAAAAACCGCTAATGAAATGAGAAAGGATGCCGTGGCAACTAGCTGAAAAAAGATAAATATATATTAGGGATGGGACGATACACCTATGTCCCGATTCGATACTATCACGATACTTGTGTGCCGATACGATATGTATTGCGATTTTTTTAAAGGTGCCATAGAATGCATTGATACAATATTTTAAATTGTTCTCTGATATCTACATAGAAGGTATGTTGCTTAGGTAAGGGCAAAAAATCTCCAGAAAAGGTTTTACATGTGCATTTACAACCCTAGGGTTTCTCCCTAGAATGAAATGGTCTGTTATTACCTAATTTGGAAGGGTCATGAATAATAATGTTGAGCTCTGCTCTGATTGGCTGTTTCACAGTGCAGCTCATTTCAGTATCTCACAGGAAGGAAACACAGGGAAAATATATATTTCAGTACTTTCTCTTGCAGTTATATCGTCGGGTAATTATACTGTAAATAAAAAGCGGGCATCAGGGAGGCATCATTAATATGCGGGGAATTGAAACTGCTTTGGAATTCACGATCACTATTTAGTTTTAGTTTCACTTTCGCTTTCGAGATTCGCGATCGCACGAACTCTGTTTATACTATGGAGCAGCAGTATTTACTGCACATTTTACAAGATCAGATGCTTGTCTGTGGTGCTCAGGATCTGCGAATCATTCGCCATCATCCTCAGTCATCTCTCCTTACTCTGTTTATGTGGTAAGGGAAATCTTATGTACTGTAATGTAACAGGCTACCGCTAGCAAGGAGCTAACCATGTCCCTTTAGTGGCTCGCGTTATTTTATTAGAATGCGTTATTTGCTTTCCGTGCTTTTCTGAATACAGACACCAACCCATCCCTGCACATCACATCCCCTGCACAGCCTGGAACATAACATTTATTTCCATGATCTGCCATTTTTGCTGTTGTCCTTCCTTGTTTCTTCACAATACCTGCAGAACTTCTGATGATTCAGCTGTGCAGGTTCGGCTGGCCTAGATCATGGGCGGGTAGATGTTATGTTGGGGGTGTAGTGATCCAGACTGTAGCGTCACAGTCGGTGTTATGTTCTGATTCGCCTATTTTTCAGTGGTCTTTTGCATTCACTATGCCAAGGTAAATACAGTTTTCCATTCTATGGCACCTTTAAGAATTTCTAATTCTACAAGTATTGTGATTTGATATTGCTATGTGTTGCGATTTTTGTTTTTTAACTACACTTAATATACAGACAGAAAAAAAAACACATCTTAGCAGTCATTTTTCCTGTTTTATTTCAGTTTTCAGTAAACATAATCAAACAAAAAGTCCAATAGAAAAATACTTTTTGAAATAAAGTGCCTTTTCAAATAAAGTGCTCATTAAACTAGTTCAATTAATAAAATAAAATAAAACGAAGAGTCCGTGAAAGCTTTCTTTAACATCACACTGCAGCATTGAAAGGGCCCTCGCACTCGGGCTCACTGCCCTCCCAGTGGCTTTAGGAAAACAGCGAACGGTGAAAAATATGCAATAACAATATTTAAAATGGTTAGTATAGGAGGAATGTGTCAAAGTCATTTATATGTGCCAAACTTCCTGCTGTCAGCTGGGGGTGCTATGACTGTAACTGGATATTGGCATGCAAAAGTCTTCAGGCCAGGACTTTTATCAAACATATGAAATTTGGTGCAGATAACATGGTATGTTTGAGTTAGTGTAAAATATGACATCCTGTTGCCAAAAGGTGGTGCTATGATTATAACTGTATATTGTATATTTAGATGTGTTCAAGCCAAAACTCTTATCGTGTGAGGTTTGCAATTTAACATCGCGAAGGCCTTTAGAGTAGACTGACCAAATATAATGTTGATGTCACTAAATCTCTAGGAGTTTGCTAAAGCGTAAAACACGCCACTTCTTGTTGCCAGCAGGTGGCGCTATGATTATAACTGAATATGGGCATGGGCATGTGTTCAGGACAGGACTCTTATCAAACATGTGAATTTTGGTGCAGATCGGACATTGTATGCCTGAATTATTACAACTTCCTATTTCATGGCGAAACATCTAAGTTTGTCAGGCCACCACGGACACGCCCTTCAACGAAAACTCAAGATCTTCGCAATTTAATGTCACAAAGGGCTTTAGATTAGACTGACCAAATTTGGTGTTGATTTGTTTAAATCTCTAGGAGGAGTTTGTTTAAATACGACTCCTGAAATTGGCAAAAACAGCACAAAACTTGCTGAGAAAATTCAAAATAACAAATGTCCTGTTGGGTTTTGGACTTTGTACCGGGGGACTTTTTTGTAGGTATTAGTGTGCATGTGTCTACTGAATTTCGTACATGTATGTGAAACATAGCTTGAGGGACACTCCTTTGAAATTTTATAGGTGGCACTATTGAGCCATTTTGCCACACTCACTTCTGAAAACCATATCAGATGTAAATTTTCACCACTTCTGGCGTGTGTGCAAAGTTTCAGGAGTTTTCTAGCATGTTTAGGCCCTCAAAAATGCTATTCATTTTGGAGAAGAAGAAACTGAGCAATTCTAATAGGGTCCTTGCACCACCGGTGCTCGGGGCCTAATTAAGCAGTGCACTTCACCAACGCAACTGTGATGCCTTAAAATCCTACTTTCCTGTAGCTCAAACAATAGAGCTTGGTGCTAGCAAAGGTCATGTGTTTAATTCCCAGAGCAAGCCAGTACTGATAAAATGTGTACTTTGAATGCATTGTCAGTCACTTTAGATAAAAGTGTCTGTCAAATGCATAAACATAAAAGTAAAAATGCTGCCTACATAGGCAGCTCACTAGGTTTTGGAGCCATAGAGATCTTTTGGATGAGCAGTGATGCTCAGGCAGCTCACACAAATGAGAAAGGACTTTGTTTATCCCTCTATGTTCTGCATCTGTTTGTCAAACAAAACAGTTGGTGCTAGCTTAAAAAAATATAAAAAAGCCTCTCTTTTTAAGACACAAAATCAAGGCTGTAATTTCACTGGTTGTCCCCTTTTCCCTCAAGGCGTTTCGCCTCTTTTTCTGTTTCTTTCTCAGCTCAAATGTATTTCTAGCAGAACAGCAGAAATTGCCTTTTATCTGGGGTCGATTTTTAATGTGCTTGTAAATTGGTGAGTATTGACACGCTGTCAGGGAGGAACAGTCGATGTTAACCGACTGAGTAAAGCAGCAGTCTGGACCCCAAACCCCTCCATCTGTGCAAACGCAGATCGAATGTGACAGACAAACAGCGAGAAATAGAGAGAGAGAGACACACACACACAATTGGAGAGTTGGAGGCTAAACTTGGTCAAGTAAAAAGAAATTTAAACATACCTGCTGTGTCCGAAGAAATGCTGCATTCTCAGACAATATATAGAGATAAAGCTTCAATTTAATTGCACAAAACATCTTGTCTTCATCTATATATGGCTTTTGAAGCCAGTGTAGCTGTCCTTGAGATGTTTCCTACAATATCCAGTGAGCACAGTTTGACTGTTGGTGGGGGTGGAAAAAAAGGTAAATTAATCATTCATAACTCAAAATGTAACTCAGATGTTCATTCTGTCAGTTTGAGATTTAGTTTCTACTGTCAAACAAATGTTTATAGCAGCTACTTGATATTAACACTACTGTACCTCATCATCCCCTTGAGTTACCGCCACAACAGAACTGTGCAACTGCAATGAACTGCAATGAATGATGATAAATAATAGATTTATGCTTAAAACAAGAAAACAAACAAAACAACACTAAAGTATACAATATACATTGCAAAGCTTGTCTTAAAGGATGTTTAGACATTTGGAAAGACTTTACAATAAGGTGTCATTTGTTAACATTAGTTAATGCATTAACTAACATGAACCAACAATAAGCAATGTATTTTTAGAGCACGTAATCTTAGTTAATATAAATAGAATTTTTTTATGTTTGAGCTTATATATCTTTATATTCACAACAGTCTGAGTAATTCTGATTCTTGAACAGTAAACAATGAAGTGGCAGCTTTGTAAACATATGATTATGTATCTAGTCAGAAAGACTCATGAGCAGCAACCTTTTTATTTTGGTTCTGTCATTTATATCTCCATGACAAAATGGGGGGTGCTTGAGAAGGGGTTAACAAATGAAGCATTGTTAAGTGCTACCAAACATTGCAAAACATAATAAAAATAATAAAATACTGATGAAGAACATGATTTTTTTCTCCTGCTCAGTTCTCACATAAGGTGCCATTAGAGAACAACATTGGATACTGTGAGAAATATGTGGACATTTTTCCAAAACGTGTGACAGAACAGAAAAGTGTTATCCTTGATTTTTCTTCTTCTGGCATGAGGAGTAAAAAGATGAATAATAACATAAAATGTGTGTTATAACAGATCTAAGTGTGTTTGCATGTTCTCCCTAGTGAACACAAGAATACATTCACTGCCAAGACGCACACAAACACGTCCCAGTCCCGTCCTTCTCAAACACACACAAATCTTGTCACTCTCTTTCTGTTAGTCATAGTGATTTTTTCATGCTTCAGTGTGTCTATTTCTTCCCTCAAACCCTTTAAAACAAAGGGAGAGTCAAAATGACCTCAATCTGTCTCCTTTCATTATGCGTATGACGTGCTCACAGTGGAACACCTTGAGAACTAGAAACCCCTGCTCAACATCTTGTCTGCATGTATACATGAAAGTTGTGTATGTGAGAGAGTAATATATATTTATGTGCACAAAATGCACTTGTATTATTTATATACACACAACAACAGAAAAACTTTGCAAGCTTGTCTTAAGTATCAATCCCAAAAGAGCATTTTTCAAACAATTCGGATGAATGTATGTCAAGATCTGACAGAATGGAAAACATAGCAGGTTTGCATTAAATAGCTTTAGAGTTCATGATTTTTATGACACTTCAGATTGAACAGGAATTGCAAGCACTAAAACAAAACATGTGTCCATTTAATTGACAGGATCTGTGGTGAATAAACAACTGTCCAGATGTGGCTTACAGTCTGTAAATGGGAATTGGACTGCATGTGAGCGAACTTCACCAAACACAAGATAATCCTACTATATAAACACTTCAAGCTTTTCACACAATCATTTCCCTCACTTTACCATAATCCCTCCACAGACAATACATCATATCTATAAAGTGTCTTATTGTCTCTGTCTCAAATGCACAGTCTGTTCACTGACCATCCGATGCATACTCCACACAAAAAGTGAAAAGCACTTACTTGATCTGGCAAGCTCTCATCTGATTGGCTGGATTTATGTGACTTCCGGGAGCAAATGCACACAGGGTTTTCGATAAGTCTGCCAAGAAACGAAATCCTCTTTACTGAACTGAAATAAGTACAGTACTTTTGGAGAGAATCAAATCCTGACCACTGTCTACATAGATTTTTCAAGTGTTTTCTGTGCCATTGTTTCATTATTTAGAACAACTTTTTCTGTCTATTATTGTGGCATGATACATTTTAGATAAACCTGCCTCTTAATGGCACATAAAAACAAAAACCATGACTGGATGCATTTCATGATGAACAGACAAGTCTAAAAAACACAGAGTCTGGATGTTTTTTGTCCTGAATAAACTGGAATGTGGACAAAACTTTATTCTGATCATTAGAAGTCTGACTACATGAGATTTTGAGTCAGTTTTGTTGCAGTAGTGGTTCAGATATCTCTGAAGTGATGGTTTCAATATTCATATTCAAGTGTGAGCTAAATGTCAGCTATGATATTCTTAATCGACAAATGTCTAGAATAAGTGCAAAAATGTCAAACGCTAAATGAGGCAGCGAGTTACAAGCCCTGCAAGAAAACCAGTATTTAGTCAGTATGATATATCAATATTAACACATCCTACTCTAATTTAAATATTTTTCAATCTGAATGCTAATAAAGAAAGACACAGGATCTCACAGAAGTGAGTACACCCCTCACATTTTTATAAATATTTTATTATATCTTTTCATGTGACAACACTGAAGAAATGACACTTTGCTACAATGTAAAGTAGTGAGTGTACAGCTTGTATAACAGTGTAAATTTGCTGTCCCCTCAAAATAACTAAACACACAGTCATTAATGTCTAAACCGCTGGCTACAAAAGTGAGTACACCCCTAAGTGAAATTGTCCAAATTGGGCCCAAAGTGTCAATATTTTGTGTGGCCTTCATTATTTCCCAGCACTGCCTTAACCCTCTTCAGTATGGAGTTCACCAGAGCTTCACAGGTTGCCACTGGAGTCCTCTTCCACTCCTCCATGACCACATCACAGAGCTGGTGGATGTTAGAGACCTTGCGGTCCTCCACCTTCCGTTTGAGGATGCCCCACAGATGCTCAATAGGGTTTAGGTCTGGAGACATGCTTGGCCAGTCCATCACCTTTACCCTCAGCTTCTTTAGCAAAGCAGCGGTCGTCTTGGAGGTGTGTTTTGGGTCGTTATCATGTTGGAATACTGCCCTGTGGCCCAGTCTCCAAAGGGAGGGGATCATGCTCTGCTTCAGTATGTCACAGTACATGTTGGCATTCATGGCTCCCTCAGTGAACTGTAGCTCCCCAGTGCCGGAAGCACTCATGCAGCCCCAGACCGTGACACTCCCACCACCATGCTTGACTGTAGTCAAGACACACTTTGTACTCCTCACCTGGTTGCCACCACACACGCTTGACACCATCTGAATCAAATAAGTTTATCTTGGTTTCATCAGACCACAGGACATGGTTCCAGTAATCCATGTCCTTAGTCTGCTTGTCTTCAGCAAACTGTTTGCGGGCTTTCTTGTGCATCATCTTTAGAAGAGGCTTCCTTTTGGGACGACAGCCATGCAGAACAATTTGATGCAGTGTGCGACGCTGAGCACGTGCACTCAACTTCTTTGGTCGACCACGGCGAGGCCTGTTCTGAGTGGAACCTGTCCTGTTAAACCGCTGTATGGTCTTGGCCACCGTACTGCAGCTCAGTTTCAGGGTCTTGGCAATCTTCTTATAGCCTACACCATCTTTATGTAGAGCAACAATTCTTTTTTTCAGATCCTCAGAGAGTTCTTTGCCATGAGGTGCCATGTTGAACTTCCAGTGACCAGTATGAGAGAGTGAGAGCGATAACACCAAATTTAACACACCTGCTCCCCATTCACACCTGAGACCTTGAAACACTAACGAGTCACATGACGCCGGGGAGAGAAAATGGCTAATTGGGCTCAATTTGGACATTTTCACTTAGGGGTGTACTCACTTTTGTGGCCAGCGGTTTAGACATTAATGGCTGTGTGTTGAGTTATTTTGAGGGGACAGCAAATGTACACTGTTATACAAGCTGTACACTCACTACTTTTCATTGTAGCAAAGTGTCATTTCTTCAGTTTTGTTACATGAAAAGGTATAATAAAATATTTACAAAAATGTGAGGGGTGTACTCACTTCTGTGAGATACTGTATTACAAGGCTGAAATGTGCAAATATGTAATGTAAAGAGGTTAGTTAAATTAAGTCTCAAGGTGTAAATTGTGGATTTGATTTGATTTTTTTCAGCAAAAATTCCAGATTCCCACCAATTAAGTTATTGCCAAAGTCACAAAAGTACCATACTGATTCCATGATGGGCTCTTCTGAAAGAATGAGAAACGCAGATGACAATACAATATGCAATCTGACATATTTCAGAATATTTAATGAGAGAATGGACAGCAGGACAGCTTCATTTTATGAATTATGAATTGATTGGATCATTAGAAAGTGGGTACATACAAAATAAGAGAACTTGTTGACGTCAGAGGTGAAGCAGGTTATTACATTTTGATGACAGATTACGAGGAACACTCTTGTTCGTCCTTATTCCAACAATATTTCAATGGTCTGAGATCTGCAGACGTCACAAATATGTTCAGGCAACTGACACAGTTTGCCTGGTGTCATGGTACGAAGTCTCTATTTGACGGTCGGGTCCATGTTTTCAAGCCATCTATGCCAGATTCTGACCCCTCCATCTGCACATCTCAGAAAACGAGCTTTGTTTGACTCTTCATGCTCTTCACTTATGCCGTTTGGTCAGTGTCGCGGCCTCTGATCTCTGATGACAGCAGCGCAGCCCAGCGGGTCTTTTGATGCTGTTCACCATCTGCTGATGCGTTTGACACGCTCCTCTCCTGCCTGCAGATGAACCGTCTCCAGCATCAGAGCCCTGAACAGTGTGTGTAACAATAGCAGCAAATAATCAAATGCCATAGTAGCCGCAGACTTACAAATAGCTGAAAATCCCAAAGGAAGGAATTATTGCTATGTTATTGCGCTTTTATAGTTTGAGAAACTTGCATTTATACTGTCAACCAATTATGATTTTGTTCACAGATATCTGGCACGTATCTTGTTGCATGCTGGTAGCAAAAACACATTTTTTCCATCTGACTTGGGACATTTTCAAAAGCTGCTCTAAACCCGATTCATCATCTGACTGGTGATGGACCATTATTAAAACTGAAGCAGATACCAGTTATCAATACTTAGAGTAAGACGATGATAAAATGCTGTTACAATGCTGTTATAACTCAAAGATGCCAACAGAGATATGCACAAAATTGTAGAAATGAACAAATTAATGAAAATATTGTGCAAAACGAGGGCTTTGAAAACAAATAATTCTTCCAAAAAAAAATGTTTTGGAACTGACAGCAAGAAGAAATAAAGCAGGAACAGTTAATTGTGATCATTTCAAAATAGCCAAATACTGTCTGGTTAGTACTTTCAGTTATGCTTTAAATGTGTAAATGCAGTCTAAGATCTTTTTCTAAGATCTCATCTGAAACTTTGAATATTTAATTGACCTGTTGCTCTTGTTATTAAATGATGTGGTAAGAATTCAAAACATTATAATTCAACTTAACTATGGAAGATATTTTAGCTTATACCTCATTTTTCACTTTTATACATTACTTACTAACATCTCTTCTAATCTCAGTAAAATCTCTTTTGTAGCCCAGAGGGAAATCTGCTGAATATAATAAAAGAGATCATTTACACACCAGTGTTTGTTAGCTCCAATGGCTCTATCTTTAAATACCACTATAAAATACTTTTCACAAAGAGCTGGAATATGTCCAAAATATTTTTCAATAGTTAATAATGTTTCACTTTATGTAGCAAAATGTAGCAAATGTAATGATCATATAGCAGTTTATGTCATGACAAAGTGCCTCATGAAGCTCCGTCATTAGTGCTCATCATACATTATATATATTTGGCTGTGATCTATTATTTAAGCTCTATTATCGACTGTGGCATGAGTTATTCTCCAGGTATGAAAATAGTTTTTCCATCGCTTATAAAAGGTTAGTTCACCCCAAAAAAAGAAAACTGTCATTACTTATGGACCTTCATATCGGTCCAAACCCACAGGACTTTCTTTCTTGCGAGGAACGCAAAAGGAGACGTTTAATAGAAGGTTCATGCTGCTTTTTTCCATGAACAGAAAGTGAACGTGGACAGATTCTGTCAAAAAAGCACAATACAATTGCCATAAAAGAGTTCATACAACTTACTCCAGCACTATATTCCAAAATATAAACTGTGCTGAACACAATGGGTTCCTGAGTCTCGTAACATTACGGTATGACGTTATATGATCTGGAATACAGTGCTTGAATAAAATAAACTATGATACAGCGCTCTCTTTTTGTCCTCTTTAGAGCTTTGCTGAGTCAGTCACCATTTATTTCCATTGTATGCACTGAACTAACTCTGAAGCTGAGTAAAGCTCATTCTGAAAGGCCTAAAAGAACATTTGTGGAATATTCCTTCTTATGGTAGAACCTGTAATTATCTTCGAGGTCTAGCAAACACACAATAGAGCCTCTGGGGAAGAAAAGAGTTTCAAGAAAGAAAATTGGTTGCAAATGTATGTAATTTGCAATGAGTTTCTAAAGACGCAAAATTCAATCAAAAATGTTATTGTATAAAACAGATGAAGCACATTAGATGTTCTGTGTGTGTGTGTGTGTGTGTGTGTGTGTGTGTGTGTGTGAGTGAGTTCAGAGGGATGCAGAGAAAGACTAAAGTGTGTTATTAGGAGTACAGACAAATCATCCTCCGCTACTCTCAGCTACAGGCTTCAGAAATCTCAGTGTAAACAACTCAATGTTTGAAAGATAATATTCAGTATACATTCTCTTAATATAATATTTCAACCTTAATATATTCAATATTTTAATTGCAAAACAAGTCAAAATCAAAATCATTGAGAAGCAATGTTTTTCAGTGTAGTCATTATTTCAGCTTGTTCCTAAATGAATACTGCATTAAGATAAATAGACAGAAAGACAAAAATGTGCTGCATGATGAATCAACATAGACAGGAGGGTGTGTTTCCACAGCAACACGTGATGAAAGTGAGTGTATGGTTATGTTAAACATGGTCAGGTGATTGACCCAGAAACATCTGTGGAGCAAACCCAGAGAAATGGGGCGCGACAGACCTGCTGGGCATGTTCGATGTGACAGCGGGCGCTCCAGAGGAACACAGCGAGAGAATCAGAGAGACGCTCGCATTGAACCAACATCCATCCAGTTCAAGAGTATAAAAGATGGAGGAGGATGAGAACAGGAGAAAAACAGGCCCAATCCACACCTGCTGCTCCTCTGAACACCTGCGACCAAAACACTTCGTTTCAACACACAGCAACAACATTAATATCCATATCCGCAAGGACTTTTGACAAACAGACCACCGATGTTCACAAAGAGATGAAAGACACAAAACTATAATGAGAAAAATAGACTGTGTGATTCGAATTCAAATGCATGCGGTGATATTTACGTGAATGTTTCTCTTATTTACTAGGCCTCATGATCATAATACAGAATAAACAGTCTTTTAAGGCTTTCTTGCTGCGTTCGTTTAAAACGCTGTTTATACAGAAACACGTTACCATGGAGACCAAGACATTCCATGCCGTTTCTCCTGCATTGTCCTCTGTCTCTCTCTCGCTTTAGATCAGAAGGATGCAGCACCAGGGTGGAGCCTGACAGCTTTCTGAAGGGCTACTGAAGTGTGCTGTTCTGCAGCAGGAGAGAACGAGAAAATGCACAATCTAGTAAAAGAAAAATTCAGAACGCATAAAGGAAAACACAGTGACACTTTACACTGCCATTCTCCCATTAAGGCAATTCCTTGGAGCAAGAACCATTAAATGTTAAATTAACTATTATTTAATAAAAAAACAATAACAGTATAAGAAGTATCGAGCTTTAAACATGACAACACACACACAAAAACCCTCCCAACCTACATTTAGTCTTGTATCCAGTAATTGTATATTTATTATTCAGCACCATGCCAGCTACAAAGGCTATATTTATGATGAAAAGCAAGTGAAAAATAGTGATAATCAATGAATAAATTAAATTATATATCCAGTTTTATCCAGCAGAGTCCAAACCACAGCTATAACGATAAAGGCACAGAGAAACAATATCGTTGGAATCACTTACAGAATGATTTTTTCCAACTGTTGAATGATAAAAACATAGACAGCCAATCAGAATCAATCCTGCTGCAATGAGCTCGAGAATGTGGCAGAGAAGTAGCAGAGGAGTGTGCGCTTAGAATAAACAGACAGTTATCTTTCGCTGGTGTGCATGCAAATATAGTCAAATCACATTTATTTATATAGCGCTTTTAACAATACAGATTGTGTCAAAGCACTTAACAGTATCAAATTGGAGGACAGAGTGTCAGTAATGTATAATGATAAGATTAAACACTCAATTTTCAGTTAAAGGCATTTCATTATTGAATTCAGAGATGTCATTGTTTAGCTCAGTTAAGTTTAAATAGTATCCGAGCAACCAAATCAACAATAATCGCTAGAAATTAAGTGTCTGCAAATATAGTAACCGTTATCGCTCTTGGTGTGAGCGGGCCTTTAGTCTGGAGTTGCCAATTCAATGTATCCTTTATGAGTAAAACAATAACGTGTCAAAAGCATCACAATTTAATCAATCAGTTCAACTGAAATGAAATCAAATATCAATTGAAAAACCAATGTTTGGTCTTATAGCTTGCCTCACAGCTAGTCTAACTGTAAACCTTGCTACCCATTCAGTTATGTTTATTGCAAGAAAATAGTAAAATCACACATTCAAACGTTTTAAATTGTTCATACATGCACACGTTTGGTAACAGTGCTGCAAAAATCATCATCCTCATAAAATATACAGAAAATAAAATTGCTTTTCACCTCCCAAGTTGGATGAACAAAAGTGCAAGATTAAGCACCTCCTTTCACAAACCATTTGTTGAAAAGAAAAATGACTTGGTGTGGCTTTATTAATGATTTAAAGCTTAAATTCCAATTCCAGTACCTTTTTTACAGACACTGCCAACTTTCTAACAAGATTAGTTTTCTGCACAATAACACGCTGTCCATCTCTTCCTCAAGCGCAATGCTCTTTAGAGTGACCTTCAGAAACTACAGAATGAACTGGAACCTCTACATGATGCTGCTTTGAAAGGCTTCACGAGTCAACAGTGATTAATGTCATAAAATGAAAAACTCAAAGTGAAGAAGGATCCGAGCGTTGAATAAAGTTTTCAGGTTCATACAGAGTACAGTGTTACTGTGAGATCCTCCTCATATATTACCAGTGACAAACTTTCTGAGTTTCTCTGCAGTATATATTTCCTACTGTGTGTCAGAGAGCAACAGTAGTGTTCTGGAAGAAGACATACTATTCATCTTCTCCATAGAGAAACGGATTTATAGGGATAATATATAAACCCTTCAACACAGGCTAAAGGCAAGCTACATTACCCACAACCCTCAAAACCAATCAGATGATGCACTATGGAAGCACAGGAAAAAAAGTGACCCACTATAGAGCATTATGAAGCACATCAGATCAGCCTTCTTACACTCTCAATCAACGTATGCACTTATAAAAATAAATGAATAAATAACACATTAAAATAATTATCAATACAGACACTGGTAAGTTCAGTATTACTGTTACTGATAATGCTTTGTGGCATTATTACGCAGCTCATTACCTCAAAAAGTACACTGTCTTGTATCTTTGTCTTTTCTGCATTGTACTGTCTTTGACATAAAAATGCAAAAATGCAAAAACCATCATTATGTACTCTCCCTTGTGTCATCTAATACCTGGAGAAAGAATCCATTATCAGTCCCATTCATCTCAATGGCAGTTGCTCAGCTGCCGCAGGACCTGCAGAAGTCCATCTTGGCACATGACGGGACCAGAAAACTTTGAGCTGTAAATGCCATGTGACTTATAACTGGAGCTGCAGGAGAATGACATCATGTAAACACTGATTGGCTGCTTTAATAAGCAACAGTTACAGGAAGTCATCAGTATCTGTGACGGCTGGCAGAGAAGAACATGGGCTTGTGAATTATGAATCCTGAAGGTTAATGAAAAGTGTGGCTTCTTTCCGCCTCCATCATTAATAAGACACATGGCCTGAGGAAAACAAGAGACACAGGGACTGTGTGAGGAATCGACATAATACTGAGCACATGTACTGGATACGTCAGTTCCTATTTTTAGAAAAATAATCAGTGAAACATTAAAATCATAATTAACTGAGTGGTGCCTAGTTATTTAAAAAAAAAAAAAAAAAGTTTTAATTTGCTGTTGTGTAAAATTACAGCAACTTTTGGAAGTCCAATCAAATTGAGTTAAAAATCACAACTCATATCACATCCAGTTCATTCTTCATACTAGAAAGAGAAGGTAAAATGTTGCAATGCAAAGCACATTGCATTGAAAGAATTGACTCTTATGTTAAACTAGAACAAGGTACATGAGATATTAAAGCAGATCTGGTCCTATCAGGTCTTCTGTCTCGGTCAGATATGTGATTCTTGGCCCATCTGCCTTCTCATAATTAATTAAACACACAGAGCTTGTTTCGCATCTGTAACGTTGCCAAGTGTTGTGAGCTTATCTGCAGGTCATTTGAAACAGCTCAACAATGGCTCTGTTCCAAAACCCGGTGACCTGCCTTTACTGCCTACACAGGAAGATACCTTTTAATGCAGCATCGTGACTGTCACGGAACCTCTTGAGTCACTAATTTGGCAATCCACAAACAGCAACTCATAATAAAATAGTGCACCATACAAATAGAACTCCACAGGTACACAGGAGACTCGACACACAACTGATTTCAATGTATTTTGCCAATTTAACTATTTTCAATCATAAATCAAATATTGAACAAACCAGAATCGGTTTTATCGCTTGCAAAAACAAGTTTCCCAAATTGGATTTTCCTCCCATCTTAACCGTCTTCAAGATTTTTATCTTTTGAAACATAAGAAGTGCATCTTAAAACTGCTTCTAACATAGATAGCCGGTAGGTTAGATCTCTTGAGTTGAAGAGTTGAAGATTTAATGCTTGACAAGCTAGATGAGGTTCGGCAGAATGGAAGGAAACTGGCCAAAACAGGGTCAGGTGAACGCAGGTGAGCAGGAGAACACAATCAGGCCTGCTGCTCTCCTCTGGCTCGCTCCATGCCACCTTCATCCAGGGAATCACTCGCCGAGCTCTGGCAGTAGGAATGGCCAATTGATATTGGTGTAGAAAATCTGCCTGCTCCCCAGAACTGGATTCTGGCAAGTGCAGCTTTGAGAGGCTTTGCAACTTAGGAGAGGGCAATACAGGGATTTTATGGAGGAAAACCAGTAAAATATACTGTAGAATACTCAGAGCTTGTTTCCATAATGACGACTGGGGGTGTTGACCAAAAAAGTACCGCAAAAATCAGCCCATACAACTTATGTGCCATTTTCTTTTGTCTTCTAAAGCTACACGATAGCTTTGTGCCAGAAAGACAAATTTCACAATGAAAATCTTCCGTTCTGTTGCAGTTCTCTTTTACAATCATGCTCATTTGCAGTGACATCACAACACACCAGGTTTGATGTTAAAGAAAAAATACACAATAACCAATGAGATGTAATATAACAGGCTTCTGACATCACTGGTTCATCAAATGTCAGTGGTTCTCGCATGTCATTACCGATAATAAACATTTGGCAACGTGTTCATCATACGTGCAAATGACAATATTAATTCATGGGTGAACTCTCTCTTTAAAGGTGCTTGTTCACTAAATAATGGCAACCACCTCTGCAACTACTAAAGTGAGATGACTTATGAAAAACCGTACAGTTACATTTTAATTCAACAGACTATTCCACCCTGCAGGATACAGATGTGAGAACGTTGCTGATTCATTGGACACAGATTCTCAACATCAGCTAGTCATCCTTGGCTTACATAGGTACCAAGTTGCTAAAATTAATGCGGCATCAAACAGTCATCAAATGATGCCAGAGAACTGAACAGTCACTCCAGGATGATGTGTAAACCATCCTGAATACCACTATTTTGGTATTGACGATTCTTGGCATGAATTTACGGTAATACAGATAGCTTCTGAGAAATGAATACGCTTCTCCAGAGTCCACAGAGATCAGTTTGATGCCTAGAGTTAGAGTGGGTTTGGGTTGGTGGAAAGACCTTCAGCACCCTGGACAGCAGCACACCTCCAGACGCTGGAGGCTGAGAAACCACAAGAGAGATCAAGATGCGTGTGCTGATGGACAAATTTCAGATATTGCTCAAGATTTGTGTTGATCATTAAATAAAGATTAGCCAGGATCGATGCGTCATCTCTTCAACCCTTACAGTGACAACACTACATGCCCTCAACACGCCTTTGTATTAGAAAATGACTGATATTTAGTGGCTTTTTTTTTTTTTGTGAAAACACAAAAATGGCCCTGAGTAATCATACAGGTCTCTGTGGATGCACAAGAGTGCTCCCTTTTTTTTAGCCAATCAGAAAAACTCAATGCCTGTCAATCAGTTTGGGTGTTTGAGTTTGAATACCAGAGTTCTGGAAAAAGGACATGTCTTTAAAGTTAGCAAAATGTCTGAAATCACTTACTGTAATGTTACAGTTGTTAATTTTTCTTGCATTTGCTGCACTGGTTTGGGGGAAAAGTCTGCAGAATAGATTTAAACATGGTGATAATCAAAAGGCATGTGTAGAACTATGTGAATGACAAGTGCTTGAATTATGTGGAAGTCTTTAGTCACATTTAACTTGACCCATGATGGTGCACTTCAATTTGGTGCATTTAAATGCATAAAATCTAAAACTAAATCATTGGGCAGAACTGCCCAACATCATCCACTTTCACAGGTGCATGTCTGTTCTACTTGTGCTGACGACTCTGGTTACTGTTAATCCATCCTACCCCCCTCCATCCTTCACTGCGGATGAGAGGCTTGACTGCTACCATCAGAAAGACACGCTGCTCCTCTGGGGCTTGACCTGATTGGAGGAAAAGGAAACGACATCGTAAGATAGCTGTCGAAGCGAGAGAAAGGAAAAGGCAAGGGAAAAACAAAAGCAGAAATGTGGAAAAATGCAATGCATGCTGCCTTCATATGAACCAATGTCATTCCTCTCAGAACATCTTTACATCACAGACTTATACTGAAATTTAATGAAATATTCGTGTTTGAGTTTTCAATTGAAAAATATAGCTTTAAAATGTTTTGAATATAAATGTGACTGTGGAAGGATGAACACTAATTCAATTCGGAGTAACTTAACACAAACTTAGGCTTCTCTATGTTAATGCCAACAGATTATTGATGCAATTATTATTTAGACAACCAGATAGATGCACTTGATGCCAGAGAAATTACCACCACCAAACTAAGCATGAAGTGCTGTAGTACACATGCACACCGTGCAGTTAGACAGAAAGAGTGTGTAATATGCATGATAATGCTACAGGGCCCATGAATAAGAAGATGTGTCCTTGTGCAATGTCATTCCTCTTGGCTCGGGTATCAGCCAGCCGTCACACGCAGGCAAACTCAGTGGTAGAAGGAAGAGAAGACATTCCAGCAGGCAGCGAAGATTCCCGGCAGCACGTCTTAAAACATTGTGCTGGAAGATGCCGGTGGCTAAAGCAGCTCTAAGACAAAGTGCTGCGGAGAGGATGAGCAGAATTATTCATGATACAGCCCAGTTTGCCACCAGCTCTTCTCTGAATCAGTTTTCAGTGAATCTAAGAGAGCAACAAAATGCACTCACAAGCGTTCTGTTCAGCTGTTTGGGTGCGCTATAAGTTGGCGTTGGACAAAACATACCATTGTAACCATAGTTTTAATCAAGGTAAGTTCTACATTTTCACATTTGTTATTTGAAGGCCATTTACAAATGTACATCACATTTCAGTTGAGTTTCAGCACTGCTTTCGGTAGCTGGAGTTTAGTTACTGTATTTCTTTTAATTTTAATATTTCATAGCTTAAGTTTAGTTATTATAGTAAACAAAAAAAAAAGTTGGAAAAACAACAGAGCATTGAGTTTAGATTTACAGCTAATATAAGAAAGACATGAGGAAAGAAGCCACATTCATGCTCATATATTGGATAAAATTTTTGGAAAACATCAAATTTGCTTTTAAAATATCCAAACTGAAATACTGTGGTATTTGTTGAAAAACTTTAGTTACTACTTTTGGAAGGGGTCTTCAAAATAATTATACACCCTATAGATAATTACTGCATTGTGAGAGAGAATTCAATACAAATGTAATGTGCTCAGTTGTAAATAGGTTGACTTTAACATATTAACATCTTTTCCCCCCACTATTTTATCAAAATACCAAAGACATTTATATGCAAAACTAAATTAAAGATTAACTGCCATTAATATTTCCAAGTTCATAACTTTGCACCACTCACAAGCAATGTTGCATACCACTGAATTGTGTACGTACTTTCTTTAGCAGTAAAAAAAAGCTGTAGCCTATATACAGTGTATTATACAGTAAGCAGTACGCTAGTATTCTGTCCTGAACAGAGTCAGTGAGCGTGAGGGTCTCTGCCTGCATCACCATAAGCTGCTTCTTAAGCCAGAGACGTGAGGTCGTGATTAACACACCGGAAAAATCAAAGAACATACGGCCCGACTGTGGCGCTCTCTTTGTCCAGGCGGGATCAGGCTGTGTGGAGCATGTAAATCAGAGCGATGCCACATTTATACCTCTGTGAGCACAGTTCAGAGCAGCTTCACCACCTGAACCTCACATGCAGCTCAGTTTAGAAGTCCACTAGGATGCAAAACAAAATCCAATCATATATTGCCATTTGAATTAAGCATGTAAATACAGATTGCTTTAAAAAAAAACTTTGACTTTTCTGATGCCAAACTCCACTGACCCTAAAGTGAACGGTGACTCTGAGGGAAGTCTTCCAGAGCTGAATCACTCTCATCAGGCTCAAGGTGAGGGAGAACAGGTGCTACTGAACCCCACAGAGCCGCCTGGCACATGACTGGAGCTCCTGGGTCTGTTTCCATCAGACACACACTCACCTGTGAGATCTCCTCACCTGAGCAGCAGAGACGGGCGGGAAGTGTCCTGCGTCCCGCTGGAGCTGGAGGTGACGGAGAGACGGGCACAAAACCTGCAACTCCGTGATTAACAGAACTCAGTTCTAATGTGCTTTTCACACGTACACCCACGCAAGGCCAGAAATAATCACATCTACAAGCAAGCTGAATTTTAATACATGTAAAAAGACTGGAAAAATAACACTGCCACTGGCGTCAGCTAATTAGGAAGCTTTGTGCTTATTTCAAAACTTTCTGGCACAATATTAAGAACTGTGCAGCATTTAAAGAATACCTGATCTAAAAATAAATTGCATTTACTCACCATCATGTTGTTCCAAACCTTTATGATTTGAACCACATACCGAAGAACATCCAGGCGCTTTTTTTAATCTTAACTGGAGCTGATGAACTCGAAAATGACAAAGTGTCAAAACTGTAGACTTGTGGCTATATTAAAATTAAAAATGTAACAGACCCAAATAAGTCGTTAAATTGGGCGCCAATCGAGGCTTGTTCCCTTGATTTACGATCAAAATGTGTGAATTTTCAAAGACCTGAGAGAAGCACGTCTGAGAGACATTTAGCACGATTTTAGCCCTGATATTCTGCTAAGGAGGAATTTATATTTTCGCGATTTGCAAGCTAACACACTGATTTTCAGCGTACAGCCGTTCACTCCTGCCGTCGGTTAAACTGCGCGCCAAATGCTAGTAATTTCAACTTTGACCTCTTTGCCGCGATCTTCTCGAAGCGTCAGCCAATCATGACCGACCATTTAAAATGACGCGTCATTATATGAACTTGGCAATGTGCAAAATGATTATACTGTTATGTATAAAAACATTTTTTTTAGCGTTGATATTTTAGTATTTTGAAGGAATTTCATCAGTGCTTAAAATAAAAATATTAGGGAAAACATTTTATAAAAGGGAAATTTCTGGTAAATTTCACAAATAATTACAAAGAAATGTGAAGTAACATTCAGTAGAACAACTAAAATCTTTAGACATTAACAAAGACTACTTTTGTCAATCAGCTAAAATGGGCCAAATAAGGTTGTAGCATCATATCTCTTTAACTTTTTTTTTTTTTTACAGAAAATCACAATAACTGATCTTGCATCGTTGCTTCAACATTCATTGACATGTAACAATAATTTTTATTGGTCTGGGTTTTTTTTTAAGGTGGGCAGGGCAGAGTGCTAAATTTCTCTTGTCAGAGAAATTGTAAGGTAAGCTTGACAGTAAATTTCATTAATCACTAATAAGGGTACTAAAGCAATTATAAGTAAGCTTACCAACAAAGTAGGTTTATGAACAATGCTTTGACATGCTCTTTCAAATAAAAACGTTTAATTTATAAAAGAAACTGATTTTTGTGGTCATTTTAGGTAGAAATGGCTGGTTAAGGTAAAATGGGCCACAATTTTCAGCGAAAATGGGCTACACACACAAACAGACACACACTTTTAGACAGAAATTGAGGGTGAAAATAGGTTTAATAGGCCTAGATACATAGGCCTATCCATAGAAAATCTTAACAGTCTTTAAAAAATTGCATTGCAGACAGTATGGCTGGAGGACAAGCAAAGAAAGGAAACAGAGAGACAAGAAGAGAAAGGGAAAGAAAGGAAGATGTCAGTGAAATGGGCTGCACACACACACACACACACACACACACACACACACACACACACACGTGTACACAGAAATTGAGGGTGAAAATAGGTTTATAAGTCTACTGTAGATATGTATTCATACAAAATCTTTAAAGAAATACAAGCATACACACATATATGCACACAAAAGACACCAATGCACTGAAACACACATCTATACAACATGATCTGTTCATTTTTAATTGCATTGTTTAATTAAATATTCATTCAACTTTCTATTTAATGAAATACATTTATGGTGTTGCTATGGCACGCTAAAGACAATAGTGTCAATTTACTGTTAAAAATAAAATGATTTAAGCTGAAATTACCCGTGTTGTTCTCTTTTTAAATTGGCCCATTTTACCTGAATGTTGTTCTGTGGCTCAAGAAGGTACCTGCTGATACTCTAACTCTCATAATTTAAAAAAAATTAAAAAATATAAATATATTTAAAAAAAAACCCATGCTAATTTATAAGAATATCATTAGATCTCATGCAGTTTTTTTTTTTTTTTGCATTATTAGTCATTTGCCAAAACGAGGCCCATTTTAGCTGACTTCACCCTGTTTGTTTTAGCATTATTAGTCACACCAGATCATAAGTGTGTGTCTGTCCATTTTATATACTTGATGTTTTACAGTGTATTCCCTTCATTGCTGGGTACTTTGTTTTGTGGCTTATTTGTAGAAAAGATACCATAATAAATTCTCTTTATTTTCATATTCTTTGATCGCTATCAAAGTAAAAGTGAGACTATTTCTTAAGGTCATTTAACCATTTCTAATCACAAAAGTAACCAAGTTAAATCATACCAGAAAAAAAAAAAAAATCTTGGTGTAAAATAGTCAAACTGTACCAGAATGTATTAAAAATAGTTAATATTTTAATCAATGACACAACTGAGACTAAATATTCCAGGTTGTGCATTATTTGATTTTATATATATATATATATATATATATATATATAAAATAAGAATAACACCAGAGTCGTTTTTTTTTTTTTTTTTGCAAAAACATGTTTAATTTCTCCTTGATGCTTGTTTATTTACAAATAGTAAATCTGGAAGAAAAAAAAAAACATTTACACATGAATAGACACCAGTGACAGTCTTGAGTCCTGAATCATAATTGATCAAATGTCTTTTGTTATTTCAGTTTCACCAACAACACAAACTGTCTCGCTTCATCTCTGCAACTTTTTTCTGATCTGAGGGATAGATACTTCATTATCATTTTTCAGAAATTACTGGAAAGAAACACAGCAAAAGAGGGATGAGGTTAGACATGAGAGCTTCTGTATCTGTGCCGCAGTATTATTGCGTTTTATCAGCGTGGACCTTCATAGTGATCTTGAGTTTAAGAGCAGATTCATGAGAAGCGTAGAAGCCATTACAGGGACATATGAAAGAAGAGCAGAGAAAACTCCAGCAGCACCAGTTTAGACACATTTCAATCTAAGAAACACAACAACAGGATCAAAATATAAATAAATTAAAACAATGTGAAATCCTTATTTTTTTTACATGTGATTTGAAAGTTGGGTGTAAACATTGAAAGTCCCTGGGAAGAACCGCAAACCAAACGTCCAGAACATCATAGGTGAGTCCAGCAAACTGACCACAGCGGTTCTCTGGTCGAGAGACAAACTCAAGAGTGGAAGGAAGATCCTGAGATGTTTGGAACTCATTTTAAAGCATGCAACGTCAAACCAGACTGATTAGAAGGTCAATGGCTGCAGTTACACTGACCACAAACACCAACACGACCTCCATCAGTCTCAATCAACTGATACAGGAATAACTGTGCAAAGTGTAGACGTGCACCAACCCACTGACAGCACAAGGTTATTGCATGAAGATTATGTAGATTATGTTGCAGGAGGAAAAAGCCAAACCAACAAAGTCTCAACTTCAGTGTTAATATAAAGTCTGTTTTTCTTCTTTTTGTCTTTGGGTAAATCTGATCTGATCTGACCTTTGACATCACAATCAGAGCAGAGCTGGTTACTTTAGTTACAATACAACCATTAAACTGGTTTTGAGGCTTGTTCACACCAAGAAGGATAACTTTAAACAAAATGTTTAGCAGTCTACATTAAAATGAAATGCATCACTGTAATCACTTTCAGATTAATTTATTTTTCTAGCTGATGAACAATAAAAACAACGACAGTCAAACAAAACCCAGAAGTGCACGTTTAAAATATGCAATATTATTGTCCTTTTGGTGAGGATGCTGATATAGTTATCAGTCGTAGTATGAACAAGCCTTTAATTTGATATTTTGGTAAAGTAAGCGTTAGAGACCCCACGAAACGGCCTGATTAGTTCAGTTTTCCTTTGCTGACATATTTCCAATTAAAACGAGAGGTTAGGATGGTACTCTTAAACAGCTAATAGCTTTTATTTTACTTGTATTTAATTGGAGAAAAATAGGAAGATTAGTCAGGTTTCCCGGAAGAGAAGGACTGCTGTTTTTAAATGCTAAAAGTAAACCAGCTTAAGTTTAATTCGGTCATTTTTAGTGGTAGAGCAGTATATGATGCACTCAAATCTAATAGGCATGTTGATCTCATGGGCTCTTTGAGTTGATTCTGATATGAGAAACTGGACAAAAACTATGGAAGAGACTCGTTGAGAACATGGAAGATCGATAAAAAAAAGAAAAAAAAAAAGAGAAACTAGAATGATATTTCATCACTGATACTGTTGTTCTTTTTCTCTCCGTCATTTTAAATTTCGTACCTACTCATGCCACTTTTTGATGCACTAAAACATTCACTAATAAACGACGAATCTCAGGTTCAAGAGGAAACGAACGTATCAAAACAAAAACAGTTTGACAAACGAGACGTCTCCTCTTAAAGTGTTCAATGAAAGCAGAGCGATCGATCAGTCGAAAGCCCATCTCATTAAAAACAAAAGGTTTCTCTTTTCTGATCACAGAGGCTGAAGGCCTGATGAACGAGCGTCTCCTCCCTCCGTATCGACACGCCACAGAAACACTGACTCATGCATCTCAAATAATTCACTCCGCCTCCTTTTCACTCATTTATTTCCGCTCAGTCTCACTAAACTTAGTGATTTCTTCAGAGAATGAACCTGCTGAAATGATCCGAGCGCATGTAGTGGAGCGAGTTAAAATCAAGAGTAGCATCTAAAGAATCAGTAATTAAAGCTTTGCTTTAAAAAAAAAAACAGTTCAGTCAAACCCAATACATTTTTGGATGAAATATTTCTCTTGTCATCATTTTTTTTTTCCATTGTAAAACAATCAGTGCACATTCCTACTTCACAAACCTTTTTTAGCATTAAACAACATTCAAATAAAACATGGCACAGGACAAGATTTTTATTCATTTTTTTGTTATTTTTTCCTTCTTTTTGTCATTTGTGTAATGTCAAATTCACCTTCGTCAACACTACTGTACGTAAAGGTTAAAACAGACGCGTCGTTGCGTTTCCTAACCCGAGACAGGACGTCGTGTTCATGGGATGGAGGCAGTTGCTCGTTGATTCTCGTTGCTCGTTGATTCTGTAAACTGTGCAAATTCAGCAGAAACACAAGTGGCAAAGAGAGCGGAGGGTCGATAACATTTGTACAAAATAATAAACATAGTAAACACGCAATCAGATTAGAGTGTCCTTTGATCCGTCGCGATCGTTGGCTCGTGACACGTCACATGACTTCATCAGAGGTCCCAAACGTCCTCATTGTCTCTTCAAAACAGGAAAGAGCGTCTTTGTCCGCGTTGTGTGAAAACGTCCACCGCACTCAACATCAAATCATCCAAAAACAACGCAAAATCTACACCACCTACATTCAGCGTTGTGGTTTTGTCCTGGTGTAAAAACACCTAGAGATTTCCAGTCCGGATCAGCTGGGAAGAGCCATCGTGTCGATCACCTGCTCCAGTTTAGCCCTCAGTCTCTGGCGGCGGGACTGTTCGTCCCTCTCCAGCGCCGACAGGATCTACACACAAGCAGAAAAACCCAGTCAATTCAGTGACACAGCTGACGGAGTGTGTTTAGAGGCCTGAGCTGCGTTCGGTTCTCACCTCGTCCTTGTATTTGGTGATGTAGGAGAAGATTTCGTGCAGCGCGCTCATACTGTTGAACTGATTTAAATGCAGACGCGACTGTTCGGCCAGATACGCGCTCATATCCTGATCACTGATCACAGGCATCCGCGAGATATCAGAGTAATACCTGCAACAACACACACAGCCATCGATTAACACCCATCTGCAGATCAAACACGTCAATCCAGACTCGCACACCCTTTACACTGAAGCGCTGAAGCATTTCATTTCCTGTATGTACAGTTATAATGGTCTCTAGCACCAAAAACATGGCTTCGGAAAAAACTATTTTGCAATGTGGTTTCAATGAACCAGGGAGGTAGTTTTGCGCTGTGAACACTAGTCTATGTCGTATGTCTACATAGTAGGGATGGAAGATTTACACTTCTGTTAAAAGTTTGGGGTCAATATGATTTTTTTGGTTTAAAGAAATTCAAAAGTGACATTTATAAGATTGCCATTTAAAAAAAAAAAGAAGCTATTTCTATTCATCAAGAATCTTGAAAAATAAAATGTATCACAGTTGCCACAAAAATATTTCCAACACTGATAATCAGAAATGTTTCTTGAGCAGCAAATCAGAATATTAGAATGATTTCTGAAGATCATGTGACGCTGAAGACTGCAGTAATGATGCTGAAAATACAGCTGCGCATCACAGAGATAAATTACAGTTTAACAGATATTCACATAGGAAACAGCTGTTTTAAATTGTAATATTATTATTTATTTATTGACTGATTGATTGAAGAACCATCCCCAAACATTTTAACAGAACTGTAAAAGAATATATATAAATATTTTTCAACATTTTAATATTTAACATGCAAATTATTTTAATGTAAGATCTAAAACACAAAAAATATAGCTATAATAGTCAAGGCATTTTTACACTATTTTTAAATAATAATTTTATATATAATATTTAATCACTGTTGCAAAATAAAATACACATTGATAAACAAATATGTGACCCTGGAGCACAAAAGCAGTCTTAAGTCGCTGGGGTATATTTGTAGCAATAGACAAAAATACATTGCATGGGCCAAAATTATCCATTTTTCTTTTATGCCAAAAATCATTAGGATATTAAGTAAAGATCATGTTCCATGAAGATATTTTGTAAATTTCTTACCGTAAATATATCAAAACTTCCTTTTTGATTAGTAATATGCATTGCTAAGAACTTCATTTGGACAACTTTAAAGGTGATTTTCTCAATATTTTGATTTTTTTGCACCCTCAGATTTCAGATTTTCAAATAGTTGTATCTCTGCCAAATATCGTCCGATCCTAACAAACCATACATCAATGGAAAGCTTATTTATTCAGCTTCTCAAATCTCAGGTTTCGAAAAATTGACACTTAAGACTGGTTTTGTGGTCCAGGGTCACATATGTACTTCAAAAAATCTTAAATATTAATCTTCATTTATAATACAAAAATATTCCAGAGACATCTGTAAACATTCTTGAGTGATTCTATAAATTGTTGATTTTAAAAGATCAAATGATTCATGCAAACAGACAATTTGAATCAAATGTACCAACTCAACTAATTCTATTTTTTATATATTTTTTATATATTTATTTTTAAAACAGGTGTCTTAATGCAAAACTAGTCTAATTAGATTTTCTTTAGGAAACTTGCTCATAAAGTGCAAAATCATCCACAATGCATTGTAAATATATATATTACGAGTATGTGATATATCATCCAACACTGTAGAAGCAGCAGGTAGCATGTAGTTTTTTGAGTATAAATTCAAAAGAGCCTGTAAAATGAAATCTCTGAGTGTCGTACCTCTCCACCCAGTTCTTGTAGTTGGGGATGTCTTTAGCGTAGAGCAGCTTGTTGGAGGGCGAATCTTTGCCCAGCTTGTGTTCTGACGTGGAGCAGGAGTCCATGAAGGTCTGAGCCACGACGGACAGACAGGCGTCTGTGATGCTGTTCTTATGAATGTCGAATACAAACTGAGGGTTCTTGATCACGTTCACCCAGAACCTCAACGGCAAACTGCAGACAAGAGGAACGACGTTCAAACACCAACAGATGAAGAGCTGTAGCTCCTCAAAAGAGACACACAAACTCACCAGTTGCTCTTCCACGTGTGTCTGACGTCGGGGTCTGATATCATGTGTCTGTCGGCCTGCTCGTCTAAGTAGTCAAACATGTATTTGATGGCCAGAGGAAGTGCACTGCCCCGGTGGGCCGTACTGAAGATGGTCTCAAACAGGTCGTCTACAAACTTCTGCAGTGTCCCCTGTGAGAGATGATCAGTGAATCAATGTTGTACCAGTATTATAAGACAGTGATGAACAGAAACATTTACAGCATATATTTTCTTCAAATAACTAAATATTACACACAAACTGATTGATTGACAACATAAATTGTTGATTCTAAATGATGAATTGATTCATGCAAACAGACAATCTGAACTGATTCGTGTAAATGAATCAAACTTACCAACTCAACTAATGCTATTTTTGCTACTGAAGTATAAATCAGAGATGCTATTTTTAAAACATCTGTCTTGATGCAAAACTTTTTCTTTAAGAAACTTGGTCAGATAAAAAGGGCAAAATCATTGCAATGTCCTCAATGTAGCTTAATTACATATTGCAAGCAAAAACATTGTGAATATACTGTAAATATACACTGCAAAAAATAATTTTCTTGCTTATTATTTTAGTCTTGTTTTCCAGTAAAAAATAAAAAATAAAAAATAAAAAATAAAAATAAAAATAAATAAATATATATATATATATATATAAATAATTATAAGCATCAAAATAAGCAGGTTTATGCTTAAAAATATGAACAATAACTGCCAATGAGGTTAGAAGAATAAACTTGTTTTTCATTTGAATTAAGTGTATTTTTCTGACCCCACTGGCAGATATTTTTCTTGGTTTAAGCCTAAACTCAATTTATTTTTCAGAAAGCAAGAACTAATATCTTATGTGGTTTTTCTTGTGTCTTGATTTAAGAATGTTTAAATTTGTGTCCTGGAAAATTAGACAAAAATACTAAGCATGAAAACGGTGTATGATGGCCATGTGGTGACACTGTTACATAATGCAGTGACACTGAGGCATCTGTATTTGTCTTAAGTGAAGAATCAGTGATTGGAGCCGCAGTAGGTTGAGATGCATGTGTTCTTTACATGAACACTATGGGCTTTCAGGGAAATGCAGCAGGTTTGAGCTGAGATATCAGTGTAGTGTCAGATGGAGACGGAGCACAGGATGGATAAAGAGCTAGTTTTTCCCAAACCGCTCAATAAGCAAAGGTCACTGGTCTAATTAAGATACAGTTCTCCACGAGAGTGGGAGCACTGGTAAATGTTAATGAGCAACTAGTCATTCACACACAAAGGTCAACACTAACTGTCTGAGGACATCAGCTGAGAAAATCAGACATGTGCTTCAAAAGTGAGGCAATTAGTTCCAGTGTGTGCGTGTGTCAAGACGGGGAATATTAGCGACAGATTTCACTGTACTCATACTAAACACCCCTGCCTGAGTAATACATCAGGACAATGTAGCAAAAAAAAAAAGAAAGAAAGAAAATTATATATTATATATATATATATATATATATATATATATATATATATATATATAATTTTTTTTTTTGCAGATTTGCTCTGAAAAATTAAAAATTAAAATACAATAAATATTAGATGAAAAAACTAAAATAAAAAAATTATTTAAAAAAATACAGAGAAAATTAGAAATGATGCACTGGCAACAAACTGAAATTAACTCAAATGAACTAAAATTACTAAAAATAAAAATACATTAAAGCTGAATAGAAATTCAGCTTTAATGCATAAAACAATAAAATAAGAAAAACTTAATAACAACAGCATTACAAAAATACAAAGCCACATAAAATGACTAAAACTTACACAAAAATAATTTGAACTGAAAATAGAAAAATAAAACGAATTCAAAATATTAATAAATACTATATTAGCGTGTAAATGATACTAAAATAATGCGAGTATATTCAGAATGGCACACTACATGATGTTTAGATGTACGCAGTAGGTACTGCATCTGCTGTATACAACAGAGCACATGCACTGTATCCCACAATGCAATGCACCTGACTCAACCTTTCATTTTGAAGAATGACATGTATTATCAACCATGATTTATAACAAAGTTAAATCTATTATTTTAACATGCTTATGTAACGCATGAAGTTTTTCAAGCTACCTTTGATAACTCTAAATGCAGTGCAATACACCTCTCCTCACCTTGGTCGCCAGCAGGCGCGTCAGGTAGATCTCGGAGACCATCTTGCTGCCGCGGTCGCCCTCCCTCTGATCCGGGTGGTCGTGGTTCTTCACCAGGTGCCAGAGTTTGGTGCCGCTCTCCAGGTCTGGAGTGATCATGGGCGTCCGCGAGCGAAGGCTGTCTGGACTGCTGGCCGTTCTCAGCATGCTCTCTGTGGACACAAAGAGGACGGCTCGGATGGTTGGTGTTTGGCAGGTGAGAAATTTTGGGGAAAAAATATGCAAACAAACTTTAAAACTGTAGGAAAGTGAGAGGAAGACTGGAGAGAGATTATAAATTATTCAAATGATAAATAGTCAAATGTATGGGAATAGTCCAAATTTAGGGATTATATTATCTAGTGATAAAACCCTAGACATGAATCATAACTGTTTCTATTCTCTCTGTTCCTCCCTCACTGTCAAACACAGATTTTGGGTTTCATATCCATCCTTTCGATTCTGTCTGAAGCTGCAGACCGCTGAGTTCATCCCACTGAGGAGCAGAGCATTAGGATACACGACAACAACAACAAACACACTTCTGCAGAAACAAACACCAAAGAGAAATATACAGAAAAAGACAGAGAAAGGCTATATTTGGAATGAAATAGACCACAATGGTAATGCTTTCTGAATCCTGAACAGAATAGTCTGTTTTTTTATTTTTTAAACGTGTAGAATAAAACAGTTTTTCATTTCTGTGTGCAAACTATCAGATGTTAAACATTTACAGTATCCTGATTAATTAAAGTTTGTTATGCTGTGAATGGAATATTGACTTAGCAATTAACTAATAATTAAGTACTAAAATGACTAAAGCTGAAACTAAAAATGCATATAAAAATAAATAAATAAATAAATAAATACAAAACAGAAATGTATTTTTAAAAAACAAAAAAAATGACAAAAGCACATAAGAAAATGTAAGAAAAATAAATAAATAAAAGCTATACACTGGCACTAGAAGGCCACGTTTTATCCGCTGGGATACAGTATTTCATGCTCTGATTTTATATTGCACGGTCTGAACATCACTAGTGTTAGAGAAGCATCTCTCTCTCTCTCTCTCTCTCTCTCACCGTATCTGCTGAGGGATTTGGTGAACGTTGAGGAGTTGGAGATGTTGTAGGCGGAGTTCTGCTTGGGAACCAATGCGATCGCTGACCCGTCTGTTACCTAGACGACAGAGAGAGAGACAGATTGACACTGACACTCTATTACTGCCACAAATACAGGAAACAATCAGGAATCAGACCAGATCAGCATTTTTAATTACGGGGAAAAAAAAAAAAAATTCTTCAATTTTAGTATTAATATTTCAAATTCTAGATTCTAATTTCTACAGCTTTGCTGACTTATAATATAGTCACCATATCAGTTATTAGCCATTAATTCTATATAGTAAAACTAATTTTGTGAAGACGAACATGCACAAATCTATCTTGTAAAATTTACATTTTGTAAACATGAAAATGTAAAATGGCTCAAAGCGAACTTGTACATTTGTAAAGATACACATGTAAGATTATAGACTCTAAATTCTATAGCTTTGTGTCGGCTCAGAATTACAATATTGACAATCAGTTACCTGATTATTATCACCATATTATTACCATAAATTTTAAATTAAATCTATATAGTATAACTATGTTTAAAAAAACGAACATGTACAATTTTGTTTTGTAAAATTACAATTTTGTGAACATAAAAATGAAAACTTCAAAGTACATTTAAGATAAACTAAAAATTCTAGATTTTTTGGAGCAAATATTTATAAATAATAAATATATATATATATATATATATATATATATATATATATATATATATATATATATATATATATATATATATATATATATAAAATCCGTTCACCATACAAAAGTATTTGTAAAGTTACAGCTTTCTTTAGTTTCATTAATGTTACATTTATATATCTGTAAACATACAAAACATGTTTTATGTAAACACTGACTTATTTTCAGCCATAACATAAAAACATTGACATCAATGAATATATCTGTATCAGTGCATCTCTACTGACCAACACTGCTTTTGTAATTATGTTTTGTAAAGTGTTGCTATGGTTACCTGTTCGTGTGCTACGTGTTAAAAAGCTTCAATTGTTACCTAGTAACTTGCTGAGGGGTTGCCATGGTTACTGGGCAGTGGGGTGTAGAGGTATTGCCATAGTAACCTGGCAGAGGATGCGGCAAGGCCACTGCAGTTACCTGATAGTGCGCCAGTGTGTTGAGACGCTTCCAGTCGTTGTCGATCTTAGTGGTGACGTCCTCGTCCTGGAGAATGATACGAGCCATGCGACCCTGACGCCACTCTGAGCACAGAAAACACAAAATCAGCTGTCTGAGCAGCTAATCTAGACATTTTCGACTGATCCCTACTGTAAAAAATGTTATTTATGGTCATTTGCTGGACGTCCAGCTGGCGGGGTTAAGGTCAAACATCTCGCTCAAGCTGGTAGACCACACTGTAACCACAATAAAGCAGCTTGATTTTCCAGCATTCATTATTTTCATACCGAGGTCCATGTCTCCCACTTTGGGCCGCTGAGAGTACGGAGTGCCTTTAAAGACGGCGTCCAGCAGCTTCTCTTTGACTTGTGTGATGGTGTCACAGTTCAGGCACTTAACGGTGACCTCGGCTGCGTTCTCATTCTCTGGGTTAATGCAGTGCAGCGTCTGCAGACCAGAGAAACACATTTGAGAGCATTAAAACACCCTCCCACTTAAATAAATCCATTCAAGTATAGCTGAATAAAAATGACAGTGTTTAACACTTATAACATGCATATACTATAAGGGCTTGTTTCTGCTGCTGAATAAAAATAAAAGAGGTCATTGTGGCTTATTGCCTCACAATTCTGACTTTTTTTTTCTCACAACTTGCGGTTTTACATCTCGCAATTGACTTTTTTTTCTCAGAATTGTGTGATATGAATTTTTTTTTTCTTTTTCTGGCAGAATTGGACTTTATAACCTGCAAATTCGAGTTTGTCTCATTTTTCTGAGAAAACTCGTCATAATTGTGAGAAAAGAGGTCAGAATTGCGAGAAAAAAAGTCAGAATAGCAAAGAAAAAAGTCAGAATTATGAGTTTATATCTCTCAAAAAATAAATAAAAAATCAGAATTGCAGGATATAAACAATTGCGAGACAAAAAGTTAGAATTGTGAGAAAGTCACAATTACCTTTTTTATTTTTATTGAGTGTCAGAAATGGGCTTCCATATAATACAGACAACTATGACAAAATGCAATAAAAAGATTTGTGTTCCTGACTCCTTCAGAAGCGTCTCTTGTTGATTTCGAGTCAGAACTGACCAGTGTTTTGTAGTCGATCTGCTGTCGGATGAGTTTGTCCTCGCTGAGCGAGTATCTGGCCTCTCCGGTGATGGCATCTATCGGCCCTTTTTCCATCTGCTGCTTTATAGCACAATACAGCATGAAGAGAGGCTCACCTGCACACTCCTGAACACACAGATAATGGAGAGTGAGATTAGACCTCAGAATAACACATGAACACACACTCAATGCAAGCACTTGTATATTTATATAACAGAAAGTGTTTGCATTATTTTCATGTCCCAAAACAGACCCAAATCCCACCCATAACTCATGCACACACACCCATCTGACTCTAGGAGGAGCTGTAACAAGCCAATTCATGTGTTAGCTTCGAAATCAGGGCTGTATGGGGCAAATTAATCCTTCATTTTCTCCATTTCATCCCAAGGAAGGCGGCTTTTTGAGTTTTAAACAGCAGTGATGTCAATAGATCATGGGACGCACACAACGTGATTTTTATATTTTGTGAGAATTGAAGGTGGTACTATAATAAGTGTTACTTTATGTGAAAATAACTATGTGACAGAAAAGGTTTCAAACCTTCATTTGAAAAAAAACAGGATTTTCCTAATGAACTTTTCCATTGTTAAAGGGACAGTTCACCAAAAAATGAAAATTCTGTCATCATTAAACTCGCCCTCAAGTTGATCTTCTTTCTTCTGTTAAAAGATGATATTTTGAAAAATGCGGGAAACCAGACAGTTTTTGGCCCTCATTAACTTCCATATTATGGAGGAAAATACTATGGAAGTCAATGGCTACCAGCAACTGGTTGCTTAGCAACTTTCGAATGACCTGAAGGTGAGTTAAATGATGACATAATTTCCTTTTTCGGACTTTCAACTACATCCCAATTTACATGATAATTTTGGTTTCTTGAAAGGCTTAAAAAAACCTTGTTAAAATAATTAATTTCTAAACCCATTTGTCAGATTTGAGCAAATTAAATGTTTAGAAGTGGCCCATAACCCTCAAACACAATGTGGACAGCAGGACAATCTGAGGACGCGTCCCAAATGACATCAATTTCTGGTCCTGGAGGCCGTTATAACCAAAGTGTCACCTTAACTGTGATCGAGAAGTTTTCCACCACTAGATAACTGTGTCTGCAGCATCTATTCTTCCAATTTTGCCAATTGTGGTCATTTTCTCCACTTTGCGGTGATTGACACTTTTGGATATATTTTTACTCGTCCCTCTCGCTTTCATTCTGGCCATTTCACAGCACTCCACCGCTCTCAAAACCACCTCATGTGACCATGAAATGAGTGCAAAACAGATAAGTCACACCCCATTTTTTATTTTTGATGTGTTGCACATCTACTCCAGCCACTTCACTTTCCCTCTCACCCATTTCACTAATAATAAAAGTCCCTATTTGATCTATTTCATTATATATTTCAATAACTTCTGACCATTATGTCTACATATTTGGTTTCTAATCACAAACATGTGCAGACATTATGTAAAATTATTTTGTCATTACTATTTCACTGATCTAAAATAAACCATGCAAAGTAAACATTCAATGAGATATGCAGTACTCCAACCACTTCACTTTCCTGTTCTCCCATCTCACTAACAACAAAACAACTCCCAACTTTAATAAAGCCTGGTCATTATATCAGAGATGTTTCTGCTCTCTTTCCGTCAAGTTTATATATGACCCTGGACCACAAAACCAGTCTTAAGCAGCATGGGTATATTTGTAGCAATAGCCAAAAATACACTGTATGGGTCAAAATTATAGATTTTTCTTTCATGGCAAAAATCATTAGGATATTAAGTAAAGATCATTTTCCATGAAGATATTTTGTAATTTTACTACTGCAAATATATCAAAACTTAATTTTTGATTAGTAATATGCATTGGTAAGAACTTCATTTGGACAACTTTAAAGGTGATTTTCTCAATATTTAGATGTTTTTTGCACCCTCAGATTCCATATATTCAAATAGTTGTATCTCAGCCAAATATTGTCCGATCCTAACAAACCATACATCAATGGAAAGATTATTTATTCATCTTTCAGATGCTGTATAAATCTCAATTTCGAAAAATTGACACTTAAGACTGGTTTTGTGGTCCAGGGTCACATATTTGGTTTCTGATCACATACAGTATAGGCCTATGTGCAGTTGTAGAAATACTGGCATTACGTAAAATTATTTCACTGTTACTATTTGACTGATTTAAAACAAACCATGCAAAGTAAAAGTTACTGTATAACAACAGATTTCAACTGGGGAAAAAAAGGATTTTAATTCAATTATTGTTTATAAAACAATGTCTGATGAAGGTTGCATGACCAAAATGTATTAAAATATGATTTGCAAGCTATAGCAGTAGGGATTTATCCGTTTTAATTTCATTACATTTACTTGTGAAATTTAGTTATTTAAAACAATTCATAAATAAAATTATTAAAATTTTATATAAATGTAATAATTTACAAATTTAATTATAAAATAAAATTATAGTATTTAACTAAAATTAAGTTATAAATAAACCACTGGTTTATATATATATATATATATATATATATATATATATATATATATATATATATATATATATATATATATATATATATATATATATATATATATATATATATATATATATATTTATTTTTTTTAATTAGATTTACAAATTTTGCTATCAAAACAGACTATACCCTTTTGGTCACTAACCACAGCTTTAGTGCTTAAACGGGAGTCAAAATACAATCAAACGGCTCCTTTCAAAGTTTAGAGTTGAGTGTATTACCTCAGCGCTATTTTGAAGATCTAATGTGCAACTCCTTCAAAAATAAATCAGACAAAACACAGAGAACTCCTGCGCCTCCCAGGAGCATCAGGCGTGTAAAAGCTGCTGTTTAGACGTGGAAATGAGCGGCGGGCACGTGCACAGACCCGAGGCGAACAGACGAGCGATGGAGGGTTAATAGAAGGCTAATGACTGTGGAGGAGAGAGCTGGAGAAACACTTCAGAGCATGATACGTGTCAAACAGCCAATCACACGCCTCTCTCTCCGCGTTTGGCTCAGTCTCTTCCTCCTACACACATTCTCTGGCTTTCATCATTCACAACTGCTGCTCTTCTCGTCTCCGTCTCACTAATTTGATCATCATCTTCCTTCTATCAGTCCCGTCTGTCTCCTGAGACTGTGTCTCTGTTGTCTGATGCAAATGTGCCCAAATGAGAGTAAATGAGTGCACTCGCTTTATGACATCAAATTTTGTGTTTTTATAATGGTTAAAACACCTTCTTGTGTCTCAGCTCAATACGCAGAGGAAAAAAATGTGTAAGGCTGCTTTCAAAACATTCACACAGCAGATTCATCCAATGGTGAGAGTGTGTGGGCGGGGCTAATGGTTTAACTGACCAATGGCAGAAGGGGGTGTGGTCAGCAACCAGTTTTGAAAATATGCCACATTATTAAAAAGTTAAATGCGCCGCAAAAGCCGCTTTTTTAAGGCTCATGGCTAATTACCCAAAGTAATTAAACCGTATAAAACTCAGACAAGTTTAATCAGCGGCGCTCGCGCTCTCAGGTGAAAACACTGATCGACAAACAGCCGCGTGTGACTCCTGCTGGATGTTTGTTGTGTCTCGTGTCCCTCCCTGGGATCCGTAGCGGGACGGTGCGGCCCATCCATATGCCGGTCTTGCCACGCTGGGCTCATTAGCACAGGGGATAATTAAACACACAGCTGTTAATGAGCAGCAGGAGACGACACACACACACACACACACACGCCCCTCACTCTCAGTGTGTTTATGGAAGCGCTTTATATTAATGCAGGTTCTTAAAGATTATAATAATGAACTTCCCCTGCGGGAATGATAACGTACATCTGTCTTGTATCTGAATCTCTAGACGTCGCCACAAACAAACTCAAGGTGAAACAATAATCCAACGGCAACATGATCGTGTACAGAGAGTGTCTGGACTTTAAACATGCAATCAATAACCACAGCATTTATTAAATCACTCACTGTTAAGAAAAAATGGTTTACTGGTTTCAGTCAATGTTTTTGTGGTGTCGTACTCGTTAGTTTTAGGTCATTTTCTCTGACTGTAATAGTATATAATTTTAGCCGATAAAACTAAAAGTTGATGCAAATATCAAAATTAAAAAGAAACTACAGACTCAATAAAGTTTAAAAGTTTGGGGTCAGTAAGACTTTTTAAATGTTTTTGAAAGAAGTCTCTTCCGCTCACCAAGGCTGCATTTATTAATCAAAAATACAGAAAAAAAACAGGAAAACTGTGAAATGTTATTGCAATCTAAAATAACTGTTTTCTATGTGAATATCTGTTAAACTGTAATTGATTTCTGTGATGCAAAAGCTGAATTTTCAGCATCGTCACATGATCCTTCAGAAACCATTCTAATATTTGCTGCTCAAGAAATATTTCTGATTATTATCAATGTTGAAAACAGCTGTGCTGCCCAATATTTTTGTGGAAACTGTGATACATTTTTATTTTTCAGGATTCTTTGCTGAACAGAAAGTTCAAAAGAAATCTTTTGTAACCTTATGTCTTCATTGATCAATTTAATGCATCCTTCCTGAATAAAACGCTGTATACATGTAAATAAATGCATTTAAATTGCACAACTATTATCATGTCAAACATAACATAAATAGAACATGTGACAAAACCTCTGTGAAACCAGTAAAGCAGACCAGTGGAAGACCAGCAAACCTATTTTTTGTGAGCAAGTGAACTATATAATGAGTAACATCGCTTAAGATAGTCATACAGTTCCTTCCACTCACCTTAAGAAACTTGTAGAGGAGGAAAGTAAACCAGTTTGTTAGCATCTTCTCAGCCACAGATTCAGTCCTGAGGGGAAAACAGAGTAAAAAATAAATGTCAAGGATTTATTTACTTGGGTGTCGGAGTCCCTGAGGTAACCTTTAAGAGCAGAGAGATGCTTTGAAGGCTTCTTCATTCCCCAATTTCCCAAGTCTCACAACAAGAAAAACAGCCATTCTGATAACCAACATCTTTCAGGGGGATGTTGTATTAAACTCCCATTTGACATCAAAGTGCCGCGGTCGAATTATTCCAGCAGCGCTGGTGAAACGCGGCTCGGGGAAAAACCTTCAAAGGACCCCAGCGCAAAGCAAACAAGCTAATAATTTCGCATTAATAACAAACCAAAGCGCTACTCTCTCTTTCCTCGCAAAGCAAACCACTAAACTTCATTAAGAAAACACCAATTAAAAATATTCCGTATCTTCTGTCATTAAACAGAAACCTGCCGCACAATAACAACCCTCCAAAAAAAGTCCCTCGGAATGAGGCTAATTACACGGCTTGGTAATTAACGGACCTTATTAGCTCTAATCTGCTCACGGCGTGCGAGAGGAGGCGTAGACGAGGAATCTGGTGAAATATGTTTGTTTTTACCATCTCTGCTGAATTATTCACTCGTTCTGACGCCAAGACAGATGCAGAGGAAAACGATAAGGCACGAGAGCTCGGCGTGAACGACACACTGTGAGGAGTTATTAAAAAACCTGAGAACATTGTGCTGGAAACGGTTCTGGAGGGGTGAAAGATTGAGATTTGTCTGCTCACATTTATTTGATCTTCAGGTGATGTTTGTCATGTGAGAGAGAGGAAAAACTAGACGAGTGTACAGTCGACTTAAAACAGACAGAAAACAACTGTCATTTTTGAGATATTGTTAGATATGGCTGAGGTATGAATCACAAAAAAAAAAAAAAAAAGTCTGGTCATATTTAAAAAATAATTTAAAAATAAATAACACCAAGAGTAATAATAAATAAGTATGGTTAAATACATTAATAAAATAATGTAATTAGAAAGTAATTAAAAGTAATTAGTTAAGGTAAATAATAATAATAATAATAATAAATGAATAAATTAAGGTAAATAAATGATGTAAAAATAAATAAAGAAAAATGTAGTAATAATGAATGAATATAAATGAAAAATATAATAAATAAATGATAACAATTAATTGATTAATTAATTAATAAATGGGTAAGAGTAGCATTAACATTCATTTACAATACATTAAATAATAATAATAAACAAGTTAAGATAAATAATAATAATAATAATAATAATAATAAATGAGTTAAGGTAAATAAATTATATAAAAAGACAAATGTAGTGTAATAATAAATGAATATAAATAAATAAATAAATAGGTAAGAGTAAATACATTAACAATACATTAAATAATAATAATAATAATAAATGAGTTAAGTTAAATAAATGATATAAAAAGACAAATGTAGTGTAATAATAAATAAATAAATAAATAAATAAATAGGTAAGAGTAAATACATTAACAATACGTTAAATAATAATAATAATAATAATAATAATAAATTATGGTAAATAAATACAATAACAAAAAATAAATAATAACAATTATACAATGCTATATTTAGTTTAAAGAAAATTAAACCTATTAAGGACCACTGACAAGTATTATATTGACATCATTTTCATGACAATTAAACCCTTTCTCGTGGCTGGAATGGTACATGTACCTCAATAGAATTTGCATATTTTTATATATTAACTGATTAAACAAACCACTTTCATACATTAATTTCTACTGTATTCAGCATGAAAAATGCTTGATTTGTCATGCAAATAATGTCACAATGTGAAAGAGTATTATTTGTTCTAAAAACAGGCTTCGTTTTCTTTATGCAATTTTTATTTCCTTTTAATTTGGGAGAAAATGGAAAAAAGTCTCATGCTATTGTTGTATTGTAACATGCTATTATTAGATTCATCCAAATGGATCTGAGGTTGCATCTTTGTACTTTCGCTGTAAATAAAGCCGAAGTCAAAGAGTTACTGCAGACGAAACGCTGAAATGCAAAAAGACATTTCACAAAGCGTTGATTTGTTTCCTGTGATATTGATTTTAGACAGACATGAGGGAAAGGAGAGATTACAGCAGCATGTTCAGACTAAAGTCATCAGCTCCTCGCGTCTCTCTTCTCCTCCAGGAGCTTCATCTCCCACCGCGCTCCTCCTCACGCCGGCGCTCCGCAGGGAACCAGTGTGTGCTCAGGTGTGTAATACCATCTGACAGAAACACAGCCACGGACGCGAAAGGGCAAACCCAGAAACGGAGGGATGGAGAACGATGATGGGAGAGCAAATGTGACCCCTAGAAGTCAAACTCATCCTCATCATTTCCATTAACACTGTGACTAACCAGGTGCAACATGGGAACTTATGAACATCAAGTCATTAGAGTTCAAAAAATGATTTCCTTAATATTTCTGTCTTGTTTTCCAGCACAAATATCTAAACATTCTACTACCGAGATATATTTACTTAGAAAGCAAAATTAAGTTTATTTTTCTGACCCCATTGGCAGATTTTCTCTCGTTCTAAGCATGAACTCATTTCATTCTGATACATTTTTCAGAAAGCAAGGTTGATATTAGGGCTGTCAAGCAATGACATTTTTTAATCTAATTGATTACATGATGTGTTGATTAATTAATCGCAAATGAATCCCACATCAATTACTGTGTTAAACTGAATTGCCATTGAATAGATATTACAAAAAAGAAACATTTTGATTTTTACATTGCATAAATAGTGATAATAATTGGCATTAACATTTATTTCTATTTGAATATAGAAATGTGTTTTTGTTTTTTTTATGATAGCCTACTCTCAATATTAAACTAAAACCACAAGTGTCTTAATGAGAGAGTCGTTTAGTCATTATTTCAACTGATTTGTTCAAACGGCGGATTCATTCAGAAATGTAACATTATGAATGAAACACTGAATCATTGACTCGCTCCATTCGTGCAAAAACAAACAGTAACGAAATAGTGCTGACAGTTCTGCTTTGGCTTCGATTGGAACTATTTTCATTTGCAAAACTGATCATAACAGACAATATTGAAAATATTGTGTCTACAATGTAAGAATACTAACTTCTTGTTTAGTGAACTATTGTATAAAAATCTGTATCACATTTGCAATCATGCAAACATTTGGGAAAAAATAATGCACTAATGCTTGTGTGATATTGTAAAAACTATATCATATGACATTTTTTGCCCTCATACATTGAATTTTAGAGTCATATAACTGCATTGTAATAGGCTCCATCATGCAGTCAGACGTCCTGCATCAAGAAGAGCACCAAATTAACGAATTAAATCGACAGGCCTATTTAAATTGAGACACAAGCAAATGACGTAAGAGTTTAAGATTTTAAGTTCAGTAACACGCGGTACCTTCTCAGCAGGAGTTTGGGGTGGTTCTTGCTCTCCAGGTTCTTGTCGATGAGGTCGGACAGGAGCTGTTTCAGGACGCCGGTGGCGTACTCCATCTCGCCCTGCAGGGCGCTCATGATGAGAGACGCCACGTTCCCGCGGTCGCGCATGGAGAACGAGCGCTGGGCCTCTAGCGTCCGGATGAACGTCAGCAGAAAATGCTTCTTATTCAAGAGCTGGCCAAACAGAGTCAGAGCCTTCTCCACATTCGCCGGCACCTGAGAGAGACGAGAAACATTTACACCTGGTCACTTTATGCATTTTCTATCTGATTTGTTAAAACGTTTCCATTTACATTTGGCCACATAAATGTGTCTCCACAAAACGGATATACATCCAGTTGAGTTCACGTCAATGAAAGCAACAGATAAGGGCTGCATTTTATGCTATTTTATTCATCAACAGCTAATTTCAAGATTAAAGACTGCAACAGGAGAGAGCGCAGCATCAGCGCTGGAAAGACAGGTTACTTTAAATGAAGATGATTGTGTGTTGAGCGTCTGCGACTTGCTTCCAGTTTGATTTGTGGCAGTTTGTGTGCATCGACTTGCTTAAGAAATACTCATCCGCTGCGATGCGTGTTGCATTAGCGCGGTCATATCTGACTATAACATGCCATATAGCCTATAAAATGCTCTCACGGGTTTATTATTTCAATATTTTGGGAGGAGTAAAATTTGCATACATGGTTTCAACAACCAGATGCATTTACACTTGTCGAGTTTCGTCTGGAATGTGGCCCGGACCTCCTCCTGAAGGGGTTTGAGCGATCGGATTTAAATGCGTCTCAGAGGGAATGTACACCTGCTCTTTTCATGATCAGATAACTATCCAATCAGACAAACCGCATGAAGTGACCAGGTGTAAACAGACTCATACAGTTCAGCCGAATGCATTAAATCTGACAGGTGTCCAGCTGTCACCTCCATCTCCTTCAGCACCGGATGGTCCTCTATTCCAGGGAAAAGCACTCTCATGGCGTAAGTGCGGTAATCCAGGAACGGGATTCCAGCTCCATCCAGATCCTGCGTCAGCTCATGGATATCAGTCTGCAGCTCCGCAAACGCTGGAAACACAGAGACCAAGAGAAAGAGTAAACCTTTGTGTCGTGCAAACCACTGAGTGGAAGCTAAGGACTCCAGATTCTCCACAAAAAGGCTCTAAAAAGAAGAAGAAAAAAGTTGTAGAAAATGTGAACGTCAATCAGAATTTCAATCTGTAGTGATGTGCTCAAAGACTACCCTAAAAACCACATAGCAACATCCCGGGAAACAGCTAGAACACCCTAGCAACCACTCAGAATACCCTAGCAACCATACAACACCACCCTCAGCCTATATATCTTGCATATCCGGTAAACTAAGAAAGTAAACAGTATATGAAAAAGCACTTTATTGTTTGCTTTTCTATAGTAACACAAAGGCAAGCACTATAATAAGCTTTAATATTCAGCAAGTGCATTTGTGTTATGTATCATTGCTGGTTAAAGTATTTACTTGCTTTACATTTTTTTGAACAATTTCTTTAAGAAATTTAATAGGATTTAATATGATTACTTCAAGAAGTTGCTTATCATTCTATTTATTTATTTATTTATTTATTCAAGTTAGGGTTAATTTGTTTCATATTTATTCATTTTCAAATTATTTACGTATAGTTTAGTAAATATCATGTAAAACAAATATCTATTTGCAGCATGTGTTATTTGCTATAATCAAATTAAATAGTGCTATATCATATATATTGGCTTTATATAAACATCGGTTACTTCGTTTTCTAAGGTATCGGCATTGGCAATCAAAATATCCAAATTAGTTGACCACTACTTGTCAAAATCCACAATCTGTCAAAAATTTGATGTCAAATCCCGTGACTAGTTCTTTACTAGTAGTAGTAGTCTACACTGCATCGGTCTGGTAACGTTGCTCCCTGTGGTGGACTGATATGAACCTGTGCACTCCTGGAAACTGCATTAAGCCAACCAATCAGACTGGAGCTTTCTGATTTGAGAAGGCTTTTAAAACGAATGGTCTGATGGCCGTGAATGACACCAGCACTTCTACCGCATGGTCCCAACGCTGTCTCCGCTCCTCTTATAAATCTATATGGAATATCAGAAATATTTGCTTTGTTCCCAAACTTCTGATCCAGTCTGCTACTGCTGCCGCTCACCTAATCAATCTGGATGTTGTGGTTATTTATTGCCTCTTTTTATTCATCCTGAGGACGTCTCATCACTTATCAGTGACCTGTCACTCTCACCTCCTGCTATCCATCTCTTTTATCCTCTCTTCCCTGTCCTCATCCCTCTCTCCAAGTCTGCAGACAGACAAGGTCGTCACCTCGGGCCCGACAGAGACAGATAATGGGCGGCTCGTCTCACGCCCTCGTGACCGCGGCAGGAATGAGACGGGCGTTCGGTGCACGTGTGCGTATGATAAATGATGTGAGCATCATGAGGTCATCGCTAACAGGAGACCACAGAAAACAAAGCCAATCAGAGAGAAAGAGAGAGAGAGAGAGAGAGAGATGCGACGAGAAAACGGAAGATAAAATTAAATCAGAAAAACCAATTGTGAACAATTGGAAGAGATTGAAATGAGATGGAGAGAACAAACAAATTAACGAAAGAGAACAAAGGAACACATAAAGAGCCAAAAAAAGTGTGAATGAATGCACAAAAGAAAGAAAGAAAGAAAGAAAGAAAGCAAAAAGCATCAAAGCAAGTATGAAAGAAAGTATGGGAATGGGCAAAAAAAGAAAGTGAATGAAAGCATGAAAGAAAGGAAAAGTGCAAAAGAAAACATGAACACATGGAAATGTGAAAGAGTGAAAGAAAGGGCAAAAAAAGAGCAAAAGTGAAAGAGCATGAAAAAGCAAAGAAAGTACAAAGGAAAGTGAAAGAAAGTGTAAGAAAATGTGAAAAAGTTTGCAAAAGTGAAAGAACACTCAAAATAAAGGAAGAGAGAGAAAAGAAAGAAAGAAAGAAAGAAAGAAAGGAGAAAAATAAAGACAAAACAGAAAGCACTAAAGAAAGTGTGAAAAAACATGAAAGCACAAGAGTGAAAAAGAAACAAAAAGAACAAAAGGAGCAAAAGAAAACAAAAGAAAAGTGCACAAGGAAGAAAGCACGAAAAAAGCACAAAAGAGTGCAAAATGAAGAGTTAAGAGTGCAAAAAAAGTGCAAAAGAGCAAATGAAAAACAAAGGGGGAAAGGAGTGGAAGAAAGAAGTGTAAAAGAGTGCAAAAGGAAGAAAATAAAGCATGAACGCAAGCACAAAAGAGTGAAAACATAAAAAAAAAGAGAGTGTGAAAGAAAGAAAGAGCAGCAGACAAAAAAAAAAAGAGCAAAAAGCATGAAAGAGAGAAAGTCAGAAAGAGCAGTGGTGAGCGCAGGGATGTAATGAGGCTGTTTTACCCTCTTTGCACTCCAGGGCGACTCTGGACTCCAGATTGTGCATCTGCAGCTGCAGTCGCTTGAGCGTCCGGTCCGCGTCACGGGATTTACGCTTGTATGCGATGAGGATGATGATGATGACGAGCAGCAGAAGACCTCCTCCTCCACCGATCCCGATGATGGCGGGGAGCGTCAGCAGGCTGTCGGAGTAGATCTGCAGAGTTCCTGGAGAATAGCGGAAACCTCCAGCCAGAACCTGCACGACACACACACACACACACACACACACACACACACGCGCGATGAGCGTCACACATCATATCACACCATGACACCTGACAGCTGTCAAAACAGCCACTGCATGGAAAACAGGAATGAAATAATAGAGTTTGACTAAACTAGTCCACAAAGAACGGTTCTTATAACTAAACAACAAAAACAGTTCAGAAATCACTGTCATGACTTCATGACCACGAGCTCATTAAAATCACTATTTCAACAGCAACTCAGCAGAGGTGCTGGCTCCTCATTTCATTTGCAAAAAGGTCAGCCAATCATAAGAGAGGTCATTTACATATGGAACACTAGCCTGTTTTATTGTAAATGCCAGAGATGGTGGAAATAGACATAAAAAACAAACTATAATTGCTTTTGGTTCAATAAACCTAAAATGATCTCTTAAAACAGTTATGACTACAATAACAATCTATCCCACAATCCCACGGTGAATGTACCTCACAGTCTCAAGTGAACCTGCATCTTTAGAAGGTCTTAAAAGAAAGCAGGAAAGAAAAAAAGGAGCAAAAAAAGCAAAAGAAAAGTGTGTTTTGCATATGAAATGAAGAGGTGGTGCTTCTCATTTCATATGCAAAAATGAATAACATCAGCATATTTAATGGTAAACATCCGATAGAGGGTGGAAAATTATCAGAAAAAATAAACTCTGATTGTTTTTGGTTTAAGAAACCTAAACTCACATTATAAGGAGGACTTTAGGGGAAATCATGAATATAAAATGAGCTACTAAAACTAAAATAACAATCCCACTGTGAATGCACCTCACACAGCACTACCCCAAATATAACCCATAATTCCACATCTCTCAAACAAACCTGCATCTTTAGATAATCTTAAAGGGATCGTGCTGGAAACCAATCAGCGGCTGGCGCCCATTGACTTCCATAGTATGAAAAAAATACTATGGATGTCAACAGGCACCAGCAAATACGTATATAAAAATTCACGCAGTTTTGGAACAGCTTGAAGGTGAGTAAATGATGACAGAATTGTAATTTTTGGCTGAACTATCGCTTTAATAATGTAGATCGCACTTGACCGGGTTCAAGGAGACTAAAGAGGTCAAACGGGTGAGTGTGAAGTTTTATATCGTGAGTAAAGCAGTAGCTAAACGCCATTCTCTCGCTGTCACACAGCGTCGATATGGGTCACGATATATAGGTCGAGGACAAACATGTGGGTCGCAGCGTCTCTGTCGTTCTCCCTTCAGGCGAATCTCACACAGAAAGAGAGCAGACGGCTTGGGAAAAAACATGGGACTGATGTTTTAATAACTCTGCCATACAAAATATAATTGAACGTGCATGTGCAGCAAATAAAGACAGCTATTTAAAGATGAAACCGACTACATGTAAATACAGATCTGAGTCTCAGATTCTTTGCAAACTCAGTGTAAATAAATACAACACAAAACCCCAGAGAGCAGCGACAGAAACTCCCAGCAGTAATCTGATGCTGAGAAACATGGGCTGAAACCCAGAACAATACACATGGATGAGAGAAAGAGGCACAGGATGAGACGTGTGATAGTCGTGGGAAAGAGATCAGAAGAAGAGAAGGGAATCATCACATGACACACTTACAGTGACTTTATGTTGTCCGGAGAGGTCTGGCGATTCACACAGCAGCTGAGTCTCTGACACGGTTAACACACACGGCTTGTCGCCGATCAGAACGGTGTAGTTCAACCTGTAGTTACCAGCAGCCGAAGGAATCAGATTCTTGCCCTGAAACACAAACACACAATCATATTTTGAACATCATCCTAAAAAAACTTCCTGCTAACCAAGGGCCAGTTTTACTAAAACAAAACAGCGCTGATGGGAGGGAAATTCCTGCGGGTGATTTACTAACAATGTGCAAATTAAAGAACACCGATGCAACATCTCATTTAGATATAACCCAACACAATATACCAAGCACAGCACAAATGAGCGTAGTCGCAAATAAGCGTAGTCGCAAATAAATAATACAGATATAAAGAAGCCACAGTATGTTGAAAAGAACCAGAGGCCAAAAATGAAGGCTTGCTAGAAGTTTTTAGAATCCTAGTTGAGGGTTCAAAGTCGTCTTTTATTTCCTGAAGCAAATTAAGAATAACATGGCTTGGCAAACGATATGATTTCTACCCTTCTATCACACGCTTTCTGTTCTCTGCGGTGCCTCTAGCAATAAAACAATTGCAGCCATTTCAAGCGCAAAATAGCTTGAGACATGCTTTTTTGGGAGTTAAATAATGGTGCAAATGCCAGTAATATGACGAGCGCAAACGTTGGTAAAACACGTTGCGTGATTCATTTGAATATGAATCTCCTGCCATAACTTTTGCGTCTGAAAGGGAAACTCCTACAAATGCATATTCAATAAGGTCAGGCCCAAAAATAACTGTGCCCACGCCTTTTCAGCGCTAATTCTTCACTGCGTGTACAATTTTAAAACTGTAAAACTGTACAATTTTAACGCCAAAAGACGTTTTGTGCTGGCGCAAGCTGTTAGTGAAACTGGCCCTAAATGTACAAAAACAACCAGTAGTTGCACTGCTCTTTTAAATTAGTCTCAAACTCATCAGTTTTGGTTTTAAATCAGTTTATCAACTCAACTAAAGTCTTCAAATCAGTCTGTGCAGCTGCAGTTTCTGTGCACTATTTTAGTTCAAGTAAAACTAGTTCAAATATATTAACAGAAATATTTTGTGCATAGTATTTGTATCTTAAATTTTTAAAGAACCAGAATCTGAAGTGGAATCTAATCCTATGAACCAGTGTTGTTAACTAAAGCTAATTAAAAATTATTTTTGTTAAATGGAAAAAAAAATAAAATAAAATTTAATTAAAATTAAACTTCATTTTCTTTAGAAAAATATGTGAAAAACAATAAGCATTAAAATGACTGAAATAGAAATAAAAGTAAAGGTTTTTTTTATAGAAATATTAAAAAAAGACGAAAGAACATACAATTACTCAAACTTAAATGGATGAAAATATTAAATTAAAACTTAAATACTACAAAAGTAATAATTTTAAATAACACAGTGAACTAGACTGGTTCAATTCCTATACGTATTCTCCAGTCTGAACTTACGATGCGATTGCTTAACCAGCACTCACTATCTCTCTCTGCCCAAGGGGCTTATGGGAAGGCAAAACCTGGAGGCAGAACCATGCATAAATATTTGCATGCTTCATTTAGAGCCGTGTGCTACTGAAGGGCTCCATTTAACATGTAGATTCAACTCATACTGCACATTACCCAGAAGGGTCTGCATGGGAAATTGAATTGCAGATAATCCGATGCATGTAATTTCTCTGAAATTATTTAACGCTGCACATGAGTGAGGCAGGACCTCAACACCGCACATGCATTTTAATGAACTAGATTTATGTAGGCTATTTCCTTAAGTAAATGTGTCTCGATGGCTTGGTTGCCAGGGTGTTGCTATGCTGTTTCTTAGTGGCCCAAATCTAAAAAGTACACCCTTAAGTTTCTACGATATTCAGATCTTTAGAAACGTCCCAGGTTCCTCTCTCAAGTCTCGTTTTTGCCAGCTTCCATGTGAAAATGTATTTGCTTAGAAAAGTAATAACACTAATAACAATCATTCATGTCTGTAGCACAAAGTGTGTTGGAAGAATTGTGCGCAAAAATGTAATGCTTTGAGACATCTTCTATACCGTAATTTTCAACAAATTACTTGCACTGTTTATAAAAATAGTAATAGTGTACTAATCTGTGTTATTTTAGTATAATATACTGTTTAGTGCCATCAAATGATTAATCACGATTAATCATATTCAAAATAAATTTGTGTTTACATATTACTATATGTTAGTGTACTGTTTATTTATTATGTATATATAAATAAACACACATACAGTATCTATTTTGAAAATATTTACATGTATATAAATTTAAATATTTATATTATTATATTTTATATTATATATAAATATATTTACTATATAAAAGTAAAAAATTGTTCTTAAATATATACAAATGCATGTGTTTATATTTATATATACACACATAATAAATATACACAGTATACACACATTATGTGAAAAAAAACTTATTTTGGATGCGATTATTCGTTTGACAGCACTAATATTATTATATTTTTTATTATTTTAAGTTTTAGTGATTTTATTTTACTTATAATTTTATTATATAAATAAATTTAAATTTCTATTTTCTAAATTTATATTATCTATTTTTACATTTGCTATTTCTAGTTTCAGTTTTAGTCAATTTTGTACTTATTTAAGGTAAGCTGCTAAGACAACATTTCTAATTTTCCAAATAATTTAAGTTCAAATGTCTCTCCTACTATTTATTTTTTACTTAATTTCAGTTTTTTTTATTTTTTATATAAAATGTTGATATAGTTTTTATTACTTTTTTAATTTCAGTCTTGGCATCTAATTAAACTCTTTCATTTTATTTATTTCAGTTCACGTTTAAGTAACGAACGGTTATAGTTTGAGTTTTTTTATGTCTTCACTTAACTATAATAATGCTGTTACTAATAACACGTTTGAGAAATATCACTCCAGTGCTGCTATTCTTAAACACTGTAAAAACGGTGTATAAATGCAATAACAGACATGCAGGTGGCCTTATAGTTGCAGTGTTGCTCTGAGGGGGATTGTTATACTACAAAAATAAAGAAATGCAGTATAACAGCTCCAACACGTGTAATGAGATCTCACCTTCAGTATGAGAGGAGATCCCGGTTTGAGCTCCAGCATGGGCGGACCGAAGGGTTCAAACACAGGGTCGGGATAGAAACTGAAGGTCTCGTTCACCACCAGGAGCGTCTGAACATTATCCATGATGAACCCGATCTCATCCGGCCCGCTGCCCACCTCTGAGAAACCCCTCTCGGACCCCGCCACGGACGGCACCAGACACACCATCACGGTGTTATTGAGCACAGTGCAGTTCTGTGAGAGACAGCAAACATCACGCATTACTGAAGACACTAACGCTGCTTAAAAGCCAATAAAGAGAAGACACGAGAAGCAGAGAGGAGGAAAACAGCAGCCAGAGCCGCTCAGATGAGCGGGTCAAGGAGAAGAAAAGGTCACATTCGCCCTGCGGGACTTTCTCAGGGCTTTACAGAGCCATTTTATGTTCTATATCCCGTCAGCCGTTGACATTTTAAAGGTTAAACTGGGAAAAGGTGATTCAATGTCACACATACGCAAAGAAAAACATGTGCAGGCACACAGGGCTTCGGTTGAACACACTCGTTTGTCTGTTCCTGCTGCTTTAGAGCTCAGAGCGAACAAAAAAACACCATAAAACTAGTCTAGACTCTAGCAATCAAAAGTTAGTAAGATTCGTTTTTGAAAGAAGTCTCTTCTATTCACTAACGTTGCATTGATTTGATCAAAAATACCGCAAAAACATAATTTTTTAAAAATATTATTACAATTTAAAATAAACATTTTCTATGTGAATATTTTATAAAATGTAATTTATTTCTGTGATGCGCAGCTGTCATTACTCCAGTCTTCAGTGTCACATGATCTTCAGAAATCATTTTAATATTCTGATCTGCTGCTCATTTCAATTCATCAAAGTTGAACCTGATTGCTTTTTTGTAGAAATACTTAAAGTATTATTTATACTATTGCTAAACTATTGGGAATAAAGAGAATAATGTGATGATAGTCAATCTGCAGTGGTGAATCAGTAGCTATGTTTCCATCCAAAGATGCGAATTTAACTTATGCGCAAAACTGAAATATCGCATAAAATATTTGCGAATAAAGCACTGTTTCCATCCAACGAGTCAAAGAGAACAAAATCATCACTTCCTGATAAACTGCCACTAAATATCACTAAGAAAACTAGGAGAAGCCACTGAATATAATAATTCTCATATACAGCCTAATAAATCACTTGCATCTCAGAGAGAGCACAATAAATGCATAACACAATAAGTGTTTCCATCGTAGTTTATGCACATTTTTTCTTATCGGATAAAAAGTTTATCCTACTCAATTGTGTACATACATTTTTTTATGCACATTTTTAGAATTTATGCACATCTTGGCATTTCCATCCAGCGTTTTTTTTAATGCGATTTTACAAAATGCACATAAAAATAGGTGGATGCAAGCATAGCTAGTGTGTTAGAGACTTACGTTGACTGAACTGACACTGCCGTATTTGGCTCTCATCTTCGGC
>CM071943.1:2210000-2307500 GCA_036784905.1 Acrossocheilus fasciatus
GAGACACGGCCCTGTACTCCGGCAGACAGTCGCGCACACACACCTCCACCTGAGCGTCCTGCACACGGTAACCTGTGGCATCGGCCAGTCGACACACAATCCTGCAGAGACACAGAGAGAGAGACGAGGGTCTTAGAGCGGTCCGGAGCAGCCGGAGGCGTTCAATCTCAGATGAAATCCACTCCAGCAGTGATTGAGCTGCTGATCGTGACACGAGAGCACAGACGCGTTACAGAGCAACCGCAGGCGCTACACAATGAGACGCCAACATCCGCACAACACGTGTCTGTGAATCAGGGAACGGACAGCCATCGTGCCCTGGGGCGGGATGTCCTCCGTCTGCAGCAGGTTATTAACCGCATCTTTGTTGAGTGTACCTAGCTTCACGCAGCTTACGACAGATGAGAACAGAGTTTTCCTTGTTTGCAATGAAAAAAACACCAGTGTTTGTTTATTTCCTGGAAGTGTGAAGTGCTGCCATGATTTATTAATAAACTGTAAAGTCATTGTCACATTGTTTCAGTACCAGGATGCAATAAAATGTCACATCAATGATGCATCTGCCAGTACGAATGAAGGGCATAGCATCCAGAAACTGCAGCAAACAGACGTCACATGGTGTTCTTTTAATAAGAGAAGCGTATTTATAGATTTATATATAAAATTATAACCTATTCAAATAAGCTGAAAAATTGTATTACAAATTCTATAATATTTTATCTAAATAAATTCAGAATATAAATTATTTTATATGCAACAAGTGAATATTTATTTTGAGACTACATTTGCTATTAAATTTGTATTTTGAGGATTACTTGTTAACGTAAAAATAGTGTAAATGAGCACGCACAATTAAACGGCTAATATATATGCACAATTAACTGATGCTGATAAATGAAAACAAAACAGTGACAAAGATGTAAGATCTAATGCTGATAATAAAACAATCTACTGTTGCTATGGTTACCTTTAACCACAAACGTGATTGGCTGTTTTCAACAGCTGGGTTTCCATGCGCACATTTTCATGCAAATTTTTTAACGGTGCATAAAACGCTAAATAGGAAAACCACTTAAAATCTCCAAAATGTGCATAAATATACTCTTGTAAAGTTCCTTAGTTCTCGATTTCTATTTTGCACCAGTTTCTCCAAAAGTGATGACTGCATTCTCTTGAACCCATGATGGAAATGCTGCTTTATTCGTAAATTCTTTTGGTCAATTTATTTCACAAGTTAAACACAAAAAACATTTTTCAATTGAGAATGCAACATCTTACACTAATGATAATAGAACACACTTGAGTGATCTGCTATCACTTCAGTGATTTGTGCAAACATGATTTCTGTTTGTTTGTCAGAGGACACTTTACACACCAGTCAGACGCTCTCTTCCTGTGGGCAGTTTTTGGTCAGAATAAGCTGCTAGTCAACATTCAGACTAGACGAGACTAAACACAGATCAGATGCTATTTCAGGATGTAAACGTAGTAGATCATTCACTCAAACAGACGCATAGTTACTAATTAAAATAACCCACAACTACCCATCAGCTGCAGCAAAATTCATTACACACACATACATACATACATACATATACATACATAAACCTGTCTGACAAAGTAAAGCATGTTTAAAGAGCAACGCATCATTCCGCGATCTTAAGAAATACATAAACAGATGAGAAACAAAATAGTTTACATGTATCAGTCTGGAAAGGGTTATAAAGCCAGTTCTAAGGCTTTGGGACTCCAGCAAACCGTGGTCAGAGCCATTATCCACAAATGGAGAAAACTTGGAACAGTGGTGAACCTTCCCAGGAGCGGCCGGCCTACCAAAATTACTCCAAGAGCACAAAGACGACTCATCCAGGAGGTCATAAAAGAACCCAGAACAACATCTACAGAACTGCACGCCTCACTTGCCTCAATTAAGGTCAGTGTTCATGATTCAACAATAAGAAAGAGACTGGGCAAAAACAGCATCCATGGGAGAGTTCCAAGGCAAAAGCCATCGCTGACCAAAAAGAACACAAAGGCTCGTTTTCACTTTTGCCAAAAAATATCTTGATTATCCCCAAGACTTTTGGGCAAATATTCTGTGGACTGATGAGACAAAAGTTGAACTTTTTGGAAGGTGTGTGTCCCGTTACATCTGGCGTAAAACCAACACAGCATTTCATAAAAAGAACATCATACCAGCAGTCAAACATGGTGGTGGTAGTGTGATGCTCTGGGGCTGCTTTGCTTCAGAACCTGGATGACTCGCCATAATTGATGGAACCAAGAATTCTGCACTCTATCAGAAAATCCTGAAGGAGAATATCCGGCCGTCAGTTTGTGACCTCAAGCTCAAGTGCACTTGGGTTCTGCAGCGGGACAATGGTTTCAAACACAGCAGCAAGTCCACCTCTGAATGTCTCAAGAAAAACAAAATTAAGGTTTTGGAGAGGCCTAGTCAAAGTCTGGACTTAAATCCAATTGAAATGCTGTGGCATGACCTTAAACAGTCCATTCATGCTCGAAAACCCTCCAATGTGGCTGAATTAAAACAATTCTGCAAACAAGAGTGGGCTATAATTCCTCCACAGCGATGTGAAAGACTCATTGCAAGTTATCACAAACGCTTGATTGCAGTTGTTGCTGCAAAGGGTGGCACAAGCAGTTATTAGGTTTAGGGGGCAAGCACTTTTTCACACAGGGCCATGTGGGTTTGGATTTTGTTTTCCCTTCATAATAAAAAACTTCATTTAAAAACTGCATGTTGTGTTTACTTGTGTTATCTTTGATTAATTTCAATTTGGTCCTGGACATCTTGTTTAGACGCATGGCATCATGGATTCTATCAAATAACAACAGATAAAAAATCAATAAGTGACTGACTCTGTTAGAAATCTTATAATGGACCATGTTTGGATCTTCCAACCGTACAATAATCCAAACACAAACCTCAAAAACAACATAAAAATGGGTCACTGAGCACAAAACCAAGCTTCTGCTGGTCATTCCAGTCCTCTGACCTGAACCCTGTAGAACATGAGTGACCTGAAGAGAAGAAGCACTACATGGAGCTGTGAATCTAAAGGGTCTGGAGTGATTCTGGATGAAGGAATGGTCTCTGATCTCTCGTCAGGTGTCTCTCACCTCATCAGGCATTATAGGAGAACATTCAGAGCTGTTAAACTGGCAAATGGAGGTTTCAAGAAGTATTGAATAAAAGGGTGCCGTTAATTGTCTATTAGAGAAAAACATTTATTTCATAATGATATTTCCCCCCATTTTAAATTCTTATTATGCAATGAAAGGTTAGATTTTTGTGAATTTTTTTAAATAAAAGATCAAAAGGATTAACAATGCAGATTAATTTCCACAGCCGCCTTTGATCATATTTACCAACGGTGCCGATATTTTTGACCATGACTATATATATATATATATATATATATATATATATATATATTAGTGTTATTATATAAAAAATAACACATATTTATTTATATTACACACATATTATATATAATATGTATATATTCTTTTTGACAGTCCAGGGGTTTTCATACTAGGGTAAAAAAAAAATACATTTTTTCAAAAATAAATTAAAATTAAAATTAGAATAAAATAAACAAACAAACAAACATTAAATATTACATTAGAAAATAAATAAATAAAAATAAATAAATAAAGATTTCATTAAAATAAGTAAATAACTTTTACTATTCCATATTTTATTTTACTTTATTTCATGCAGTAAATTACTCCAGATGTGGTAGTTCCAGACACTCACTGCTCAGCGCTGATGTACTCCTCCTCGATGGGCTGGCAGGCCACTTTCCCGATCCGCACTCCGTTCTGGATGTCTTTGAACTGAAGGCCCAGGTTCTCTCCGCTGATGGTCAGTCTGGTTCCTCCCTGCCGCGGGCCGGTCTCAGGAGACAACTGGACCAGGACAGATACGGAAATTACACTTTTTTGCATGAACTATTCCTTAAAAACAATTTACAGAGACATAGACATCAGAAGCGAGTGCATCCGCGGCCGTCGAGACAAACACAAACGACAGCATCACGCGAAACCCAAGCGCGGAAGCAAACACAAACGGGTAATTGGTTTCAGAGGGACCGCTTTAATTCAACATTCACACATTTTTACAGATAGATACATGAAAATAAGAAAGCGCAGCTTGAGAGAGAGCAGAGCAGAGGACCAGAGAGAGAATAGGTGTACATCTGAACAGATGGCTCTCGGAGCGCCTATGGTGTGCTAATAATCCATGTGATAAATTCATTCTTCTCCAAATTAAATTAACACCTAATCTAATAAGTAAAAGATGACAGCGGCGCCACACAGATAGAGAGCGGGCATGAGAAATCGAACGAGGAGAACAAAGGAGGAGTTTAATTAACACGAGGGGATGTAAATTTAGTAAGTAGATTCTAAAAGTTAATATTCTGTTGGCAGGAGAATTTCGAACTCTGTGTAACGCCGCAGAGAAAATCTACTTCCAGAATAACAGAGAGTGAGGAAGAAAGAACTGTAGAAGGAAAGAAGAAAACGTATTAGCGCCTGTAACATCATCTGTCAAAACCTGTCATGATATCAAGGGTCTGTCGAGCATGTGAAAAAAAGGAAAACCTGCCCCCCCCACCACCATTTAATATGACTATATAATAATAATAATAATAATAATAATAATAATAATATAATAAATTGCAATTAAATATACTATTGCAATAAAATATTTTTATTTCATTTTTAAAATTGAAATAAATACAATTTTAACACAAATAATAATATATTCACTACTATTAACACTATTACTACTATTAATATAATATAATGATAAATATTAAATATTTACTTTATTAGTAGTAGTAGTAGTATTATTATGATTTAAAACAAAAAATATTTAAGGAAAAAATGGGAAAAAAATTATATTGCAATAATATTATTGTACTGTAAATTAAAATTAAAATGACAACAACAATAATAAAAATAATAATAAATTGCAATTAAATATACTATTGCAATAAAAAAAATATTTACTTTTTAAAATTGAAATAATAAAATTTTAACAAATAATAAAAAATATATTTACTACTATTAACACTATTACTACTATTAATATAATATAATAAACATTACATATTTACTTTATTAGTAGTAGTACTATTATTATGATTTAAAACAATAAAAAATATTTAAGGAAAAAATGAAAAAAATATATATTGCAATAATATTATTGTACTGTAAATTAAAATGACAACAACAATATTAATAATAAATTGCAATAAAATATACAATTGCAATAACATTTTTATTTAATTTTTTTAATTTAAATAAAGTACAATTTTACTATTTTTTACTATTAACACTATTACTAATTTAATTTAATATAATATAATATAATATAATATACCAACAACAACAACAACAACAACAATAATAATAATAATAATTATTTCCTGTAGCTCAAATAGTAGAGCATGGCGCTAGCAATGCCAAGATCATGGGTTCGATTCCCAGGGAAAGCAAGAGCTGATAAAATGTAAAAACTGTAACTTGAATGCAATGTAAGTCGCTTTGGATAAAAGCGTCTGCTAAATGCATAAATGTAAAAATGTAAATGTAAGAATAATAATCATCATCCTCATCTTTTAGCTTTTATTTTAGTTAAACTTAAAGCTTTTTGTTAGCAGCAGATTTATGAACAGATCTCAATACAAGTTTGAAAGTAAAGAAAGAAAAACATAAACATTAATTTTTTTTGCTGTTGATTTTTTATAATTTAGTGCCATGCCAGCTACCATGGCTATATTCATGGCGAGAAAAATAGAAAATAGAAAAATTAAATAAATAAACTGTGATAAACATCAAATAAAAACTTTTGAAGTGAATCTTTGACCTCTGGTTTGCAGTAACTCACCTTGGTGATGCGCGGGTGCGTGCAGCGGCTGTTCCCGGTGGTCGCGTGCATCCAGGTGTGCTCCGGCTGAGCGCATTCCTGCCGCAGAGAGCACTTCCTGTCCTGAACACACCAGCCGCACTCGAAGCTGGGGTCGGCCTTCAGACACAAACCACAGCTCTCCCGCAACGCGTAACACTTATACAGGTGCGCTGCAGAGAGGAAAAGAGATTCGCTTACCATTTACTTAAACTCTGTTGATTATCTAAATCTCATGCTGCATCCCATTCAACTCAGGATGCTGGACTTTGCAGGAAACTCAGATTTTCAATGACACAGTCGAGAGGTTTCCAAACTGATTCCAGGGAAATAGAAAACATTAATAAAAATTAAAATAATAAATAAATAAATTCCAATAATAATAAACTAAGATTACAATAAATATACAAATAAAGACAAATAAAAAAATTATTAAATAAATAAATAAACATTAGCTTTAAAAAATGAATAAACAGATTAAAATATAAATAATTGAATGAATGAATAAATAAACAAGAAAAAAATAAATATCAGATTAAAATAAATAAAGCTTAAAATTGATTAAAATAAATAAATAAATAAAGATAAAAAAAAGCATTTAACAGTGCAGTCCTATAATGAGCAAATATGTAATATTAAATTAATAGAAACTAAATATTTTCCAATAAACAGAGTCTTTATACTATATACAAGCCTTTAAATTTAAGACGATCATATTTGGGCATCTGTGGCATACAGAACATTGAAAACCCCCGACATATCTATCAATTAAAGTGTCAAGCTAATGTTATATTCTAAGCTTCAGTGGGTCAGAAGTAAGAGATTTGAAGTAGAAACACTCCACATTTGACTGTGTACGGATGACAGCATGAGTTCAAACTGATGCCAGCATTATGAATCATGAGCAACAACACACCTGCGGAGCTGAAGGACAGGATTCATTTATTACCACATTGCATCTGCTTTTCCTGCATACAAACTGTAGGGAATGTGAAGCGTGCTTGTTTATACAAGCAAACGATGCTTTAAAACATTTATAGATGCCGCATCTCTCTCCAGCAGCATCCTGTGGCGGTTGCTAGGCTACCGGCTACAGTGTACTGCAGTGGTCGCCATGGTTACCTTGGATGTTGTAAGGGTTGTCAATGATGAAGTTTCCATTCCACACCACAGACAGATCAACGGGAAGATCGCTGATGTCACTTCCTTCATAGTTATACTGCAACACAAGAACAAATGACATTTAACAAAATCCAACACATACATGAATATGACAGAACATTTATCCGGTTTTGAGCAGCGTTTGCCTGTGAAAAACTCTCTAACATGGTGCTTGCGTGATGCTAGGCGGTCACTTTAAGATGTAAAGCATCTCCTCAGGTGACCGTGAGGCCGTTCTTGACCTCTGCTCTGTTATTTTACTGTTTTATTAATATGATATTATTTATTTAAGAGCTGGGACGCTGCATGTACACAGCACACAGTGAAGGACGCTCACTAATAAGGGTTTACAAAACAATGTCCTTCTGAACCGCGTCTCACACGCATCCTTTCATTCGCCCTTAACTCTCATTAAAGTTTCAGTCAGTCTGTTCTCTCACCGGACGTCTTCCCAAGACAAACATCTGCTTTTGTTTTACATAATTGTTATTTGCTCATACCTATGGAAGCTCATTTCTGCCACTAAATAAAAAAATAAAAAGGTAACTGCGAATTTTTAATCTCACAATTCTGACTTCTTTACGCAGAATTTTGAGATACAAACTTGCAACTGTAAGAAAATAATTCAGAATTGTGAGCTGCTTTATTCCTCAGAATTGGCGTTTATAACTCACAATTCTGAGAAAAGTCAGAATTGCAGGATTTAAACTCAGAATTGCGAGAAAAAAACCCTCAGAATTCCAAGAGAAAAACAAAAATTGCAAGAAAGTCAAAATCGCAAGATATAAAACGCAAAATTGAGAGAAAAAAGCACTCAAAATTGCAATAAAAAAACAGAATTGCGAGAAAAAGTCATAACTGCAAGATATAAACTCAGAATTAAGAGTGGAAAAAATTAAAAATGCGAAATCACGAGAAAGTCAGAATTGTGAGATTCTGAGAATTACCTTTAAAAAAAAAAAAAAATGGTGGAAACTGGCTTACATACGTAACACTACAGGATCCAGAGAGCAGGTTCAGGTGCGTTTTATGTCCTAAGAAAATCAAGTTTGTCAACTGCACTGATGTCCTGACGTCAGGAGTGGTGGAGGAATATTCACGTGTGTGTGTGTGTGTGTGTGTGTGTGTGTGTGTGTGTGTGTGTGTGTGTGTGTGTGTGTGTGTGTGTGTGTGTGTGTGTGTGTGTGTGTGTGTGTGTGTGTGTGTGTGTGTGTGTGTGTGTGTGTGTGTGTGTGTGTGTGATGAGTTGAAGGACTCAGGATGAGGAAACACACAGAGGAGCGACAGCATGAATCACTGAATAGAGATTAATGAAGGAGCACTACAGCGCTTCACCGCGGTCCCTCCCTCTGAGAGAAGAGAGCGGCGCGTTTAAGACACTCACGCAACATACAGGAATAAATAAATGAAATGCTACACAAAAAGAGAGAGAGAGATTCTGTAGCAGTCACACTCAGATAATTGCTTATTTTGAGAACAGACCTGCATTGAGTTGTTAGAAAGCAAAGCTCTTAGAAACACACACACACACACACACACACGACACAGAGATTTCAAAGAATCTCTGAGGAAAAAACAATGTGAGGCTAAGGTGCACTGGATGGGTTCCAGGGCGTTGCTATGCAGTTGCTAGGGTGTTCTGAATATACTTACTGTCTTAGCCACCCTCTGTGATATTCTGGTCTGTAAAAATGCCACGGTCGCCTAAAATAACTAACCCACGTGTAAGCGATGATAACAGTGATACTGGCCATAGTATGAAGCACACACTCATCTGTCATTCATTATTTGCATTTGCACTCACGAGCCATGGATAATTAACTAGGCACTAACGATTTGGTCTCTCATTAGTTAGGAAATGAAAAATGATTTATGGTCTGAACTCGAGCTCTGCTCTGTCTTACATGTATGTTATGGTAATGCATTCCCCCCGCAGGCTGCAGACATGCAATCGATTTATTTGGCGAGAGACTGACGCTTTTGAGCAGCCGGTTAACCTCTCACCGGCGTGGGAAGACAAGCGCTCGTCTAATTAAATAAACGAGAGATGACGCGGCGAGGCTGAAGAGGACAATGTGTTTGAGTGTGTGTGAGTGGTCCGCATCAGATGATCATCACTGGAAAGAGTTTGATTTAATTTACTAATATACATGTGCTATATAAAGAGAGCACATCCGCCCACTGCAGAACACATGCTTCCTATTTGCACCAAGAATATTACCGTTAACCAAAAAATGTTACAAAGATGAAAACCAGCGGTGAAAACTGAATTAAAAGTACAAACGAGAGGTTGCTAAATGATAAATGCATGCATCAATAAGTGAATAAAAGCAAGTATGCATAAACCTATAAATTCATAATTAAGTACATAAATGCATGCATGCATTAACAAATAAACCTATAAATAAGCACATAAATGCATGCATAAATAAATTCATTATGCATGTATGAATTTATGTGCATATAATTAATAATAAAATAAAAATATTAATAAACATGAAGCAAAAAAAAGCAAGCATGCATAAATAAGTGCATAAATGCATACATGCATAAATAAACAAATAAATGCAATAAACAAGTGCATTAATATATGCATGCATATACAAATAAATGCATAAATAATTGCATAAATGCATGCATGGATATACAAATATATGTGTAATATAAGTGCATAAATGTATGAATGCATATACAAATAAATGCATGTTTTGCAGACAAAATCAATGTATCTAATTACACAAGATGTGCTCATCTGATATCACATCCTGTGCTGTGAAAGTAAAACTTTTGACAAAGTTTAAACTTTACGAAACATTGAAACCCAATAATAAAAGCATATCGAAGTTAAAAAGCAAACTCCAAAAAAGAAATAAAAATATGAACTAGTGAACCTTTCAAAACAACAATAAGCCAAGTCGTTGTTTCTTTCTTTTGTCTTGTTAATCTGATCTCCACACAATCACAGCAGTAATCATATGTTTGGCGGTTGGAGTCTCATGTGGGACACTGAAGGATGTTGATTTAGTGATTCAGCTGATGGTTTAATGATCTTGTCCTTCCTCTGACCCCGGCTATTGTGTCCTGAAGCAGGACCCTTGCTGCTCTGGGGATGTTGTAACATCGACCCCTGTGGGAAAACGCCTCAATCCTCCCAATGCAAATAAATATTACAATAAGAGTGCACGCTCATATCAAACTCACCTCATTCAGCCTGATTTAAGCAACTTATTTGTTGTTCATTCAAATGCGAGACATATACTCATAAAAAGCAACCAAGTATAGAATAATGCAATAAATGAAATGTTACAAAAATCCTTACATTGTAAAAAATCATGGCTTATTGTTTTCCACCCAAACCTCAGTTAAGAGTGAGAGAAGAATGCATCATTCCGACTCAATACAATAACTACCATTAAAATAATATTACTCTAAAGTCCCTCCATATTCAGTTGTAAACTTCATTTCTCTTAAGTGATTAATGATTTGATCCCGACACACACACACACACACACACTCATTGTCTCTCTCTGGATCAGGTGCAGTGAGTTTCTAAAAGCCTCCGCTGTTCTTGAACAGCCCCCGGCTACAGTCTCTCTCTCTCTCTCTCTTTCTCTCTCCTCATCCTCTCTTGCTTCATTTTTCTTTACTGTAGTATCCATTACTGCTGTGTCGCTCTCACACTGTAATTAATCATCATTTTTTATCAGTGTCTCCTCTAATTGGTTCTCATCAGAACTCTGCTGCACCTCACACACACACCTGCCGCCGCCGTCATCAGCTGTATGAGAGCCGCTCTATTCGTTCTATTCTCCTCCAGCCTGTTTTCTGACAGACTGAAAGAGCTTCATAAAGGAAGATGAATTGAACACAGTGACAGATACTGTGTGTCAGACGGAGTCTTCAGGGACAAATGCGGAAACGTGATGCCAAGCATGTGTAACGCAGCCACAGAAACAATGTCAACTTATTTTTTTTACATTTTTAAAATGATTTTTAACAATATTTATAAATCCAATCCAGAGATTATATATTATAATAATTTTATGGATTATATGATTGCCATATTTATATAAACTACCTTCCTAAGAGGGTCAGTAAGAGTTTTTAAGCAATTACTTGTTTTATTCAGCAAGGTTGCATTAAATAGATTAAAAGTTTCTGCAAAGACATTTTTAATGTTTTTTTTTTTTTAATAAACGCTGTTCTTTTGACATTTCTGTTCATCGAATAATCCTGATAAATAAGATGCATTACTGTTTCCATAAAAATATCAGGTAAAGACATTTATAATGTCACTAAAGATTTCTATTTCACATAAATGCTGTTCTTTTGAATCTTCCATTCATCAAAGACAAAAATATTGTGCAGCACAACTGTTTTCAACATTGATAATAATCAGAAATGTTTCTTGAGCAGTAAATCAGCATATTAGCATGATTTCTGAAGATCATGTGACACTGAAGACTGGAGTAATGATGCAAAAAAAAAGATTTGATCACAGCAATAAATTACATTTTAACATATTTGCACAGAAAACAGCTATTTTAAATTGTTATTTTGTTTGATCAAATAAATGCAGTCTTGGTTTGCAGAAGAGACACACAGTAGTGCACACACTCAGCTCAGAAACACATTTGTCATCATCTAGCTTGACAGCCCTTCAAACCACATTTCCCATGAGCCCCTCTCACTTCCTGCTTTCCCCGTGCAGCTTTATCCAGTGAGAGGAATGCCAGCTGTGGTTTTCCCATGCATCCGAGCGCCAGCTCACGATCGCAGCAGTTCAGACGGGGAGGAGTGTGTTTGTGTGTGACGCTGATGCAGTTTTTGGGTCTGTTCTGACCACTAGAGTGCAAGAAGAGCCTTCGGATAGAAACCACAAGAACACAATACAACCCAATCGTCCAGGGAGAAACAGGCAGCCAAACCCAGACAACGAGAAGAGCTTGTGTCCAAAAACACACGCCCATCTAGACAGACACACACTGCTTATAATGCTCAAACTCTGCCAAATAAGTTTCTGCTTTCAACTAACAGACAGCAGGACGAATCCTCCACCATCTGTGCCGCTTCATCAAAACAATAAGACACTGTGTGTGTGTTTGGATATAAATACTGTTCTCATCTGCCGCTCTTCTTTTTAGATCAATGCGCCAGTTATTAAGTATGTTTGCAACAGTGTGTGTGTAGGAATAACACAAGTTCACTATAATATATCCACTCCGGATAAACAACCTACAACACACACGCACTGAAGCTGGTGGATTAAGCATAGATTATCATTCTCATTACTGTATTGATCTGCAGGAGCATCACACGCATGACTGTGATATGATCATGTGACAGGAACTTATTGATTTCGACAGTGGGAATCAATCACACCTAACGTGATTTCACATGAAAATAACACTGATCTTTTACTGTTTAACTGCTTTATTATTTAACTTGCTGAATCAATGCAGCACTGCTGATATGAAAGTGAAGATTATATCATTATGAGACAAACACTTATATAAATTCAGTTTCTTGTGTTTCTTGTGCCACATGACAATCTGAAATGTGCTGGAATACAATTAACAACGTTGTATAGTCTTCAAAATCTAAATGCATTAAGTACTTTTTTTTTAATGTTTCTGAATGCAGAATGTCTCTTCTGCTTATTTGATCAAAATACAGTAAAAACAGCAATATTGAGAAATATTATTACAATTTAAAATAGCTGTTTTCTATGTGAATATACTGTCAAATGTAATTTATTCCTGTGATGCAAAGCTGAAATTTTACTCCATTCTTCCACGTCTACAGAAGAACATTTCCATCACATAATTAAAAGAATGCTTTAGTAAATCATAATTATGACATAAAAAGCCCTAATTTTGAAATAAATGGAAATTATGAGATAATTTAGTTGGCATAATTAGTTGAAATTATGACAAAAAGCCAAACTGAGACAAAAAGTCATAATTATGATATGAAAAGAATAATTTTATTTTTGACTTTGTCTAATAATGGTGAACTTTTATGTCAGAATCTTGACTTTAGCTCATAATTATTATTGAAGCATGACAAGGGGAGTCCACTTTTAGCTGTTATGCCGCCTGCAGTTGGAACCAGCTTCCAGAAGACATCAGATGTGCTAAACATTAGCCACATTTAAATCCAGACTCAAAACTCATCTGTTTAGCTGTGCATTTGTTGAAAGTACTCTGCTACGTCCCAACTAACTGCACTGTATTTCATGTATAATCATTTTATATTCTTAACCGTTTTTTTTAATGACTATTTCACTTGTATTACCACTGTGTATGAAACGTGCTGCTATATAAATAAACTTGCCTTGCCTAATATGCTGATTTGCTGCTCAAGAAACATTTCTGACTATTATCAGTTGAAAACAGCCCAATCTTTTTGTGGAAAGCGATGCATTTTATTTTTCAGGATCCACAGATGAATAGGAAGTTGGACAGCATTTATTTAAAGCAGAAATCTTTCATTATAAATGTCTTTACTGTCACTCTTACATTTATTCATTTGGCAGACGCTGTTATCCAAAGCAACTCAAGAGTTGACTTTTGATCAATTTAATGCATCCATGATGAATAAAAATGTTTAGTTCCCCAAAAAATCTACCAACCCCAAACTTTTGAAGGGAACACGCCTCAAGAGTGAAAGACTTGAGTATGCTTCTGTCACAATGAGCAGCGGTTCTCTGAAGCGCAGAGCTCGTGTAGATGTAGAGAGCACTGAGGTGTGTAACTCACGGTGGTTTTCTGGCACTGGATGCTGGAGCTGTTGAAGCGCAGCGCCGTCACGCTCTGCGTCTCGCCCTGGATGCGGAAGATGCACTCGTAGTTCCTCTGGCCGGACTGAGGCTGCGGAAGGTTTCGGGCCGACAGCGTGATGGGCTTCGGGACGCCGATGGGGATGTAGATCTGAGTGGACGGCAGAATCTGAGGACAGTCCTGTGAAAACAAGACCAGCATCAGTTATCATCAGCCGACTCAAACACTTCTGGAAAGAGAAATAATTCTTATTGAAACAACAAAACACAGGAAGGACATGGAGCGATCAGTCGTCCAGACCAGCTGACGTGTTTGACGTTGGGTTAAACAAGCCTGATGGGGAACATATGGAGCAACATCACGCAAAGACCTGCAGGAGAAACGAGCTGGACGCTGACATTATCTGGAGAATATCCCAGAATACCTCACCGCTCTGTGTGTGTGTGTGTGTGTGTGTGTGTGTGTACACTTTAGGAATAAAACATGAGTCAAGTCAGTCGAGGCCTCAAAATATGACTGGGTGTTCAAATGATTTTTAATGTTTTCCAAAGAAGTCTCTTCTGCTCACCAAGGCAGAATTTGATTAAAAAAAATACATTAAAAACAGTTAAACTGTGAAATACTATTACCATTTAAAATAAGTTCTTATATATATATATATATGTAATTTATTCCTGTGACCAAAGCTGAATGCATCATTACTCCAGTCTTCAGTGTCACATGATCTTCAGAAATCATTCTAATATGCTGATTTGCTGCTCAAGAAACATTTCTGATTATTATCAATGTTGAAAACAGATTAATAGAAATTTCAAAAGAACAGCATTTATTTGAAACAGAAATCTTTTTTATGACTTTAACATCACTTTTGATAAATTTAATGCATCCTTGCTGAATAAAAAAAAAAAAAAAAACTTTTTGAATAGTAGTGTATATATATATAAACACATTTATATAAAAATAATTCTATAGATAATTAACAAAAATGTATAAAAATAAAATGCAGTTTTATTAATATATAAATTAATACAGTAGTCAACATGGATCAAAAGTGGATTCCAAAGCATAATATCACACTTTTTACTGCACTACATTTCATATTAAATATAATTTAATACTTAATTACATTAGAAATCTATTACTTTCTTACTTTTACTCAAGTAAACATAATTCAAAGATTTACTTCAGTACAAGAAAGTACTACATTTTTAATCTTCTTAAGTATCAAAGAAAAAAAAACTAACAACTTTAATTTATGAAATATAGTGCTGTAAAAAGTATGACATTATGCTTTGGAATGCAGTAAAGCAAATTATTCCAAAGAAAAACACTAATAAACTACAGATACTTTTTAAATTTACTTGAGTAAAGTAAAAATACTTGACAGCTGTCAACCTCTGCAAATATCTTTGCTGCCACTTTTGATCAATTTAATGTCTTTAATAAACAAAAGCATTAATTTGAAATCTTTCTGACCTGATCTCTGAACAGTAATGCATATACGGTGTGTGCTGGATACAGTCATAACGCTTCATGTCAACAAGCAAAAAAAAACAAGAGGACAGAAGACAGGAAGTTAACACTCGACAGCTACAGAAAAGCTCTTAAGAAACTATTTATGTATAGACACCATAAAAACAGTTTTACAGAGAATCTGGCTGGAGAACTGAGAGCGAGAGAGGAGGAAGTAGTTAAGGAATGAGACTCATAAGCTCTCTCTGAACGCCGCCGCTAAATGAAGCAGTGCGGTGCTTCTGAGTCTCTCTGAGATCGAGAGGATAAACGCCAGGCAGGAAATCAGCGGATTCCTTCAGGTGTCTAGACAGATGTTCCTCCTCAAACCGAAGGAAATTCTCCTGATGCGCTTCTGATTTCATGAGTAAACTGACAGTATTTTTGGTAACAGCGCTGGTTTCCTGGCTTCTGCTTATTTAGCGTAAAGAGTGACCGCAGCAGCGTCCGGTTAGCCGCCCACACGCCTGTAAAACACAGCGCCCGTACAGAGGCAAACCAGCAACGAGATGTTTTAAGGAAGCATGTTTGTTCATTAAAACAGTCCAAAATTTCCACCAAGAAATTTTTAGAAACTCTCATTTTTTTTTAAAGGGCTTCTGCAGAAACAAACCTTGAGCTCTATGTGGCCGAACAACAATGACCATACCATTGAGATTTGGTAGTGTTTTGATCAGTCAAACTGAAGCAATGAAACAATCATCCATATAAGAGCACATAGCACCATTCAAAAGACTGAGGTCAGCAAGATGCGTTAAATTGATAGTACAGACATTTATAATGTTACAAAATATTTCTACTTCAGATAAATGCTGTTCTTCTGAACTTTCTATTCATTTGTGAATCCTGAAAAAAATAAAAAGTGTCACGGTTCCTACAAAAATATTGTGCAGCACAACTGTTTTAAACATTGATGATAATCAGAAATGTTTCTTGAGCAGCAAATCAGCATATTAGACTGATTTCTGATGATCATGTGACTCTGCACATCACAGGAATAAATTACAGTTTAACAGATATTCAACATATTAAACAGTCGTTTTAAATTGTAATAATATTTTACAATTTTACTGTATTTATCAATGCATCCTTGAAAATTTATTTTAAAAATATTTTACCAAAGTTTTGAATGGTTTTGTGCACAAACACAGTTATTAACACTGCAACAAAAGCTGCTCATAGACTACTGGTTTTACTTTAACTATGCCACACCTGCTTCCAAAATATCATATCTCCCACCGTGAAACATTAATATTTGTTCCGGTAAGCCGGGGCAGAGCAACCATATTCAAATCCTTCCAGCGGCCCGGAGCACAAGAGCCATAAAATCCACTTTCAACACTGAAGAAAACAGCTTTGTGCAATAAAAGGAAAATGAGCCGTAATACGACTTCAAGAAGCCCCTCAGAAAGCCACTGATCATTCTCAAGCCAGTGTGCTGAACTAATTTAAATGTTTAAATTTAATTTATTTAAATTAAATGGCCTCGTTTAAATATTTCCGAGTTAAATTGAACGGAAAGCAAACGTCGTTTAGATGTCAGAGCTCTTCGGTGTGTGATTACCCATCGACACACTCTCTATAGTGACCTCATCAGTCGAGGATCTGTTCCCTAGTGAGCCGCCAGTGCTGTCTACATAGGGAGCGTCTTCAAAGACTGCATCCTCTACTGTAGCTGGATAATCAAAGCATAAACACACAATTATTGGGTGAAACTGAATTACTTTTTCATATTAAATGAAGAAAGTCAACATTTCTCTAGGCTCTGTCTGCTATCTTGGATGCATTTTTGCTGCCTTTAGGCTCCTTTGGGAACTTCCAGCCTACAAATTTAGAAATGGGAGTTTGCTCGGTGAAATAATTGGATGCAATGGCCAATTCCATATTTGGTCCTCTCTTGTTCAATAAATGACAAAAACAAGAATCTTTATAGTGCTAATTCAACAAAATGAAGAGCAAAGGGTGAGCATTAGGTGTGTAATTGATGCTTTGAGTATTTTGTTATTCTTGTGACGGCAAAGAAAATTAATTAGTAATGAATCGCACAGGTTTGTCATCTCAAAATGCAATAAAATGAGGAGTATTTACAGTCAACTTTATGTCTATTCTTCATCAACAATAATCAATATTTGAATAAATTAATTACACACAATTACAACTTATGTATTTTATCATTATCAATAGGTGTTGTTAATGTTAACTAAAACTATTAAAATCATTCTTTGTTCATTGAATTAAATCTAAAATAAAATATAAATATTAAATGAAAAAAAAACCTTGGCAACTATCTGAAATAAAATAAGTTCTAAAACTAAAACTGAAAAAATAAATAATACATTTATTAATGCATGATAACAATATTTAAAAATAAAAAGTTAAATTCAGAAAACAATTACTAAAAGTAAAATTACAAATATAAAAATAAAAGCTACTTCTAAATGTTAATAAATAATAGTACATAAATATTTAATGAAAAACTCTTGTTGCCTTGGCAACTAACTGAAATTAAATACATTGAAAAAAATAAATAAATTAAAGCTTAATAGACATATTTGACAAAACAAAATGACTAACATTTTAACTAAAATTAAAACTACAAATTTAAAAAATAAAAGCTAATTCAGAATATAAATGGATAATATAATGGTATATAAAAAATATAAATATTTAATGAAAATATTTGAAATGTTGCCTAGGCAACTGACTGAAATAAGTTCTAAAACTGAAACAGAAATAATAAATTAAAGGATAACAGAAATGTTTAAAAATATAAAATGACAAATTCACAAATCAAAATTGACAAACTTTAACTAAAAAAAAAAAAAAAAAAAAAAAAAAAAAAAAAAAAAAAAAAAATTGTATAACAGCATATAAACAATACTAGAATTACACTGATTCCAACAATTTTGCATCAGTCACGATTCACGAACTGACACGCGTCCAACTTCAACTCCAGAGTTTCCCCATCGGTGATCGTGGGGTTTCACTCCTCAGAAATACGATCGGTCGCACCTGAATGCAGCGTGATTCATGACTCGCCGCAATGCATTCTGGTATTGTCTTTTCTGTGCGGGATACAATGAGACCCCGCTTTAGAATGCGACCGATACGAGTTATCTTACAAGACAGCACAGAGCTGCTGCCTATCTTTTGGACCAGCCTCGGCGTCAGGGCACCAGTGAGGCCTAAAAATACTGTCTAGGAAGGCAGCACAGCAGCGTACGGAGCGGACACGCTAGAAATAACAAGTGATGCGTATAAATATAAAGCGTGAGAGGATGTGTGATGGTAAGAAGGTGTCGGCCAAGAACAAAGAAAGAGAAAGAGAAAGAGAGAGGGACGACAGGAGAGGAAGTAATCACTCTGATAAAGTCATTTCTCTCTCTCTCTCTCTTCTCCTCCTCTGGTTTAATTATTCAAAGTGGATTAGATCTGCGCTTCAGCTGCCCAATGCATCCCAGCGATGAATATTACATAGACAGAGAGAGAGAGAGAGGAGAGATAAAACAGGGTGGCGGATATGAACTGAGAAGAATGGAGCGAACAATAGCAAAACGGGCTGAAAAAAAGTCGAAAACGACTGAATATCAGCATGCTAAAGCAGAGAATTGTGGGTAATGGGGTCAAAGGTGGTGCCAAAAGGCCATGTGACCCATTTTTAAGGTCTCTCTGGAATGACGGCTGGTGTGTTTCACTGCACGCGTGTGATAAAACTCGCTCACTTCAGTCAGATCGACTTTAACCGGCTGGCACTCTTCGTCTAGTTGTTCTGCAGCTCTTAAAAAAAAGAGTCAGGAAGATAAGAGAGAATCCTACAAGAGGAATATCAGCGCGACGTGACAGGAGAAGTGAAAGAACAGGCAGCGTAAAAGCAAATCATGTGTTAAAAATGAAGCGCGGACTCTTTCTGCCGCACTGATTCACATCTTTTCCGACTCAAAGCCTCTAACAGACGCCACCACTCATATATTCTGGCTTTGTTACTCGAACGGTGAACAAACGTTCAGTGCAGACCTGCCGAGGTGCAGAGAAGGCAAATGCGTGTGCAAAATTAAGTGCAGAAGCTGGGATGAGTCAAATTCAGCAGGTATATAAAATCGCCAGTGACTTCGTTATGAATGTCAGCATGATTTACGTTGAACTTCATGACATTAAAAACAAACGTCTGACCTGCACTGATGCACTGAGGAGTCTCAAGAGGTTCAAATAAACCACAAACCGTCCACTAATGTAAACTACTGTCACGCCTTATATTTAGATTCACCATTAGAAGCTTATCTAGGATCAGTGTTTTCATCGGGGGGTCAAGGGTCAGCTGGTTAGCCGGGTTCAGACATTTTTTCTCTCAAAAGTCATTCAAAAGTGGTACACTATTTAAGATACGGTTCAAAAGTTTGAGGTCAATAAGAATTTAGTAAGAAATGAATACATTTATTTAGCAAGGATGCATTAAATTGATCAAAAGTGACGGTAAAGACATTTATAATGTTTATAATTTATAATGTATAACGTATAATGCATCCTGAAAAATAAAATGAAGGATCATGTGACAATGAAGACTGAAGAGTAATGATGCTGAAAATTCAGCTTTGATCACAGCAATAAATTACATTTTAATATATATATGCATAAAGAAAACAGTTATTTTAAATTTTAATAATTTCATAATTTTTACTGTATTTTTTGATTAAATAAATGCAGCCTCGGTGAGCAGAAGAGACTAAAAATCATTTTAAACTATTGAACGGTCATGTAAATTATAGTTATAATAGACTGCGTGAAATGAACTTACACTGGGATTTAATTAAAATAATTTTTAAAACATCCACTTTTTTAGCCAAATTAAATATTTTAGAGATGAGCTACAGCAAAAATGAATATTTGCAAAAGAATACACAACATTAAGACCTAGAAATCACAATTTTAAAATGTCCCATGACTGAACATGTAAAAAAAATAAAATAAAAATAATAATCCCACGATCATTTCTTCCTCTTGAGGTCATTTTAAAAACATTTTTATCTGACTAGTGTTATTAAAACTGAGGTAAAATATCATATGGGGAAAAATAAAACTATTTTCTTTTAAATAATTTATTTTCAAAGCCAGTGATTTACGCTTCATTGCCAGAATGCAAACAGATTTCAGCAAAAGATTTATTCTGGCGAACCTGCATGAACTCCGACTCAAATTGAGTTTATTATTTGTAAAGGATCACTGGGATCTGATTGTCTGTGGAACCTTCCAGAACCTCATTAGACTGTATGATATTCACAAGCTGTCAGCGGACTGTTCGAGGGAAACTACAAGAGAGCGACGGCCGCCCAGCTGGCACAGACGGACGCGGCTCCGCACGCCAACGCCTTTCCTTCCCGCGGCCTGCGTGTTATTTTCCACCTCTCCTCATTACAGCTCTTCCCTGCTTCTCTCTCGGTCCGAGCGCTGGAGAAACACATGGCGTCACATCTATAATGTAATCTCCCACGCTAGAGCCAGAGCCTTCGCACTCACACTTTCTCCCTCCACACATCTGGAGTCTATTAGAGGAAACCAGCGTGTTTCATCTGCTCTCCTACAGGCTTTTAAAACACTGAATTATGGGAGATTCCCGGCGGACTCGCACTCAGCCAATGAGCGAGCGGCGATGACCGGACTCTCTCGTCTTATCTCACTCCTCTCGCTCGCTCCAGTACAGCAGATCAGGTTTCTCATGAGTGAAAATCTGAGGACGGAGGAGGAGGAAGCGCGAGCGATCACGCCAGAGAGATAAACACGGCGCGATGCATCAGGTTTCCAGTGACACTCAGTGAAAGCGAGAACAAATCAATGACATCTCGGCCAATCAGAACATATTCAATATTTAAACTCAAGGACAAGTGCAGTTTGCAACCCATTACACTCGCATCGTGTGAAGTGCGACACTTGTCATGTGATGCATTTACATACAAAACTGGATATTTAATAAAAAAAAAAAAAAGAAAAAAAAAGGGCCTTGATTTTATTAATCAGTTTTGATTGGATGATTTGAGAAGAATTTAACATTTACTTAGTACATGTTTTGAATTTGGGTTATTATACTTAACTAAACCAATATAAAATGAACATTAACTGAAATATAATAATAAAAAATAAAAATAAAAAGTTGCCAAGGCAACATTTCTTATTTTATTTTAGTTGAACTACATAAATATTGAGAATTAAAACTGAAATAAAAATGTATACAAATCTGCACAGATATATAAACAAAAACTGCTAAAAAGGACAACAACAGAAAACACAATTACTAAAGCTAACTGAAAATAAAAAAATGAAAAATTGATTTAAAATATTAATAAAATCTATAAAAGTATCTCAACAATACTAAAATAACATTTCCATAAGAAATTATGAGGCTCTTTGCAGAAAAAAAAAAGAAGCTGGATAAGAGTAATATAAATATTTACAATAATTATTCAAGTTTAATAATCAGTTACACTAGCTTTGGGGTATGTAGGATTTTTTTTTTTTTTTTTAATTACTACTTTTATTCAGCAATGATACATTAAATTGATCAAAAGTAACAGTAAAGACATTTATAATGTTACAAAAGATTTCCATTTCAAATAAATGCTGTTCTTTTAAGGCTACTATTTATTCGTGAATAAAATGTATCATGGTTTCCACAAAAACAGTTTTCAACATTGATAATAATCAGAAATGTTTCTTGAGCAGTAAATCAGCATATTAGAATGATTTCTGAAGATCATGTGACTCTGAAGACTGGAGTAATGATGCTGAAAATTCAGATTTGCATCACAGAAATTAATTACATTTTACTATATATTCACATAGAAAAGAGTTATTTTAAATTGTAATATTATTTCACAATTTTGACTGTATTTTTGATCAAATACTTCTTTCAAAAACATACTGAGCACAAACCTTTGATCTTTTGGTAATGAGTAGGTAATTTCTGAATGTGTGTCTTACCTCTGACATGTTCACGCGTCCCTCCTGGAAGGAGCAGTCGTTGGCGTTCTGCGTGCACAAGTGTCTGTATTTACACCAGTGACACGGGAACGAGCCGTTCACACAGGACAAGCACCTGGAAAGATACAGACACAGGTCAGACACACACAATCAAGCCAAAACACGCATTACAGAGTCAGAAAGCACAGCGCTCCACACACGTCCTTGAGTTCTGACCTCACACGCTCTCATTCTGCCCATGAAAGGGTGTGAAATAATCTCTCATTCCCTCACAAAGATCCACTTTATTAGGTGTCTCCGCTTTAAGAAAGACAGAAAGTGAGCGATGACAAAAGAGAGAGAGAGAGATCAAAAAGCGACGAGGACTTCCCATTAAAACATGACCAGAGTAGATAAGAAAAGAGAGAGAAAGTGGAAATCTGTGTTACAAAATAGCACACTGACTTGCTGCTGACAGCAATTACATTAGCAGCTGCCTACTTAGGGAACACTAAAACACAACCTTTTAGATAACTGATTTGGAATCATACATATAGATGGAAACTCCAAAATACACAGACGTATTAGTGATATGGCTCGTTTTTAATTAGATTGAAGCGTCTCTCACAGACTCTGAAAGCATCTGAGGCTTCTGACTGCAATACAAAGTCATTTGTTTCAATTATTCAGTATTAAGTCCAGCAAATTGTTCACTCGGTGACATTAATCGATGCTTTAGGACAAAGAGTTCTGACCTCATAATGGTTTGAAGCACTGGGTCTAATTGACCAATCAGCTGCTGCGTTGAGAGCAGCTGTCCAATCAGAGTTGAGCAATGATTGCCTAATGAAATCTGGTATCTTAAAGAGTAGCATTCACAGTGCTTTTAACGTCTATGACGATTTAATTGCGTTATTAGATAAATCAGAAAAAAAAAGAAAAAAGTAAACAAAAAAAGTTAAAATATATCAATAAATATAAACATTACTATTTCATTATTTTACTATTTCATTAAAATTACTGTTTTTAAAATCGTAATCATAAAAAAAAAAAATCACTATATATATAAATAATAGACACACGCACGGGCTATGAGAGAGAGAATATATAAATATATCATACAAACAGTATATAATGTAGCAATAGATTTTTAAAATGCATCATCATTGTAATTTTTAGATTCTTTTATTTTTTTTTAACATTCAATAAGTCTAAAAATATATAAAGCATAATATTGATTAACAAAATGTTCACTTCTTTTATTTAAAACCCTAAATCTTTCACAATAGCATGCTGTCTAATTTAATGAGCATTTTGAGTATTTTAACCAGTAGCACTAAAGCATTCTGCTGCATAATTGTTGCATCTCTGAGTCCCGTGAGGAAACACAAGCACATGTGGTGGAGTGTGTGTGCGTTTGTGTGTTTGTGTAGGTAATGATCCCCCATCGAGGCACCATTTGTCAGTTTGTTAATACTGCGTCTCCAGAGACACATAATCTGCTAATCAGCATGAATAAATCCAGAGGGTGGCCATGATGGAGAACAAATGGATGCAGGTGAAACACACAACATGTCTGAGATATGCAAATACATGCATAAACAGATAAAGACAGTAAAGACTGACTATCTGTAAATGCCACAATGCAATATTGCTTAGTCAGACATTCATGTTTAACATGATGTACTGTTGTGTACTGGGTGTGGATTAGACTATAAAAGAAAAACTGAACTCTTCAAATGTATGAAAGCTTATTAAATATGAAAAAGTTAACTGTGACTCTCACAAAAATACAGCAATCGCACTCGGGTGTGGACCAAACAACCGTACAGAGACCCAGCTGAAGAGCTGGTTTCAGTCCGCTTCCAAACAAACTCTGAACCAGTGAATGGATGACCTTAGCACACGTGTGGTTTTGTTTACAATTTATGGTTCACTTGCAAAAAGGGCAGCGTGAAAGCAAACCACACCAAAAAAAATAAAAAATAAAAAAATAAATAAAAAAATCAACATTGTATTTGGTCCGGACCAAAGCAAGTGAACTAGCTGACTTTCCTGGTCTGAATACAGCCAAATTTATTCAGAATTGTGAGATATAAACTTGCAATTCTACAATTAACTGAAAAATAAACTTGCAATTGTGAGAAAAGTCTTCATTGCGAGATATAAAATGATTATGAAAGAAGTCTGAATTATGAGGTATAAATTTGCAATTGTGAGAAAAAAGTCTGAATTATGAGACAAACTCACAATTATGAGAAAAAGTGAATTATGAGATATGAACTCACAATTGTGACAAAAAAGTCTGAACTGAGATATAAATTTGCAATTGTGAGAAAAAAAATTCTGAATTATGAGAAAGAATTACTATTTAAAAAGTCTGAATTATGAGATATAAATTCACTATTGTGAGAAAAAAGTCTGAATTATGAGATATAAAGAATTACGAGATATAAAGAATTACTATAAAAAGTCAGAATTATGAGATAATTTGCAATTGTGACAAAAAAGGCTGAATTGAGATATAAAGAATTACTAGAAAAAAAACGTCTGAATTATGAGAAATAAATTCGCAATTGTGGGAAAAAAGTCTGAATTATAAGTCTGAATTGTGAATTCTAAAATATAATCCCACAAACATGAGAAAGTTATGAGACAAACTCGCAATTGTGAGAAAAAAAGTCTGAATTATTAGATGAAGAATTACTATAAAAAAGTCTGAATAAGATATAAATTCACTATTGTGAGAAAAAAGTCTGAATTATGAGATATAAATGTGCAATTGAGAGAAAATATTCTGAATTATGAGAAAGAATTACTAGAAAAAAGTCTGAATTATGAGATAAATTTGCAGTTGTGAGAAAAAAATCTGAATTATGAGATAAAGAATTACTATAAAAAAGTCTGAATTATGAGATATAAATTTGCAATTGAGAGAAAAAATCTGAATTATGAGAAATTTGCAATTGTGAGAAAAAATCTGAATTATGAGATAAATAATTACTATAAAAAAATCTGAATTATGAGATAAAGAATTACTAGAAAAAAGTCTGAATTATGAGATAAATTTGCAATTGAGAGAAAAAATCTGAATTATGAGATAAATAATTACTATAAAAAAATCTGAATTATGAGATAAAGAATTACTAGAAAAAAGTCTGAATTATGAGATATAAAGAATCTGAATTATAAATCTGAATTGTGAATTCTAAAATATAATCCCAAAAACATGAGAAAGTTATGAGACAAACTCGCAATTGTGAGGAAAAAAGTTTGAATTGTGAGCTCGTGCCTTTCCAAAACATCTCCAGTGGATAATTTCCATAACAATCTTCAGAAACATTGAGCGTAAAATTCAGCCGTCCATTCACCACTGGTTTACACATCAAGCTCATTTCATAAAATCTGCCGTCTATCCTGACTGAGGTCCAATCGTTTCCAACTTGCAATTCTTTTTTGTATTTTCTTTCTCCTCCATGTTTTCCCGCAACCCATTACCAATTCAGTTTAAACTACGCAATCTGGTTCACTTAAAGCAGAGATTTCTTAAAATAAGTGGTAAGAAGATAATAAATGTGACCTTATTTTTCTTCCTGACCCCTGCACCAATCCCAAGAGAGGCTTTAATCCCCGTCCCGTCTGGAGTGGGGGTGATTGAGGGTGTCTCTGGTTTAAGCCCCTCACGCTGAGCTCTCTTCCCCCACAGACGGCCGATGATTTCAGGGCGTCCCTGATCAGCGATCAGCATAAACCCCCACACGCGCTGGAGGAGCGGAAATCTAACACCGGGACGCTCATTTCCTTCATTCACATTCATTAAGATGCTGGGCTGTTCTAAAGCCTCCTACAAAAAGGACACCGAACACCTCCGATAGCCCTCATCACAGACAAACTCCATTTGGGTGAATCTCACAAAAAAGCGGCCAGCTCATATTTCTCCTTAAAAAGAAACGAGATAAGAAACTGTAGTTTATATAAAGAAAATGAAGCCAAACCATTAAGATGTTTTGCATTGCAACTTGATTGTTTTCATGAAAATTAAGCATTTTTTCCCAAATTCTCATTATCATAATGCAAAATGTAACTTTTGAGTTTTGCATAATTATTTTCAGTCTTTTTAAAAACTTTATTTGTAAGAATGTAATTATTTGTCCAATGACAATATTTTATATAATTTAATTAATTATAATTTATATATATATATATATATATACATACATACATATATACATATATATATACATATATATATATATATATATATATATATATATATATATATATACACACACACATACACACACACACACATATATATGCACAAATAAATGTAAACAAAATAATTAAATATAAACAAATTAATATCTTTACTTTCAATAATAATTCTCAACTATCATGTTACAATTAATTTTTTTCCCCTCATTTAAATCAGCTAAAAATAAAGGTAGTACAAAAACTATTGCCTATCATACATTTTGATTGAAATCACTTTTTGCAATAAAGTGATGAAAATAAGATTTAGATTAAGATTTTTTTTTTATTCTAAAGAAAAAGCAGTATCTGATGAATAATAAATCGAGTGGAAGAAATTTATATTTTTATGCGTTATGAAAATATTGCAACAAAAAAAGGGCTCAAAATAGGCTTCATTTTCAATTTGCAAAAAAAAAACCTAAATCTTAATTATTACTTTAGATTTTAAGATAGCTTGGAAATGTTCTTGACATGTTTTATGAAATTCACACATTTCCTCTTGCTTTATTTCTTTCTCATCTACACAAAGCTTCGACAACGTCCATAATAACACTATATTATCCGAAATACAGTCCTCTAAATTTCAGTTGTGTTTTTAGAGATGTGGACGCATTAAATAAAGAAGCATGCGATTATCCAATTATGATAATACTCATATGTAGTGTGTATTTTTCAAGTACACAAGCTGGTCTTATCAGAGAAGAGCAGTGTGACCTAGTTTTAAAGCTCAATGCTGATGGTGTGTGTGTGTGTGTGTGTATGGGAAGGTATTGTGTATCTGAGATGCTGTTACTCTGAGGTGTGTGTGTGTGTGTGTGTGTGTGTGTGTGTTATATCTCTGGAGACAGCTTTGGGCTCATCTGTCCTGCAATAAGACACTACACAGACCTCCCAAAAGAGTCCGGACCCATCTGGAGTGTCTTAGAAGCACACATGACACACAAATTCATTGAGATGTTCAGCTGGGGGTCCCACTATCTGCAGGACTCTAACCGCAGTCTGTTTTCAAGAGAATAACTGTCAATCAACACGCCACCGGTTGCCATGGCAACAGAAATCTGACCCCACCCCCCTGAGTGGTGAGGAGCTTGTGGGTAAAAGGAGAAGAGCAGAGATAAAGAGAGGGAGAGCGAGAGACACTCACGATCTGTGGATGCTGCAGTTGTAGAAGGTGAAATCCACACTGGCGAATTTCTGCCCCGTTTCCCTCGATTTCAGATACAGCTTCACCACATGAGTGTCTCCTTCAGAGGGACAAATAAAAGAGAAGAGAGGTTAGCAAGATCTCTGCCTCTTGATGAAGAACAGCTGCTCTCTAAACACTCGTGTGTAAGGAGTCTTTCCACTTAACTGAGGTAACCACTGAACTCTCCAGTGGCTTGTTGCTTTTACAGCATCACAAACAATGAGGTGCATTAGTGTGCTTGTGCATTAATACAGTATTGCTTAGACACAGTTGTATGTTTTCTACATAAAATGGTTTTGAGTTCAATCAAATCTACAGCTGCATCCCAATTCACATCGTTCTATTCATTACATTAAAATACATTGTTTTTAGATTCATACATTTAAGAAGTGTTACTGCGCAAATAGCCCAACATTCATCACCAACTAAAAATTTTAATCAGTTATTTTAGTGTTATTGAGATACTATTATTGCTTGTTTTTATATTTTGAATTAGTTTTTGTTTTTATATCCTCCATTTTCATTTTAGTTAAAGTTTTAGTTTGTGTGTTTTTGTATTTAATTATTATTGTGTTTTTACGGCTATATAGTTTTTTAATTCAGTTTTCAGTTTTAGTTATTTTTCTCACTAAATGAGAAATGATGCTCTGGAAACTAGCCAAAATAAAAGTTTTTTTAATGAGTTTAATTTAATTTTATAGCAGATAATATTCATTTAATTTCAAGTAATGGAAACGGTGTTTTATTGTTTTTCATTTTAATTGACTATAATGCTTACTATTGGAAATGTTGAAATTTTGATTTCATTTTTCTTTTCTCAAAATGTTCATCAGCTTTTGTGCTGATTCTCAAGCTCAGACAATTAAAAAAGCATCAAACATCAATAACAAACAGCTTTGACGCAGCATTTCAATTATATAGACACTAGGCGGGTCAGAATTGGCATAATTCGGCAACAGAATGCATATTTTCAGAAAGCTTAATGCAATCAAACATTGCAAAAACCACTCAGTTTCAGTATTTTTCCTTAATGCAACCGGATCTGAATAAGAGCTGCTTCTCAATCCCCAATCCTATTTGGGACACAATAATCCTTCAAACTACACAGGACAGATATGATATGAATTGCAATGTAGTCTATGATCTGAAAACAAAACACTGACTGAATCTCTGGAACAGACTGATGGTGTTATATAATAATCATCATATACTAATGTTACTCGTGATCTTCAAGATGCAATGCTGCTAGCGAGTGTGAGTGTGTATGATCTAGCAGTGTGTGTGTGTTGACTGACTCTGCTGGCGTGTGATGGGGATGAGCTCTTTGGCTGACGGCGAGAGACAGTAGATCCACGATCCGTGTATTGTTCCTTCGGTCTCAGTGAAATCCTCGAAGGAACAGTCCACCCCTGCGGAAAGATCCGGGACGTTGCGGGCCTGCAGGACCAGCTGGCAGATCGATGGAGAAAACAGACAAAGTGAAAAAGCTTGGCCCAAGTCCCCATAATTCATCTGCTTGTTTTTAAAATACACTCTACACGACATCTGCTGCTCCATATTGCTGCGTGTCTGCTAGCGCGCCATATACTGTACCGCTCCTCAACATCTATGGAGAAGCGACAGATACACAGCGCTGTGCATGCGGTCTCTGCTCTAATTCACACACACACACACACACACCTGGACTTCGGCCATGGTGACGGAGATGTTGTTGGGCTGGACCGTGAGCTCCACACACTGATCCACTCTGGAGGCGAATCTCTGCGGCTCGTCGGCTCTCTCGCAGCGGTCACGGCGAGAACAACTGAGGACAGAGAGGAATAAACTTACTCTTCTACAAAACGTCCACCCTTGAGCGGTTCAGAGTGTTAGTAAACTTTAGTATAATCAACACTAAGAGAAAGTGTGTGTAAACTGAAGGGTCGCGCTCTAGTGAAGGACTTCACATTGACATTAGAGCTGCTTATGGGCTAAACATTCATCTACTCCACAGGGACTTCAGAAACATTCCTCAATAAAGAGTTATGGGCCATGAACTAAACAGACCAGCTCCCTGATGAATCATAAATAAAAATGGAATTTTAAGAAAAAAAAAACAAACAAAAAAAAAAAAACACATGAACCTGAGACAACATGAATTCACATATACATATTTACATATACACACACACACACATATATATAGATATAAATATAATGTAGGTTATTTAGTTTCTATTTAGATTATTTAAATTACTTAGATTTTATTATTTGAATAATTCGATTATTTTTTTTTCTATTTAGATTATTTTAAAAGGTATTGTCTTTGCACAACAAATACATTATTTCATGCAAATAAAAATAATAATTAGTAAAGAAATATAATCCATTATAAATAATTATGCAAAACTGAAAAGTTAAATGTTGCACTTTAAAATGAGAATTTGGAAACATTTTGCATAATTGTCATGAAATTCAAATTGCAATGTAAAACATTTTAACATTTTCATGCATAATACAATTATTATAAAACATAAGTATGCAATTTGTTTCAAGACTAATGCAAATTATGTGTGTGTAATCTTAGAAATGTATAAAACAAATATAACTATTGTTGACATGTATATTTATTTGCTGCGTCCCAATTTGCATACTATCCGTATGGTATGTCCCAAATCGTAGTATGTTTAAAAAGAGTACGGCAAAGATTCCCGGATGGTCTACTACTTTTGGTAGAAATTCGAAGTGCAGATCGATGCACACTCTAACAGCACAACACATTGTGCGGTGGACGAGGATTCGCTTAGAACTACAAACACACATGAAAAGTGTTTAAAAACTACAAACATGGCGGATATGCGCAACCTACCGACAGATAGAGAAAGGGGTTTGAGTGATAAACAATCAATGTCTAACCTGTTTAAAAAATATTTATTTAATGTTATCCGCGTTATATTTTATCTGCAGCAACACTGAACTTTTAAAAACATTAGCTTTTAAATGCATCATTATGCAAACATATGAAGAGAGTTCTCTGCATGATAGAGCCGCGACTGGCAGATCAACGTGCCTCTTATTTCTCTCCAATACAGTAGGAAATTAAATTAACTGAAATATGGATAATGTTAACTTTGACGAGATGACTGACGGTGCAGTTTAAACGGTGACCGGAGGCACGTGACGAAGCAACAGAGCATCTGTTAAAGACGTAATAATGACGAAGTAGCATGTCCCAAAGCTTGCCTACTATTCTGCTACATACTCAAAACTATGTACTTTTTCTTCACAAAAAAATCCATACTTTTAGGGCACAGTATAAGTAGGCAAATTGGCATGCAGCAATTAGGTTATTTGCAATGTTTTAAGGAAGTGGGCGGTTCCTGTTTGTCATCACCATGGTAACAGTGACTTCTCTGATTGGTGGATCTCTTCAGGATGACGAGTTCTGTTCTTTACTGGGAATTTGAAACTAAAAAAACAAAATCTGAAATCACATCAACTTCTACAGAATCACTTTGTGACCTCAGCCTTACAGTTTATGTTATTGTTAAAAATAATTCTCTCACAATGGAGAAAATGAAAGGGATTTTTACATCTGGAAGCTGACTTTTGTGCTCCTCTGGCATTTATTGTAGATGTAACATGGCGAAACCATTTAAACTGCTCGCAAAACTGCTGCTTTGTGGGTAAAATTGTGGTAAACTTGTGGCACAGGACTATTTGCTGCTAATGCTTGCCAGAAGGTTTTGAGGATCATAATTCTTTTACACAGGACAGCTTGATGCTTGTGTTTGCGTTTATATACCGCACTGACTGGAACGTGAGCCGAGCGCTCAGACATGAACAGACAGACTTCACCGATCCCTGAAGGGCAAATACAGACGTCTAAAGATAAAGCTGACATCTCAATCTTCAGGGACTACAACTGAATGTGACGGTTATTGCGGCAGAGAGGATGATGGGAGTCTTTTTTGGCTTTTAATTATTTTTTAAGCACAGTTCAGTTCTGAAATCCTGCTAATGTTTCTCCCGTGAGTGAGATCAGAGGAGTCTCAATGACCCGTTTATGTGAATCATAATGAATATTTCTATAACGTCTTTATTCTGCAGCCTGAGGAAGCGTTTGATGAACTGATGTGACAAAACACAGTAGATGACGGTAAACCACATGCAAACACACAGATGCTCAGAAAACAAGCCCAGGGTGACAAATTAAGAGTTTTAACCCTCTAAAGCCAGATGCATTAAAATTACATTTTTTTCATAGTTCAACCTTTTTTTTTTTAATGGAAGAGTTTATTAAACTTAAAATTATTTTATTTATTTAACTGCTTATTTAATTATTACTATTGCTTTTGATCCATCAGGCTTTTATGGCTCATATAGGATGATATAGTGAGAATATAAAGCAAAAATTTGCAATTTGGTCCAGATGCTGATATTTATATGATGAAATTCTGGTGCTTGTAATGTAAATCAATGAGAACAGTATAACAGATAATTACAAAAAATGATATAAATATCAGTCATCACTCTATATCTCCAATAATATGTCTTAGTAAGATGAGATTTAAATGTTTAGTCAACACATAATGCAATGCAATATAATGATGATTAATTGAGAGATGAACAAATAAGTGTTCCTCAAATGCCTGATGATCATATTTGATACCGATAGTTCTAAAAAATGACTGATGGATAATCAAGTAAAACTAAGATGCTTCGGTCAAGTAAGTGTTCATCTGGAATATTACTAATAACATCAAACTTATTCTTATGTTTACTTGCTAAAAATCAGTAAAGATTTGACAGCAAAAAGACACGTGAAGCACGAGCTGAAGGTGGAGGACTTTAGTACATTTAACTTGCTTAAGTTTAAACTATCAGTCAGACGACAGAAGGCATGGAGCGGATTGTGTGCAACAGGTTTAACGGTAAAGTTTAGAGGCCTTAGAAATGTGCATATCAAATATGATACAGCAGGCCTATATTCAACTTCATGTCTCTCAAGTTAGATGTAAATTCAGACTGGTTAAAGGAAACGTGTTATGAAGATGGGTGGTGTGTGTGTGTGTGTGTGTGTGTTAGCTTACATGTTGTGAAGGACACACCAGCCGCAGTGAGGATCTCTGGAGCTCAGACATTCAGAGCAGCTGCTGTACTGAGAGCAGCGCTCCACCGGCACACGAGTCACCTGCACAAACACACACACACACACACACACACACACACACACACACACAGTCAAACTGAGAAACACTACAGTCATACAGCACATCTGCGGCCAAATCAAGAGATGCTGCAGGCCAGAAAACGAGCACAGAGTCTGAGAAACACGCTTGCTGCTGTCTGCATATGTGTATGTGTGTGTGTGTGTGTGTGTGTGTGTGTGTGTGTGTGTGTGTGTGTGTGTGTGTGTGTGTGTGTGTGTGTGTGTGTGTGTGTGTGTGTGTGTGTGTGTGTGTGTGTGTGTAAACACAGATTCAGCTTATCACACGCTGCGCCATCTGACAGTTACCACAGACCTCAGCGTTTGATTGACAGGAAACCTGAAGCCCTCCTGCTGAAAACAGAGTAACATCAGTGTGTGTGTGTGTGTGTGTGTGTGTGTGTGTGTGTGTGTGTGTGTGTGTAGGAAGAGGAAGCAGAGGAGAGATGGAAGGAAGGACACAAGAACAGAAAAGAATGTATGCTCGAAAAAAAGAAAGTTAAACAGTAAAGAACGAGTGAAATAAAGAAAGATTAAACTATGAAAATACAACAATTAAAAAAAAAACAGTTGAATGAAAACAAGCAGTAAAATACTGAAGTAAAATATGAAGTAAAAAACAAAGTGAAAGTGTAAAACAAAAGAAATTAAACTATTAAAGCTAAAAAATGTAGGAACGAAAACAAAGAATGAAACGGAACAACAAAAGGAAAGAAAGAATGAAAGTACAAAGTGCAAAAAGCATAAAGAAGAATGTGAACAAAAAGTTTCTAAAAAATTATATAGAAAAAATACAACTAAAATGTAAAAAAATAAAATGAACAACTTTCAGATGGCAAAAATGAGTGAAAAAAAGACTGAAATAATGAATTAAAAAATTAATTAAATCAAAGTACAAAAACAGGAAAGTGTGAACAAAGTATGAAAAACAAAAAGAATGAGTGGAAGTGTAAAATAATATGCAAAAGCATAAAAAATGAAATGAAAATGAACAAAAGAAAGTATGAATTAGAGTGTGAGAGAAAAACAACTGACAAAGACAGTTCATCAGGTCACGTGTGTCGGATGATAATAACTGTATCAAGTTACATATGAAGACAAATATAAACTCAGAATGCATGATGGGAAATACCAGCCTATGAATCCACCCTAACAACACACACACACACACACACACACAGAGAGAGAGAGAGAGAGAGCGAGAGAGTCAGTCAGGTGTGAGCGGTCCTTCACTGAGGACTATCTGCTTACGGAGTGAGAAACAGTGATGGAGGGATGAAGACGAGCAGAGAGGAAGAACAGATGGTGAGATGGTGAGGATGACGGGGTCAGGTGTGTGTGTGTGTGTGTGCGTGCGTGTGCGTGTGTGTTTAGGGCACAGGAGCTGCTCTGTGAAACAAGTTGCCCATATGCAGCCTGTCAGTGTGTGTGAAAATATACAGAGTAAAAGAACAAAGAAAATGAACATGCAATAAAGGCAACACCGCTTGACGCAAGTTCAATATTAATTTGTCATTTTAATATATGGTGAAACCCATCATGTAACACACACGCGCTCGTGAGCAGCCGCCAGCGCCGTTCATCTGATATTCAGCGTGTTAAACTGCAGCCTGCAGCCAAAACAGACGCAAATGAATTCAAGATAAATGACACACACACACACACACACACACACAACACCTGATAATAGTGCGAGTTAAAATACACACACATTCTGAGAGATGAGGGAAAAAATCAGAGCCTCAGGCGTCAAACGTCAATCAAATATGTGACACGATGATGACGTGTGTAACATGAACACACACACACACACACACACACACACACACACACACACACACACACACACACACACACACACACAAAACTGGTGTGGAAATAAACTTTCAGTCTAAGGTTTTCATCATAAAACAATATATGTTTGGAAATGAACATGAATAAATAGCTTTTATATTTAGCTTTTTTTAAACACTTACTCATCAAGGATACATTAAAATGATCAAAAGTGACAGTAAAGACATTTTTAATGTTATAAAACAAGTCTATTTCAAATAAATGCTGTTCTTTTGAACTTTCTATTCATCTGTGAATCCTAAAAAATAAAATGCATCACAGTTTCCACAAAAATATTGTGAAGACTGGAGTAATGATGCTGGAAATTCAGCTGCGCATCACAGAAATAAATTACAGTTTAACATGTATTCACATAGAAAACAGTTATTTTAAATTGTAATAATATTTCACAGTATTACTGCCTTTACTGTAATTTTGATCAAGTAAATGCAGTCGTGGAGAGCAGAAGAGACTAAGTAAATACATACCGTACATTTTATCAGTCCCAAATTTTGAATGTAGTGTATATTTTGCTATAAACATGAACAAAAATATATTTTTTTTATAGAAAATGACTGTAAAATTGATAGTTTTGTACTGTATTGTGACTTTTGATTCAACTACAATTTGCAATTCTTTATGGGAGGAAAAAGTTTGTTCGGTCACAAAGGAATTACAATTCTAAATGATCAATTATAATGATTTTTTTTAATGTTTTCTTTTTTTTTTTTTGGATTAGTTTAATTGGTCCATTTAAACTAACATTGATCCAGTGTGAAAGCTGTGTGAGCTGTGTGAACGGCCCCTAATGCAGAAATAAGAGAAAACTTTCTCTCTCTCTCTCTCTTCCATTACTGTCAATGTGTTTTAGTAAAAACATCTCAACCAATCAAGAGGCTTTTAATACAGCCTCTACACACACACGATCAATACTGAACCCCACACACACACACACACAGAGAGACATCTGAAGTTCTTAATTGCAGTAAGACTGGATGATTCACTCGCTGCTGATATGAAGGATTATGGGATTAACTTTGCTCCAGATGATCAATGATTCGATTAGACAGAACAAAAAGGTTAAGACTTTAAAACACATGAGCTTAAACACACACACTCCTGTGCATCCATGTGATAACCTCCATCACAGCTCCTCTATTATTAAACCACAACTCTTTCATTCAAGACGAATCATCTATTTAAGAGTTCACATTCTACACTTTTATCTTTTGCTTCATTCCTCATTTATAATGTCAGTCAAGGTCTTTTGCTACTGCACCTTTAAGACTTATATATGCAAATGACTCTGATCTGATTTGCTAACCTCTACACACCTGCATATTTCACGCTGCTGTTTGAGTAGATTCTGATGTGTGACCCTGGACAACAAAAGCAGTCATAAGCAGCACAGGTATATTTGTAGCAAAAGCCAACAATACATTGTACGGGTCAAAATTATCGATTTTTCTTTTATGCCAAAATTCAATAGGATATTAAGTAAAGATCATGTTCCATGAAAATATTTTGTAAATTTCCTAATGTAAATATATCAAAACTTACTAGTAATATACTGACTAGTAATATGCGTTAAGATTTTTTTGCACCCTCAGATTCCAGATTTTCTAATAGTTGTATCTCAGCCAAATATTGTCTGATCCTAACAAACCAGCTTATTGATGATGCATAAATCTCAATTTTTTTTTTTAAAAACTGACCCCTATGACTGGTTTTGTGGTCCAAGTTCACATATGTAAATGTGGGTGGTCCTATGTTAATGAGCTGTGATGTCATCACCATGGCAACAGGTTGTTTTTGCCGCCTAGTTTAAGCTGCTGTGACTGAGGAGGAGTTTAGAGTTTGATATCCGCTCGAGTATCATCCAGATGTGTCTATCATCTGGTTTCATCTGGAGAGCTTCCTATCGCGCGGTGGTTCGCCCGGGGCCGAGCGCAGCGGCCGGGCGAGAGGAGACAGGCTATCAAACACTTTTTAATTAAGTGCTGGAGAACAAGGGGCCAATGCTAAATTACTCTGTCAGGGCTTTAAATGGAGCTTGTGCTTTTGCCGAGCGGCGCCTCAGACTCTCAGCCAGCCGTTTTCATTATCCTGCGAAGAAAAGTGAAGGAACGGGAAAAATAGAAACTGACAGAACACAAAGAGACAGGGAACAAAGAACGACTTCTTGTATTTTGCAGGCATATTCTTATGGGAGACACTATTATATTTGTCACTGCTGTCTCAAACACACACATAAAATGTCAAAATCATTAAAAAAAAAAGTCCTTTAAAGTGGCAGTGTGATATTTCTGCTTTACCAGCATCACCAAATAGACGTGCAGAAATGAGTTTCTCCATCTAAGCACGCCCTCCATCTCTCATTGGTCAGTTAAACTTACAGCCCCGCCCCAAACTCACATGATGAACCAATGAGAATTTAGAGTCAGCTTTATAATCATTCACGGAACGTGAGACAAACATGGAAAATTAAGAGCATAGCAACACATGATTATATATTACATCAGAGCTTATTAACATCAAACATCACACTTCATATAATATCACGAGTTTGTGATAATTATTATTGATTATGTGCCCAGCCGTGATGTTTTATCTGGATTCAGGAGTGAATGTTCAACAGCAGATCGATGGAGTCTCATGTGACGTATGGAGCAGATACACACACACACTACAGAGGTGTGTGTGTGTGTGTGTGTGTGTGTGTGTGTGTATACACCAACACATCAATAATCAGATGAGATGACACTGTAATGTACATCATCTCATTGATCTCTCACTGTATGTCCTACATGTGTGAGAGACTAATACCTTTAAACACACTCATGGGTGACTGTTTCACATGTCAAACAATTGAGCTGGGTATTACAATCACCTCATGATCTGATAAACATCATGATGCATCATGATTCAAAACTGCAATGCATGATTATATCATAATTACATCAAGACTGAAACTACATCAAACGAATGATAATGAAAGAACATGTTGCAATTTATGATGTCTTCTCACTGCACAACAGAAACTCCCCATCACAGCCTTGCTGTTTAACCCTCCTTCTGTGTTCAGGTCAACTTGACCAACCTTTCTTGAAATTTTGTGACTTCTTCCTGACGTAGTGTCAGCACATTTTGGTGACTAAGACTGTGTCAGAGGTCAAACTCACTGACTTTCCAAGCAACACCAAAACACTTTATAATAAGGTATTTAACATTAGTTAATGCATTAACTAACAATGAGAAATATAAGTGTTAAGAGTGTCTATTAATCTTTAATAACATCTGTTCATAAAAATAAGTTGACTGTCAGTTCTTATTTGCTCAGGCCCATTAAATATTAACAGATATAAAAACACTAGCATTATCTAATCTTTTTCTATTCTATCTTCTTGTTTTCTTTTTATTTATTATTAAAAACTTGACCCTCTAACACTAGTGTCCTCTATTCCTTTTTCTATTCCATCTACTTTTCATTCTTTGTATTTGTTATAAAAAAAACACCTTGTCAGGTGTACTGCGTTACACTAACCAGGGTCTTTTCTAACAAAACGATCGGTCATTTTCTTTAACAAAAAATTATATTTATCCACTTTTTAACCACAAATGCTTGGCTTGCATTAGCTCTGTGATGCGCGTCTTCATTAGGTGATGTTGGAAAGATGTAGGTGAAAGTACCGACCCAGTGTTTACAAAGTGAACATGCAAAAAAAAAGGTAAAATGTTGGACGATTTTAAAGTTGGAGGAGAAAATTAAGAGATTTTAAGCCAAGTACAAACAGGATTACTAGAAAAAAAAAATCGATTTTCCGATGCATCGCGATTCTCTCTTCAACGACTCTGATTCTGAATCGATTCTGAGCTTGTTTTTTTCCGCATATGGCACGTGTGCGTGCGCGAGACATGGCAGGCTTCATTGTACAGAATTTGTGCTGTGAGACACGTGCACATGAGCTTCCACCCGCCGTGTTTTACTTTAGATGTGCTTTCATTTATACTGTTTGGAATGCAGTACTATGAGATGCACGAAACTCGCGCACTGACAGACTTTCACGAAGCTTGCTGAAGCTCGATTGCGGCTGCGGTTCGAATACTTTTCAACGAAACTGATGTAGGCTACACACAGTCAGTTATGATTTCAGAGCAGGACAAAACATCTGATATATCAAAACAGATAATCAGTAATAATCAAACGGCAATAATGCTAAGGAAAAAATTATTGTCTGTAAACTTAAAGAACACTTATTTTAAATAAGTTATTTATTTATTTATTTTTAAAGTAGCCTGCTTATATAATAAAAAAAATAATAAAGTAAATTTTGCACAAAATAAATTTGATATAAAATGTATATGAAAATGTAGCAGTATGTGCAGTAATATTGAAAAATGAGAATGTGACGCATCATGATATTGAGTTGATAATGATAATCGTAATTGAGTTGAATCGTGAAACCAGTGAAGATATAGATCAAAAATATAGATCAAGAATCGTTTTGGAATCCGGATCGTGACTCCCAGGATCAGAATCAGATCGTATCGTGAAGTGGCTGAAGATTCCCACACCTAAGGATTACATAATGTGTGAAGACACGCGTGTGCATCGCAGAGCTAGAGCAAGCCCAGCATTTGTGGTTAAAAATTGGATAAATATATATATTTTTTTAAAGAAAATGACGATCGTTTTGCTAGAAAAGACCCTGGTTAGTCTAACGCAGTACACTTGACAAGGTGTTTTTTTATAACAAATAAAATGAATGAAAAGTAGATGGAATAGAAAAAGAATAGAGGATATATATATATTTATTTATTTTTTTCTGAAAATGACTGATCCTTTCATTATAAGTCTCTTATTCCTCAGCTGGGATCATGTAGAGCCCTTTGAAGCTGCATTTTGGACTTTCAAATCATCGGCCACCACTGAAGTCCACTATATGGAGAAAAATCCTGAAATGTTTTCCTCAAAAAACTTAATTTCTTTGCGACTGAAGAAATAAAGACATGAACATCTTGGGGTGGGGGGGGAGTGAATTTATCCTTTAAGTTTTATTTTCAACGACCTTTTCATGGAGATTAAGCACATTTTCCCATCAAATTACAATACTGTACTGAAAACCATCCTGTCTAGATCATTTGTAATTAAAGCCAGCATTGTGTGAAGAGTGTGTGAAGTCCGTGTGCTCACCTGTCTGTCGGTGAGCGTGTAGATGAACTGCAGGTCTGGGCTGAACAGCGTGTCCCGCAGCACCGGACTGCCCTCGCTCACCGGGACGCTCTCGTACAGCAGCGCCGGCCGGGACGGACTCACCGAATTAATCAGAATCTGACAAAACACAAGCAACAGCAAGACCATTAACATCTCATTAATATCCCATAACACCAGACCAAACGCTTTCATCATGTGAAAACACAAACATCATTACAGTAATGCCATCAGAGCATCAGGACAACAAACGCACGCTAATCGCTGCGAATATAATCATCTCTGCGTCTCTCAGGAGAGAATCGAGAGAGTTTCCATCCTTACACCGCCGGGATCAAATCCCTCATTCGCCATCAATCTCTCACACGAATACAAGAGGATTAGATACATTAGTCGCTAATTGAATCATACAATGAAGGCAGACGCAACTATTACACCGACGGCACATTCATACAGGCTTACTGCTCCAGTCACACGCAATCCACTTATAAATAAACCTCGCTTCACAACCTGACTACAACTGATCTGAAAGTCTTCACAAAGGTCATCTGAAATCACTGCTCTCCATGAAATGTCAAAGTATTTCCATTATTAATCATTATGATTCATTCAAACAGCAAACTCAGTGCTAACGAATCAATTAGCACTCTTGACTTTCACAAGCAGAGACAGGAATGAAAGAATATTTAGCAAAAAAAAAAAAAACTGAAATGTAGATCAACTTTAGTTAAAGGGATTAAAGTAGATTAAATTTGAAGATAATTAGCAGAATATGCATGAGAACAGTCATAAATGAAAATTCTGCTTTTCATCATAGAAATAAATTGCATTTTTTTTTTAAATGTAATTGTAATATTTCACACACCTGTTCAAAAGTTTGAGGTCAGCAAGATTTTTATAAAGACATTTATAATGTTACAAAATATTTCGGTTTCAAATAAATGCTGTTCTTTTGACCTTTGTTTTCACAAACAATTCTGAAAAATAAAATGCATCACGGTTTCCACAAAAATATAAAGTACACAAGTGTTTTCAACATTGATAATAATTAGAAATGTTTCTTGAGCAGCGAATCAGCATATTAGAATGATTTCTGAAGATCATGTGACACTGAAGACTGGAGTAATGATGCTGAAAATACAGCTGCGCATCACAGAAATAAATTACATTTTAACAGATATTCACATAGAAAGCAGCTATTTTAAATTGTAATAATATTTCCAAATTTTAATGTTTTTCCTGCATTTTTAATCAAATAAATGCAGCTCTGGTGAGCAGAAGAGACTGCAATTAAAAACATTTTTAAAAACTCACCAAAACATCTCTATTTGTGATCTACAGAAGAATCACAGTCACACAGGTTTGCATCGACACACACGAGTGAATGATGACAGATTTTCATTCAGATACAGTGAGCATATATGAGTGTATGAATGTAATGATACCCGGGGGAAGTATATATTACTTATGTAAATATGATTTGGCGAGGGGAAGGGGGCTGTTCTTGCATGTTGAACACATCCATCACTTCTATTGCTCTCAATAAACATGCGCCATTAACTGAGCAACATCTCTGACGGTGATGCGGTAATCGCTCTCCTGCGCTTCAGCTAACCGGATATGAGGATAGAGTATCTGTAATGCACTGAGCCTGTTAATATAGCAACATTTCATCTCAAACCACATAAAATCACTTACACACACTGAGCATACATGAATGAGCAATACACACATCAAATTGAGTTTTATTGCCATTACAGAGCCAATGCAAGGAAGATATTAAAATAAGCCACCTGGGATCATGCTGCAACACACCAGTATTATTATTTTAGTATCTTTGAGATACTATAGTAGTTTTTATTAATATTCTGAATTAGTTTTTATTTATATATTTTCCATTTTAATCTTAATTTTAGTAAATGTTTATGTTAATATGTCTATATAAGTTTAATTGTTTTTATTTTAATTTTAGTAAAAGTTTTTGGATTTTTTTCTTTAAATACGTCTATATAGTTTATTTGAATTGGATTTTTCATTTTTCCATTTCCATTTTAATTTTAGAAAAAGTTTTAGTATTTTTGTTGTTTTTCTTTAAATACCTATATAGTTTTTATTTGCTTCATTTCCATTTTTATTATTTTAGTAATACATGTTACGTATTAAATGTTTACTACAAGTTAAACTGATAAATGCTACCTTGGCAACTACCTGAAATAATATAAGGTTAAGGTTAATTAAGATTTTATTTTATTTCAATTAAAGATTATTTTATTTCAAAATGAAATTTATGGTTTTAGTTTTAGTTAACTATAATAACTGCAACACACAACACAAGGAAATGACAATAACCTTAAACAATACAATGATTGGGTGCAACAAATACAATATTGCCCAATAAATTCAAAATTATGATTTCATTAATAATTCAAGACTTCTTTAAAACCAAAAACATTAAGGCATCAAGTCCTGTTAGAAAACTTGCTGAAATGTCTAATCAATATTTGCATTTTCATTTTCATCATAGATCTAACCTTGAGCGTTTAACATGACTGCAATACATCCCAAAAACGAGATAAGAAACCTGTGACGTTTATGATTTCAAACGCATGTGAATCTGCTGTGAGACATGTTTTATGTGTTTATATGCATAAGAGAGACTCTGATGGTTTCCAGATGATGCTCACTTTCACAGACGTGACGCTGATGTATCTGTGCTTACCAGGACTACAGGAAGTCAAATAAACACAAGACAGGAAGAGAAACATACCAGTATCTGCTCTAGACGTGTATTCATTATTGTTAACTAAAACTAAAACCATAAAAAAAACATTCACATCACTTCTTGAAACAGAATGAATATTAACTGGAATAAAATATTAAAAAGAACCCTATAATTCAGGTAGCTGCAAAAAAAAAAAAAAAAAAAAAAAAAAACATTTCTCATTAAGTTAAAATAATAAAATTATATTTAAAAAAATATATATTAAACTTAAGAACCTTATAGACAAAATTGGGGGGGGGGGATGTATGAGAAAAATGACAAATGCAAATAAATTACTAAAATTTGAACTTAAATGAAAGCAGAAAATAAAAAATGAATAAAAACTATAAAAGTATATCAATGATACGGAAATAACTTTTTGATGCAAAGGTCAGTATTTTTCCAGCTGATGCCGTGTGTTTAGGCTCCTGACGGTCACACAGGTTATACAACCCGAATTCCGGAAATGTTTAGACATTTTTTAAATTTGAATAAAATGAAAACTAAAAGACTTACAAATCACATGAGCCAATATTTTATTCACAATAGAACAGAGAGAACAAAATGTTTAAATGGAGAAATTTTACACTTTTATCCACTAAATGAGCTCATTTCAAATTTGATGCCTGCTACAGGTCTCAAAAAAAGTTGGGACGGGGCAACAAAGGGCTGGAAAAGCAAGACATTTTGAAAAGATTCAGCTGGGAGGACATCTAGCAACTAATTAAGTTAATTGACATCAGGTCTGTAACATGATTAGCTATAAAAGGGATGTCTTAGAGAGGCAGAGTCTCTCAGAAGTAAAGATGGGCAGAGGCTCTCCAATCTGTGAAAGAGTGCATAAAAAACATTGTGGAATACTTTAAAAACAATGTTCCTCAATGTCAAATTGCAAAGGCTTTGCAAATCTCATCATCTACAGTGCATAACATCATCAAAAGATTCAGAGAAACTGGAGAAATCTCTGTGTGTAAGGACCAAGGCCGAAGATCTTTGTTGGATGCCCGTGGTCTTCGGCCCTCAGACGACACTCACTCATCGGCATGATTCTGTCATTGACATTACTAAATGGGCCCAGGAATACTTCCAGAAACCACTGTCGGTAAACACAATCCGCCGTGCCATCTGCAGATGCCAACTAAAGCTCTATCATGCAAAAAGGAAGCCATATGTGAACATGGTCCAGAAGCGTCGTCGTGTCCTGTGCGCCAAGGCTCATTTAAAATGGATTGTTTCAAAGTGGAAAAGCATTCTATGGTCAGACGAGTCCAAATTTGACATTCTTGTTGGAAATCATGGATGCAATGTCCTCCGGGATAAAGAGGAGGGAGACCTTCCAGCGTGTTATCAGCGTTCAGTTCAAAAGCCAGCATCTCTGATGGTATGGGGATGCATAAGTGCATACGGTATGGGCAACTTGCATGTTTGGAAGGCACTATGAATGCTGAAAGGTATAAAAAGGTTTTAGAGCAACATATGCTCCCCTCCAGATGAAGTGCATTTCAGCAGGACAATGCAAAACCACACACTGCAGCTATTACAACAGCATGGCTTCGTAGCAGAAGAGTCCGGGTGCTGAATTGGCCTGCCTGCAGAGAACATTTGCCTGCCTGTTCACCTATAGAGAACATTTGGGCATCATTGTACAAAAATTATGTCAAAGACGACCACAAACTCTTCAGCAGCTAGAAACCTATATCAGGCAAGAATGGGGCCAAATTCCAACACCAAAACTCCAGAACCTTGATGCCCAGACGTCTTCAAACTGTTTTGAAAAGAAGAGGAGATGCTACACCATAGTGCAGGCATCAGATTTGAAATGAGCTCATTTTGTGCATACAACTGTAAAATTTCTCAGTTTAAACATTTGTTATGTTATCTATGTTCTATTTTGAATAAAATATTGGCTCATGTGATTTGAAATTATTTTAGTTTTCATTTTATTCAAATTTAAAAAAACGTGCCAACATTTGGGGAATTCGGGTTGTAGATTTTAGGGTTCAAACCAACATTACATAAGCTGCTCAATCTAGTGCTTTTCTTCCAGAAGCGGCTCTTTTGTGTCAGTCTGAACCAGGTGAGGATAACAACCGTAAATACTGCATGCAACATTACCCATTTCAGACGAACACTCCTCTAAACATCACATAAAACGGTGAACTGTGGATCTGGCAGTCGGTTTTTAAATGAGCAACTCTTGGCTATAAAAATATGCAAAGTGCACTAGACTTCAGGCCTGAACTCATGCAGCGCTGGTGAACTGATGTGAGGTCGATGTGATGTTGGTGTGGTGATACTAATGGCTGTATTTGTGAGCAGAGGCTGGACAGCAGCGGCTCATGCTGAACATCCTCCATTGGGTTTGATGAACGGCGTCGAGCGCTGCTGATTTCACTCCCTTCACTCACACTGTGATGCTGCTGATGCTGTTTCATGTTTCACAGTGACTCCAGACATCATGCGATTCACTTTAAACATGCACAGACTAAATTTAACACACGTTCAGCTGCACGCAAACTCTCATGAAATATTAATCAGACTAGAACAGAAACAAAAACACACGCAAAGCCAAAGTATCTGTGAACGACTCGTTTACACAGTCTAGTGCTGCTGCGTGATAAACACACACACACACACACACACACACACACACAGAGTAAACAATGCAGATATACTGTGGGAAAAACATTAAACACACACACACACACACACCCAGCACACACATACCAGACACCCACCAGAGACACAAATAACACAAACACAGGAAGAGTGTGTGTGTGTGTGTGTGTGTGTGTGTGTGTGTGTGTGTGTGTGTGTGTGTGTGTGTGTGTGTGTGTGTGTGTTTTCCTGAAATGAATTACTTGTGTCTAAAGCAGCCCTTTACATAAAAAAAATAATTCAATTAAGTAAATGTTTTATAAAAAAAATTTTTTAGGTGAAGGTTGCATTATAAACAATAATAATTATCATCATCCTCATCAGCTGCTAAATTCCACAAACTCCTTTTGAAAATGCACAGGAAGAAATAAAATAAAATAATATAGTACTTAAATAATAATAATAATAATAATAATAATAATTATTATTATTATTATTCCTAACCATTTTCTTTAAAGATTTTATTATAGTCCAGTCTAGTCATTATAATTAACTTAAATAAAATAATAGTATATAAAACATTATACAAACAAACGAATTTTTTTTTTTCATTAAATAAGCTGTAGATTTGTAAATTTTTAAAAAGTTAAAATAAGTTTTCGTTGAACGTTTGTGTTTGTTACAGTCTAGTCATTATGCTTAACTTCATAAATAGTTTTTATTAATTCTAAAAGTTTTCTTAAAATATTTGTCTATGTATGTGCTCATTTGGGTAATGTGCGTGTGTGTGTGTGTGTGTGTGTGTGTGTGTGTGTGTGTGTGTGATCTGCAGTCACTAGAGGACTGGTCTTCCTCAGGGAGAAGCAGGCGATTACCAAAGCACCGATGCCTAAAATGAGTGTTTAAGGAAGCCAGACGTAATTAAACGATGAGATATTCCACTTCCTGTCCCCTGATATTACTGTGGCATCCACCCACACACGTCCACACAACATCTGAAAGAATCAGAGATGATTTAAAAGTCACAAACAATGCTGGAGCCTGACACTGCCATCAGTCAGCCGCCCAAAGTTAGAGATCTGCCCAGCCTGTTCCTCTCTAATTCAACAAGCAGAAAAAACACCAGAGGAAGAGTGAGAGAAAATCATCTTCACCCTTGAAATATTAAAGTGATTCCTTGACAATTTGAATTAAATCAAATATATAAAGCACTTAAAGTGCTGTACAGACTATATGGATAACTTGACACCACTATTAAGCTACTCCTAAATATAATGTAGAAACTTAAATTTTCTGTAAAGCTCCTTTGCAATGATTTGTATCATGAAAAGCGCTATACAAAGAAACTTGAATTGAACTGAACATGAATCACATATATATGAAAAATAAGAAACTAAAATATTAATTACAATTTAAAAATGCATAAAACTGATGAATCTGCTCAAACCTAACTGTAAAGCAGCAAGGGCTTTAGAAATTTAGGAGGAAAAAAAAAGGGTTTTAAAAATGTTTACAGAAGTAAAAGATCTCTCTCTAAATTATATTTCTTTACAAATAAATAAATAAATAAATATATACTATAAATAAATATATTACAAAAGTAATATTTAAATAAAAAAAATGTAAGAAATTCAATATATTTTAAATAAAATATATAATATTACTTTAAATCTATATAATCTAATAAAATTGAATGATTTCAAAATGTTCAAAAATTGAATCGAAATGACTAGTGAATTCACAGTTAAACCGCTGTAAAGAAAACACGACCTGTCTCAGTAACACTGTGAGTGTACGGTAACGTGTGGAGCAACAGGACACACTCACTCACACACACACACACACACACACACACACGGGCGCTCAGCTGTGGCATGTGGCGGTGGTGTGTTGACAGCTGGGTGGTCGCCAGGCAACCAGGTGGGAAACAGATGCTGCAGCTGCAACCTGGCCTGTTGCCACGGTAACAGCGGGGGCATCGACCCCTGGACGAGCTGAACTCACAGCGAGTGTTTAGAGCTTCATCAGAGCGACCGCAAGACAACGCCAGCACCGCCAATTAAGAGTGAAGTGTGTATCGATCCGCACCCGTGTGTGTGTGTGTGTGTGTGTGTCAGAGTAATTAACAGAGCTCTAGGGGTGTCTGGAGGGAAGTTCTTTGGGTCAAACAGGAAGTGAACAACATTTGAATGAAGGCAGAGAAGTACAGTCGCTCTGTGTCTCATGACCGTGCTTATCAAATTACACTAATTAGATGATGAAAAATATCTTCTGCTGCCAAGAGAAGTCAGATCTGAGTCACATTCCTTCTCTGGTCTGTAACAAATAAACATCATTTTGACCATCTCAACGTTTTGAAATCTTGCCTAAATAAAGCGGTACTCCAGTAATTCCAGATAAGACTAATTAAATGAATAAAGTAATGAATTAGTCCACAATTAATGAATGAATCTTGAGCAATGCTCTTCTTCAAATAACGTGTAAACTGAACTGAAATTTGAATAGACTATAAAATGAAAGCAGAGAAACAACTAAACGATAATGAAATTCATTTCAGCTGTTTTCAGGATCGATTCTATGGACTATACTGTACCTCAAACGGCCATGGTACTCCCATCTGATGCCATCACCGCAGCACATTTCTGTGTATAAACAGCTCTTCCTTAAGGAACCGATGGAAACAATAGAAATGAATCATGGGAACTTCATGTTCTGGGAAAAAGAGTGTCTGCCAGAGAAAACCACTGGCACATAAAACGCCTTTTAAGTCGTGGCAGAGATCTGATCAAAGGTTTCAGAGGCCAGGACAGCCCATCTCTCACACACACACACTCACACACACACACACACACACGGACAGGAAGGAGCAGCAGTGGCTCATAACATACAGGAAGATGTTAATTCACTTCCACAGGTGTTCAGCACATTTCCTCTTTCAGCATTCCTCAAATCCCTGCGCCGTCTGCTCCACCATCACTCACGCTCACGCTCATCAATAAAATAAATAAATAAATACAATGGTGAAAAAACCATTAAAGTAAAACTAAATAGGAAAAATATCACTAAATATTGACCCAAATTGACAAATTATACATGGAGCCATTTGCTCTGTACAAAAAAAAATGGTATCATTATTTAAAGTGTCGTTATTAAAAATAAATATTTTTATAAAAATACTATACTAATATTAACATAACTGTGAAATCTACAGGACTATTTGTTTTCTTCAAAGGCAGAGATAAAGCATCAGAGATGTGCTCCTGAATGGAAATCAATCAATACAGTCAAACCTCTCATGTGCTTCACATGTGTGTCATTTATGGGCCTCTATCTCAGTTAGGATGCTGTCTATGTAGGGAACATACAGTGGTCTCTCATATCTCCCTCAGGTGTGTGTGTGTGTGTGTGTGTGTGTGTGTGTGTCTAATTCAACAGGTTGCTATGGTAACCCCTCCTGAAGCGTTAAGCGCTGATCGCTGCAGAACACGGCCAATGAACAGATCAATCAAAATGATTAGCTGGAGTACAGCAGAAGATCACAGCTAATACACACCACAATTACACAGCAGAAACGGCCCTGAGTGACAGAGCAATTACTGACCAACACACACACACACACACACACACACACACACACACACACACACAAATAGAGAGTGTTTGCATTAAAGCACATATTTAAACACAGTCTTTTGACCAACATTAATCAGACAATATTCAGAGAGCACAGCATTGGTAACACAGGCAGATACAGTAAACATGATACAATAAAGACACAGAGTGTTATTTTGTGTCCTCTGGGGTTTCATAGCGCTTTCCTAATAAGACATCCGTCTCCTGGCAACAGTTTCTATTAGCTAATTAACAGCCTAAATGAGGACATGCTTATTTTTGGCATCAGCGCACATGCAAAAGATTAAAGGGACGCTTCACCCAAAAATGAAATCCTGTCATCATTTACTCACCCTCATGTCGATCCAAACCTAATCTACAGAACACAGAATCAGACGTTCAGGATGCTCTTCTGCGTTTAATGAAAGGATACAGTGACCAACGGCTGTCATGCTCCAAATCAAAATAATACAAGTATCATAACAGCAGTGCAGAAGTCTTGCTCCACTGAATTATGATTCACTTGTGTCTGGCATCTCACATACAGCATCAAGGATTGCAGAGGGTTTGGAATATAATGACTGTTATGAAGCTTCAACAGAGATTTTTATCATTTCTGAAGCAGTGCAACTTCTTTTGTGCCCCTCAGAAAAGAAAGACAAAGACTTTCTGGTTTGGAACAACCTGAGTAAATAATGACAGATATTTTATTTTTAATTCCACACTTATAAACCATGTTTTCAACTAAATTGAAACTTTAAGGGCAAAATATTAGCATTGTAATTTTACAGATGTACTGTAAAATAAAAGTATTATTATTATTGCTGTTGTTGCAATAATTTTTAAATCAATCTTTAATCATTTTTTCATATTTTATTTTCTTATGCATGTTTTTATTTCATTAATTTCTAATCTGTGTGGATAAGAATCCCTCTGGAGGTACTTTAGTTGATGAAATGCTAGAAATGAAGCCATGGAAATCTTATTTTAAAATAAGAACAATTACAATTGAAACACTTACTAAAAAATACGGAATATTTTATCTGTTCACCTACATGTCATGCGGCCATTAACCAACATCAGAGAACTACAAACGAATGAATTAGTGGATAAATTATTGAAATATAAACTTAATATCACAGAAGGTTCAGCTGACAAAAAGGTTTGGGAATGCCTGCATTAAAACATTAAATTACAACAAACATAACCCCACATGTTCACTGTAGTGTGTGTGTGTTTGAGCATGTGCAGCTTGACAGCAGATGGTTGTATGTATAAACTCCCCCATCTCTCACACACACACACACACTACATCAGAGCAGATGACCTGTCTCACTTCATCATACAGAGACAATACAGACACACACACAGTCAGAGACACATCTTCATTTACGTGCCGTGAATGTCTGTTAGCATGTTTCAGCAGTTCATCTCTCACGCCGTTCCCTACATTTCTCCCCTTTGCTCCTCTGGGAGAGAAACGCTCAGACAGCACAGGATGACCAGGTCTCTCTCCTCGGGGTGTTTACAGGCCCTCTCAACCCTGTTTGCTTTATGAACAACAGAAAGGCCTGTTTTCCGCCGTCTCTCAGTAGTTTAGTCTGCTGGTGAACCCTGATCGATGTTTCCTGCTCTCCTGAGAGACATATGAGGCATCAGGAAAGCATTGCTCCCGACGGACAGATAGAAAAGAATAAAAGAAAAGAAAAACACTTGCAGGAGGCAAATTTGGGATGCAGTAAACTCAGTATGAACTCAACCAAACATTAGTAGGGCTGCTCGATTAATCGAAATAAAACTGATAACACAATATGCATTAGTATGTTTATCAAATTGCAAAGGCTGCGATTTTTTAAATTAAAATAAAAAGCTTAGCGTGTTTCAGAGTGAAGCGCAGCACACATGAACAGCTCATGATCCAGTGTTTACAGCATTATTACGTTTCATTTTCTTTTCCTATTATATATTGTTTTTATTTTACAATGAAATATTAAAATAGAAATATTGCAATATAAATACTTATATTTAGTAATTATAATTGTAATAAAATCATATTATTTAATAATAGCATTTATTATTATTGTTGCTATTATTTTTCTTTTCTTTTTTATTTTACATTGAAATTAATATTACAATAGAAATATTTATTTTGCTTAATATGTTTATTTAGTAACTATAAAAATATATTTCTGATATTTTTTCATTATAGAAATATTTATTTAGCTTAATTTTTATTTAGTAATTATAAAATCACAATAAAATAATATTTAATATTTATTATTATTAATAAAATAATAATATTTTAAAGTCATATTGATATATAAATCACAAACATTTTGGCCAAATTGTGCAACCCTATAAACAAACAAATTTTAAAAAGCACAATTTAACCAGTGGTGTTTGTCAAATGTGGCAGCAAGCATCTAAAAACACTAGCTGTTTTCATTCAGCTTCATTTACATATTCATTTTCCTCTACATGTGGCCACATCACTCAACAGAGCGCGACTTGATTTTATCCATCAGGAATTGATTGGAAGGTGAAACATGTCTCTGCGCATTATTCTTCAGTAGAAATAAAGCAAAAATGTGAATTAAAAAAGCAAATAGGGTCAGTTTTGATTCCATATTGACATTCAGCAGGATGAGGTCATGTGACTGTTATTTGACATGATTATCATCACATTCATTGTGCTGTAGTGTGCTTCACGTTCACAGAGCCGGAGACTGTAATAATCACACACGTGTTCTCCGCCGCTCGGGGGTTTGACCTCGCCTGATGGAGGGCCACAAACTATTACAAGCCTTTTCTGCTAAGAGCAGAGCAATTGAAAATCCATTCATCCCACACACACACACACACACACACACACACACACACACACACACACACACACAGCCTCCATCTGCAGTTATTGGCACACTAAACAGCACAATACACGCTAAAAAAGCAACACACACACACATACAGAGTAATTATGACAAATATGATGTCAAGAGTGTGTTTGAGGGACCCGTCTTAAGGACAATACACACACACACACACACACACACACACACACACACACACACACACACACAGTGTTTGAACTGTCATTGTGTGGACAAGAGCTTGTGAAATTTCCTCAAAATGTCTTGTTTTTCCTCAGGAAAAGGAAAAAATAACAGCATTTGGAACGACATGAGTGAAATTATTTTGATGGGACTAAACTGATTTTATTATATACTATTGTAGTATTTATTAATACTTTGAATTAGCTTTTAGCATTAACAGTTTTCATTTTCATTTTAGTTTACATTTTAGTAATATGTAGTTTTGTCTTTTTTTTTTATTTCTATAGCTTTCATTTTTAATTTCAGTTTTAGTTTTTGTCATTTTAGTATTTTATTTTTTTCTTTTCTTTTGTAATTTTGTTTAATTTAATTGTATTTATATTTTAATTCAGATTTACACTTTTTTTTTTTTTTATAGCTTTAGGTAAAGGTTTGGTAACCAATAATAATAATAATAATAATAATAAAGATGGATGATGAGCAAAAATAATATTAAAAATAATAATTGCTGTTATTGTTTTATAGTTGCATTGACATGTAAAATCGCAAACATTTGGCCAAAATGTGGAGCCCTACAAGAAAACAACAAATCTGCTGCTTAAAAAAATAAAATAAAAATAAAATAAAATCATTTCTATCTCAAAACTCAATTAGATTTATTTGCCAAATCATGCAGCTCAATACATTAAACAGATTCAATATTTACACTATCAAATCGCATTTGTGCTTCAGTATATATAAAATTGCTTTTCTAATTAGCTTTCATTTATGTATTTATTTTTCCAGTTATAGTAATTTAAATATTTCAAACTTATTTTTTCTCAGTTTTGTTTCATTATTTTTATAAATTATATTTTATAATTTTATTTTAATTCCATTTAACAAACATGATTTTTATTTTTGATAGTTTTAAGTTAAGTTTTGGTTACCAATATCAACACAGGGCTATATTCAGACAGGAGAAGTTTTCCCTGAGGTGGTCAGGTACACAGTTTCAATCACATCCATATCAAAAGCATCCGTGTTTTTTCCTCACACAACAACCGTAAAAACTACAAAACAAATTACAGTTCTTCTCCACTCCTCTAAGAAACACAATCCCACCCGGATACCAGTGACTGTGATTGCAACATTGCATTTATTTACACCTTCATCGAATACTTTAACTAAAGCTACATTTCTCAAGATTTCTCTTTTCTTTTAGACTAGACTGTTACAAAACTTCTGTTAGTCATCCCTATTTTTTCACACTCCTTTTTTTCTATCTTTCACTCCTCAAACGGGGGTGAGAAGAACAATCAGGCCCAAACGACACACACACACACACACACACACACACACACACTCAAGAATAAATCCTCTTTTATCCCTGACTGAACTGGTTCTCGGGTGGCCTTGACCGCTGCGCTCTGTCAGATGGCTCTTTTGGCCCTGATGTACGGCTCCGTTGGGCTGCCAGCGCAGACGCAGCTCTCTAATCAAGCTATGGATTTAACATTCAATCGGTGGCAGGGAACGGCTCCTCCTGAACACTCAGAGCACATCCATCCAGAATCACGCCAGAAAAATGAGCCCCGCGCACAATGTTTGAACACACAGAGCGCTTTTACAGTCCTTCACGTGATGTACTGCGCTCTCAAACACAGAGAGACACTCAGTCACTCACATCAATGGACTACATGAGAGCGCTTCATCTGAACGAGCAACTCAACATCCTCCACGCTTTACAGAACTCATCATTCTGACGCTAAAATATCACTTCATCAGCCACGTTTGAAGCTGTTGGAGCACCTCAGCTGAGTTCATATATTAATGCACATCCAGACAATATAGAGACTTGAGCTAATACTGCATGGCAACAAAATAACAGCAATACACAATTACCCTAGCAACCACATAGCAACACACTAAACACGTATACACCTTCACTCCATAGCAACAAACTAACAACAATCCACAATTCCCTAGCAACCACACAGACACACTAAAAACACTTATATACACCTTAAATGCCTAACAACCGCCCAAAATACCCTACAAACTAACAACCATTCACAATAACCCTAGCAACCAAATAGCAACACACTAAAAAACAAATGCACCTTAACTGCACAAAAACAAACTAACAACCATCCACAATTCCCTAGCAACCACATAGCAACACACATACACCTTAACTGCACAGTAACAAATTAACAACCACCCACAATACCCTAGCAACACAAAAACACTTATACACCTTAAGTCCATAGCAACAAACTATCAAACAACCACAATACCCTAGCAACCACATAGCGACACACTAAAAAATACAAATACACCTAAACCGCATAACAACAAATTAACAACCATTCACAATAACCCAGCAACCACACAGCAACTGACTGAAAAACAAATACACCTTAACTGCACAGAAACAAACTAACAACCATCCACTATACCCTAGCAACCACATAGCAACACACTAATAACACTTATACTACCTTTACCGCATAGCAACAAAATAACAACCACCCACAATACCTTAGCAACCACATGGCAACACACTCAAAAAAACGCTTTCACACCTTAGGAATAGCACAACTAACTATTAAACACTGGGTTTTTTGGTGTCATTTGCACCTCTAAGAGTTGAATGATGGTGAAACATTCATTAATGGAGGTAAAAGCGCAGTAAAGCACATCCTCTGTAATATCTGACTTCCACACAGAAATCATTCAGAAATATAACGGCTTGTGACTGTGGTTCTGGTTTCAGATGCAGATATTGATCGTTCTGAGGTGGAGCTCAGTAACACACACACATGCATTAATTTTTAATGAAGGTTAATCCTGAAACATAAACCTCTCGCTGGGCGAGACACATTCATTATGATTACAGTCAGTGAGGTGAGGCGTTCCAGGGCTGCAGGTACAGCAGTCTATACCACACCATGTTCACCATCACATGCAACTCACATGGAAAAACCCTCAGGTTCGGCTCTCAGTTTAACAAGCGTTCGCGTTCAGACAGAACTGAGTGTGACTGCAGCGCTATCGGCCCCACGAGAGACACACACACACACACACACAGAGTAAAAAACTATGCCGACGAGGGTCTAATAAAGCAGGACATGCTTTGCTGCTGCGGCATTTTCCCACTAAACCCCAATTTCCACACACACACATACACAGCTAATTAACTAGCTGGTAAAGCTGCAGTCGCTGCACTTCTGTAGCCTCACACACTTCACCAGCTTCATTCTGACACTATTACAATAACACAGAGAAACACACACACACACACACACACACACACACACACACACACAGATTAAAATGTCAGAACATCTGGCAAAATCTTTACATGCAGTGTGTGTTATTAAACCGAGGCGAGTGTGTTTCTGTGCATGCGTGTGTGTGTGTGTGTGTGTGTGTGTGTGTGTGTGTGTGTGTGTGTGTGTGTGTGTGTGTGTGTGTGTGTGTGTGTGTGTGTGTGTGTGTGTAAGATGTGAGTTCATTTCACCTGAAGCGACTGAACACAACTGAAGAATCCCTTAAGTTACCATAGAAACACAATGATGTGGAAACACACTCACGCACAGAAAGGCTTGTTTAGGATGGACAGATGTGTAGAGCTGTGACCTACTAGACAAAACACGAGCACATGATGAGATGTTTCCCATCTAAACATCACAGATGGACCTTTGGCTCAACGCATTATCACATGCATTTCATTACTATTTACCAGACAGATACAAATTAATACGTATGTGGATATGACATATGTGAAATTATTTTATTATTTTCCTTGCAGAAAGCGCAGAGACTCAAACCATGAGTGAATCGTTTCATGCACGTGCATCAGGTTACACAAAGTTTGCATGATAAACTGTCATTTTTCAGACATTTTTATCTGCTGAAACAGACTAGAATGAAGAATAAAGTATTACAGAGAGCTGTGTAAGAATATTATTCATTAATACATTTATTATTATAATTTATTATTTATTAAATGCAAGGTTTTGCAAGTTGTTGTAAAACAGATGGATTTTATGCAAAATTAAATTAAAAAAGAAACAACCAATATAAACAAAACAAACAAAAAAAATAAATTAAATATTTGATTTTTAATTTTTTTTTACCTGTATGTCATGTGGCCATTAACCAACATCACCGTGAATATGAGAATGCGTTAATAAATTACTGAAAAAAATTGAATCCCAGAGGGGCTTAAATTCAAAGGAGACCGACGGACAAAAACATTTGGGAATCCCTGATTTTGAGCATGAAATAATGTGATGCGATCCAGTGGAAAAGGGGAGAAAGAAGAGAGAGAAACAGTGCAATATAATTTAAGTAGGACAGGACTTGTGTCTGTGTCTAAAACATGTATAAATTATTATGAGGACAACCAACATTTACATTATAATAATACCATTGATGAATAAACCACAATAAGAGCAGGAACAAGAATTAAGAATGTCAATTTTGATTTTATACTGGCTTTACACACCTCCAAAACCATATATGAATAAACCTTCATTTAAATAATATCTCTCACTGCTGAAGATCATGTGACCTACTTAGACAAGAAGTCACACAAACTAGTGTTACTGTTAGACCTCACACATACAGCACAAAACACCTCAAGCATCTCCTGAGCATCACTCTGCGTGTGTGTGTGTGTGTGTGTGTGTGTGTGTGTGTGTGTGTGTGTGTGTGTGTGTGTGTGTGTGTGTGTGTGTGTGTGTAAAAGCTCTCAGAGGCCGCCTGTCCGAGCAGCATGTCATGAATATTTCAGCTCATCTGAAAAGATGACAAGCTTTCTCTCTCCATAACTCAGCCGTCCTGTCCTGTCTCACTCTCTGACCACAGACAGAAAAACTGAATACATTTAAAGGTCAAAGAGGAAAGCGTGTGTATGGTGAGTCTGACTCTCATCCTATTTGATTCCAGGCCTGAAACAACACAACACACACACACACACACACACACACACAACACACACAACACACACACACACACACACACACAGACAGACAGAGACACACAAACAGATAGACAGATGTGTCTTTGTGCTCGTCCTCGTGTCTAAGCGTGTGTGTGCGTGTGTGTGTGAGGTGATGAACACTGCGCTCTTTGTGAGATGGTCTCGAGGCATCCGTGTGTATGTTTAGGACATGACCGTGGGAACGTTCAAACAGGAGCATCCAGTGGCATATGATCACCATGTGACAGTTGTGCAGACACACACACACACACACACACACACACACACACACACACACAAAATCGTCTACAGCTGCGGTCACACTACACACCGACTTTAAAAAGCTTGAGCATGTAAAGTGGCAGGCGACAAAACTGCAGCACACGCTTATAATGAACAGAACATTATCGTGCATTGATGTGGACGCTTATATATATATATTTATATAGTTGCAGTTCTTAGTGTGAACGAGCCTTTAGACTGAATATAAAAACTGCATGACTGGCAGCGTTGAGTGTCTATGTCTAAGTACATTTGCAAGTTCAAAACTGACACTCAATTACTTTTCACTACGACAAAGTATGTCCCTGAGGATTTTGTTAAAAACAGACTAACTAATAACTATAAAAATAACTACATAAGTGTTCAGTTCACACCACAGTCAAAAAACTATTTCAGCCATATTTCAGTTGGTAATAAAGTTGTATTGTATTGTAATGTTAAAACTGAACAGGGTTGTTGTTAACTAAAAATATCTATTAAAAAAAAAAAATTAATTGAAATAAATCTGAAAAAAAAATTTAGAATAAAAAAAAAAACTTAAGAAAATTAGAACTTAACTATATAGTAAATTTATAAATTAGAACTTTAAGCAAGTTGCACTAAAGTACTAAAAATCACAAACTAAATAGAAATTAAGCTAAATATTTTTTTTTATTATAAAAGTACATAATGACAAATTAAAATGAAAACTGAAAATAAAAAATAAAAGCAAATTCAAAATATAAAAAAAAAATTGTATACAAATAATACTAAAATAACACTTTCAGATCTAATGCATTTATCCTGGATCAACAACACAACACCAAACAGTCAAAATATAGTCCTGATTACAATAAGAGTCATGTGAAAGAAGCACAACAAACTACACTGATCGAGTGTGTGTGTGTGTGCGTGTGTGTGTGTGTGTGCGTGTGTGTGTGTGTGTGTGTGTGTGTGTGTGTGAGAGAGAGAGAGAGAATGTCAATCAGCCATCTAAACATGATGAACACCATCAGTACTGGAGGAGAGACGCTGCTGTGAATGAAAAGAAACTGAGCATTAACGGAGATGATCTTCTCATTCATTCTTCTGCATGAGATCCTCTTAAACCTCCTCTAGTTCATGGAGACTGTAATTGAATTTACATCCTACATCATGAAACATAATCGGCTGAGCACAATGAACCTGACAGCTGTCAGAGATCCAATACTGCAGTAATTGTACTTCATTACTACACTTAAGTATTATTTTGGTGAACTTGCACTTACGATACTCAATCAATACTGAAACTGAATACTCAGTCATTTATTGCTAAGGGGGATAAAAACCATACTTTCTCTTCAGAGTTTCAATTAGATATTCAAAGAAGAAAGTGCTTCTATCACACGTCATCATGGTTTAAATCTTTCCACTTTTCCAATATTATTCAGCTAAAAAAAAAACAGTCAAATCACACTGACATTTAAACTGTTCTGACATACATCACTATTTGAAACATCAATAACAGTTTAAAAAAATTGTAATTCAACTATGTCTTAAAGTGAAAGCAAATGTTGCTTAAATGTTATAAACCTGTATTTGGTTGATCTCTCTTCTGCTCAATAAGGCTGCATTTATTATGAAAGAAAATATAGTAAAAATTGTGAAATATTATTACAAATTAAAATAGTTTTTTTCTATCTGAATATACATTTAAAATGTAATTTATTTCTGTGATCAAAGCTGTATTTTCAGCATCATTACTCCAGTCTTCAGTGTCACATGATCCTTCAGAATAATTCTAATATGCTGATTTTCTGCTCAAGAAACATTTCTGATTACGATCAATGTTGAAAACAGTTGTGCTGCACAATATTTCTGTGGAAACTGTGATACATTTTATTTTTCAGGATTCTAAGAAAGCTCAAAAGAACAGCATTTATAAGAAACAGAATGCTTTTTTTATTACATATGTCTTTACTGTCACTTTTGATACATTTAATGAATTCTTGATGAATGGATGCATTAAAAGTATTAATTTCTTCATAAAAAAAGAAAGAAAGAAAGACCTACTGACTCCAAACTTTTGAATGGTAGTGTATAACACCAAATCAAGACCACCATCCAACACGCATTATCCACAAAAACCTTGCAAAACAACAGATGCTGATCGTCATTACGCACACAGTGCCATCTGTAATAATCCGTCTCCGTCTAATCTACACTGATGAATCAGAGTAATAATCAATAATCATTCAAAGGGAAACGTGCCAGAGTGAGTCGGTGTGTCCATGACGGAGTGTGTGTGTGTTCTCAGCCAGATCTCACGCTGAGACACTAATTACAGACGTGTAGAGCTCAGCACAACACACGCAAGACCCAGCAGCGCTGCTATGTGCACACGCATGTGTGTAATTAACCTCCGCCGCTCCAATCACTGCCAACACTTTGAACTGCATGTAAGACGAGCGATAATACAGCATTCCTCTGTGTGTGTGTGTGTGTGTGTGTGCACGCTTTGATCCAGACCCGTAACTACAACCCAGTGTATTCCCAGAATGCATCATTCACCCATCTATTATTATAATTGTCGGTTTTTACCGTTTTATTAAGTCAAGTGTCACTATTACTAGTACCCAGTCATTTCCTTTTGATGCATTTTACATTTACATTGATGCATTTGGCGGACGCTTTTATCCAGTTCATGCATTCCCTGGGAATTGAACCCATGAACTTAGTATTGCAAGCGGGATGCTCTACTGTTTGAGCTACAGCTGAACAAAATTTCAGCTGTCTGATGATAAAACAAAAAAGGGGGTTGGGGTTTTATTATAAATCTTACTAATCTCTCAAGAAAATAAAAGAAAAGACATATGCTTTGAGGAATAATTCATGTATAGGGTACAAACTCGACTTAAATATTAAGTATATTAAGTATACATGTGTATATATATATATATATATATATATATATATATATATATATATATATATATATATATATATATATATATATATATATATATATATATATATATATATATATAAAACAGGATTAATGCACATCAGAATAGCAAAGGCAGCCTAATGTCAACCGTTTTAATGACAAAAAGAAGTACTCACAATGTATCGTGTATCTTACAATCTATAACTTACAGTGTTTCTGCTGATTAAAGAAGAATACAAGGCCTCTTCACTTTACAAATCGTTGTCGAAAGCATCATATTATAACATATTTGCGTGAAAGTGTGGCATGCTCAAGCAAAACAGACACTATTTTTAGAATCAGCACCACAAAATTATTAAGAAACAAGTGAAGGATTCCATTCAGCAAACATGATGCTGGGTGGTGAATTAGAAAACACCATTAATAACAGTGATTTAAACTGTGCACAAGCATGCAACCACTAGCAGTGACCATCACTGACAACATTAGAAAGAGTGAGCGAGACAGAAAAAGTGCGAGAGAGAGAGATCAAGTGTCTCTACAAACTTGAGGTCATGGAGGTCAGTGGGTCAGTAGATCAATCCTGAGCTTATGGGAAGTTTAACTTCTAAAAACAGCAAAAACTCAAATCAACCCTCAGGATTAGCGTCTTATGACACAATATGCATCAAAACCATTGTTTATATTCGTTTTGCTTTACATTTGACACTGAATTCAGGGTGTGTGGTAAAAAGGACAAACAAACACCTGCTACTGACACTCAAGACCAGAAAAGCTCAACGGAGGAATCCGCTCGCAGACGCAGCAGCAGTTTGTATGGAGCTATAATTAACAACATTATTACACAGAGAGCACAGGGTTAGCCAACTTTACTGTGACTTCAGACCGCTGTGTGTGTGTGTGTGTGTGTGTGTGTGTGGTTTCGGCCCAGTTGGCTCGTCCATCTGTTGTTGATTTGACCAGACTGAATCGTCTAACGCGGTAAACCCAGACGGGAAGAGCTCAAGACGGGTTCCTCGTGCCCAGACGTGCCCTCTGCTGCGACGCTCCAGATCAGCGGGACTAATCCAGCTTCGGCATCACCAGACATCGCCAACACCTATCAGCTAAAACACTCCTAACCAGGCATGACACAAAGCTGCTTTAGACGTCAAGTAACTTGTCAGATTTCACTAGAGGTGAAAAAGCGATCACAATTAATTTTATAAATGCTTAATATTCAGTCGTGTGGAGCCAGAGAAATGGTCTGTGCGGAAAAAAAATTAATGTGGAAGAAACTGCATTTCATATCTTGTCGCTTTATGATGTTGTGCCAGGTCAGAACTAGTGTAAGAGCCTGTTGATTTGTTGGTACTAACTAACCAAACTCCTATTTCAAAAGACCCAGAAAAAACAGTATCCTGGATATACTGCAGGAGATGCAACAAATCTGAGGTGCTTTATGAAGGCAATTTATTTGAAAGCAAGCAGCAAAGAGTAGGTATAAGAGTAGCAGGTGTTCTGATGGCCGATATGAAGTTGATATATATCATCACATTATTTAATTTAAAGATTAGCAGTTGTGCAATTAAATGTATTTTACATAATATTTACTGAAATAAAAACAGATTTTTAAATACATTTACATTTTTAAATTTTAAAATGAATCAAGACAAAAATACTTTGAACTTGATCAAATAAAATAAAAAACACTAAAAATAACATTTATATTTCTAATTTCTTCTATTATGACTTATAACTTCTTGATTCAAAATAAAAGTCCTGCTTACAACATGTGTTGTCCAAACAGAAAATTCCAAATATCGGTCGATATCGGTTGACCACTTATCTTTATTGTACAAGCAGACACTGGCATCTGTATCTTGAATGTGTGATGCTTCCAGTTATTTTAGCTGTACAAAAATAATATTATAACAAATACCAGTTATGCTCGATATTGCAAACTGGCATTTGTTACAACATTATTTTAGTTCATTACTGTAATCAAAAGCACTCTTGTTTGTATTGCAAATAGTTTTAAGGTTTACTGCATTTTGTTATTTTTCTAGTTATTCAGCAGTGAATGAATCTGAAGTCTCACACATTCAGTAAATAGCTTACTTCTGCATTGAAAATTAAGATGCATAGAGGAAACATGAAAACATGCAAATTACACATCAACTATAGTGGCTGCCGCCCAAGATCTGAAAACCACTTTAACACCAACTAATTAAACCAAACTCTGATTCTGAACTGATTTAGGTTCACGCTAAAAGACTAAATATGAAAAGAGTCATAATACTACAAATAGATGAACCTGAAAACATCAAAAGTGAAAGATTATTTATGTAACTAAAGACACGCAGTAGAGGACGATGCTGTGGGAGAAGAGCACTTCTGTGACTCACTGTCATACATAACATTAAGCTGCTGGATATTTCATTCACATCTTCAGTCCGTCTCTCAGGGATGGACAAAGTCTGTCCTCCATTTCACATCTCAGTGAATCCATCATGTGATGCTCCAGTGAGTCCTTCCACTCCTGCGAGCCTCCAACACACACACACACACACACACACACACACACACACACACACACACACACACACACACACACACCATGGTGAAAGCACCTCATTCTGAGCTCATCATACACACACCCACCTGATGCATGCTGCACAGTTCACACCTCAAAACTGCAAAAACGAGCCACGATGCCAAACTACCCCTTCAATGCACACTGTTCCTCTAGCATCTAAAACACTTCAGAAATGTCTCAAGCTCCAGATGTTATTCAAAAAGACTTACAAATGACAATAACACAACCATAAGTGATTCATTTAATGGTGAATGCTTTATTTTCGGCAATGCCGATAATCACAAGACACTAAATATCGGCCAATATTACCAATTATACCAGCTAATATTACCGATTTTACTGGCCGATATAACCGATATTTCAGTTTACCGCTATACAGGAACATGCAAACAATGTTGGAGGTCTGAAAACCACTTTTCACAATGAAACTATGCAATGTCTATGTCATAATGAAAACTATAAACAATGAAAATCACAATGCAATGTCTCAATCATCTCCAAATGTCTGCTGTAGACACCTAGACCGTTTAATATGTACTTACAGTCCCAAGCACAACAACTGAACCTAATCAGCATTTAATCACTGGATAATGACATGCTTTAGTTTTAAAGGCAACATTAAAATAGCATTTGGCATTGTTAACTTCAACCAACATTTCAAGTCTAAGTGATATCAGATGAAAAGTAGTTTCAGAAGCAGGGCAATTTGATAAATCATTCAGAATATAAGCAGGAACATGCTTTAAGAAACAAAACCGGATCAGTTTTGATTTAATGTTTCCTTTAACAGATTTGTCAGTTTAACTGGCTGATGGTTTCCACTTCTCAAAGCCTAACAATTCTCCATCATCATAGCAACTTTAAAGAAAAGTACAACACACAACACCAAGACTGCATCATAAACCTCAACAAAATACAATTTTCTTGCTTTCTGCAATGGGCTAAGCCAACCAAACAAAGAGGTTCTCTAAAATAAACCCCCAGAAGATACCAATAATGCACACAGAGTATCAGAAGACCATAAGATGTGAAACTCTGCAACTCTTACCTTCTTCATTCGGCCGTTGCGTGTTCCTGCGAAAACCACTGTGTTTCCGCGGTAATCGTAAGCAGCAACCGAAGTCATCCCGTCATCTTTGTCTATGAAGAGTGGAATGCCCTCGATAGTGCTGGTGCCCCCTAGAGGCTGGTTAAAATCCTGCCCACAGAAATTATCGTCGATCTGGAGAGGCTGAAACAGACAAACGGAGGGAGGGTTAGAAAAGGGACTCCACCTAAAGGTCAGTGGCTGGGTAAGACGGACCGTCAGGGCGGGTTTTCCTAAAAACAATATCAGTGGAAGTCACACACACACACACACACACACACACACACACACACACAGCAGCAAGGTTATTTATCACATGGATGACAAAATGGAAACGCAAGGTCACTGTATTGCAGGAAACCCTGGAAAGGGGACGTGAGGACAGGAAAGTTTGAGAGTGGGAAGAGGCTAACAGATACTTACAATAATTATAAAACCAACTTACTGTTCTTTTCATTTCCCAACAGACTGCCATTTTTAAGTATCTGTTAGTTATGTGATATTTACACTACCATCAAGTCTGGGGTCAATAAGTTTTTTTTAAAATGTTTTTTAAAAAAAGTCTCTACGGCTCACCAAAGAATTTAGTTGATTAAAAATACAGTAAAAATTGTGAAATATTATTACAATTTGAATGTATGGGTTTCTATGTGAATAGATGTTAAAATGTAATTAAAATCTGTGATCAAAGCTGAATTTTCAACATCATTACTCCAGTCTTCAGTGTCACATGATCCTTCAGTTGTGCTGCCCAGTATTTTTGTGGAAACCGTGATACATTTTATTTTTCAGGATTCACAGATGAATTGAAAGTTCAAAAGAATGGCATTTATTTGGCATACAAATATTTTGCAACATTATAAATCAGTCAATGTCAATGCATCCATGAATATAAAGTATTATTTTTCAAAAAAAAGAAAAAGATATTATACCCAAACATTTGAACAGTGTACATGCATAGACTTTTTTTTCACCATTATGTTTCACCATTTCATGTATTCACCATTTTTATGCATGCATTTTATTTTGGAAAATATTGCATTAGTAGAGTATTGTGTTTGGAATGAATAATGAATTACTCGTCCCATAAAACAAATCAAGGGACTGAATAATTTATGATTTTACATGACTACTTTAAAAATGACACTGTAAAACATTTCACCTATTTCAACTTAAAAACTTATGCTGCCTTAAATTTTAAGAATAATCAATTTGGTTGTATTAAATCAACTTAAATTATATTAAACTGACTTTAAAAAAAAATCTGAGGAATCTCATAAAAAGTTGAAATTGCTCAGTTGATTTGTTAGTTAAAGAAATATAAAAACATAAGTTGTCATGACTTACTGATCATATCACTTTTTTTGGCTTCTACAGAAGCATTTCTTACGTGACTTGAGTTGACAGCTCATTCTAAATCATTATCGATATACACAGAGATTCTGAATGGATTGTTCTTCCAGAATCCTGTTCTGTTCTATTGCCAGCGTACAGGAAGTTCCTCGCTGATGGAGTCCGTGCCCACAGAACTCCAATGAACAGAAAGAACAGAACATGAATGCTGTCCATTCAAAAAATTCCACTCATTATTCACCACCACATATTTAAAAAAAAATGAGAGCAAACATTGCTTAAATTTTTAAAGAAAAATATTTAAAAGGGCAAAATATTTTCGGCTAACTTGCCACACTTTACAGCTGTACCTTGGAAAAGAAAACTCCTGAAGTGAGCTAAATTTGTTGGTCACAGTCTTAAAAGGTAAAAATGATTTAAACTAAATGTTGTGAAATTTTCTTTTAGGTTTAGAGTTTAGGTTAGTCTTTGCTTTATATATAAACAACAGTCTGTGGTTTTTGCTGAGAACGCCAAGTAAACGTACGTGTGTGTTTGTACTTGTTTTTCTATTCAGGTGAGGACTTAAACCTGAACACACACAGACTCATGGGGACTTGTGTCAAGGTGGGGACCTAAATCGAGGTCTCCACGGGTAAACAAGCTAATAAATCACACAGAATGAAGTTTTTTGAAAATCTAAAAATGCCTGTAGTTTCCTGTAAGGGGTAGGTTTAGGTGTAGGGTTGGTGTAGGACAATATAATATACGGTCTGTACAGTAGAAAAAGCATTACGCCTATGGAGAGTCCCCACAAGGATAGCAAACCAGACGTGTGTGTGTGTGTGTGTGTGTGTGTGTCCTCTAAAGCCGCCCAGGCACACATCAATAACCTTTCTTTCTCTGTCTTTCTCTCTTCACCTCCTCTTTTCTCTTTGTTTTTCTTTCTGTCTTAATCCATCCAGAAGAGTCTCTAGCTCACAGCAGGAAGAAAGGAAAGAGAAGAAAAGGAGGAGGAAGGAGTCAGACGGGCATCAATTCACTTAGCAAACTCGCTTTTTCTCCTCTGAGCTAAAAACCTGATGTCAAGCAGTCAGACACTCGCACACACACTGAAAGCTCGGCTGGGGGATTTATCGCTTTGAAAACATCAAAAGTAATTTAATTCAACATCTTTATGCCATCATGAGCTGAGCTTATTTAAATATCAGCCTTGTGTAGTCAGACTTTAAACTGTTAGCATAAAGGAAATCCCTGTGAAGGGCTGTACAGAAAACATAGCAAAAATTTGTACTTGAATGATTTTTTTCACTACGCATGATGCAATGCATTACAGAATTCCCTTCTTTGTAAAGATATACAGCCATGGCCAAAAATATCGGCAGCCTTGGTAAATATAATCAAAGAAGGCTGTGAAAATTCATCTGCATTGTTAATCCTTTTGATCTTTTATTAAAAAAAAAAAAAAATCTAACCTTTCATTGGATAATAAGAATTTAAAATGGGGGAAATATCATTATGAAATAAATGCTTTTCTCTAATAGACATTGGCCTCCATTTGCCAGTTTAACAGCTCTAAAATGTTCTTCTATAATGCCTGATGAGGTTAGAGACACCTGACAAGAGATCAGAGACCATTCCTTCATCCAGAATCACTCCAGACCCTTTAGATTCACAGCTCCATGCTGCTGCTGCTTCTCTTCAGGTCACTCATGTTCTGCAGGGTTCAGGTCAGAGGACTGGAATGGCCAGCAGAAGCTTGGTTTTGTGCTCAGTGACCCATTTTTGTGTTGTTTTTGAGGTTTGTGTTTGGATTATTGTACGGTTGGAAGATCCAAACATGGTCCATTATAAGATTTCTAACAGAGTCAGTCACTTTTTATCTGTTGGTATTTGATAGAATCCATGATGCCATGCGTCTAAACAAGATGTCCAGGACCTCCAGCAGAAATACAGGCCCACAACATCAAAAATACAGCAGTATATTTCATTGTACACATGGGGTACTTTTTATCCCTGTGTTCACCAAACCCATCTTGAGTGTTTGCTGCTAAAAAGCTCATTTTTTAGTTTCATCTGACCATAGAAGCCAGTCCCATTTGAAGTTCCAGTCGTGTCTGATAACTGAATATGCTGGAGTTTGTTTTTGGATGAATGAGGAGAGTTTTTCTTTGAAACCCTCCAAAACAACATGTGCTGATGTAGGTGCTGTTTGAGCAATTTTTTTTTAAGGTTTTCTGACCCTGAGACTCAACTATTTTCTGCAATTCTCCAGCTGTGGTCCTTGGAGAGTCTTTAGCCGCTCAAACGCTCCTCCTCACCGTGCATTAGGACGATATAGACACACGTCCTCTTCCAGGCAGTTTCCTAACATTTTATGTTGATTGGAAATTCTTAATTATTGCCCTGATTGTGGAAATGGGGATTTTCACTACTCTAGCTCTTTTCTTAAAGCCACTTCACTAATTTGTGAAGCTCAATTATCTTTTACTGCACATCAGAAATATATTCTTTGGTTTTTCTCATTGTGATGGATGATTAGGGGAATTTGAGCTTTGTTTTCCCTCCTATTTATATTTCTGTGAAACAGGAAGCCATGGCTGGATAATTTCATGTTCATAATCACTCTGGAGTGCTGAAAATTGTGAATATGAATGGGAATATACTTCAGAGATATTTTACTCATAAGAATTTCTAGGGGTGCCAATAATTTTGTCCAACGTGTATTTGAGAAAAACATTTGATATTTCATAATGATATTTCCCCCATTTTAAAATTTTTATTATCCGATGAAAGGTTAGATTTGTGTGAATTTTTTTAATAAAAGATCAAAAGGATTAACAAAGCAGATTAATTTTCACAGCCTTCTTTGATCATATTTACCAAGGGTGCCGATATTTTTGGCCATGACTGTATAGTACTATTCAAAAGTTTGGAGGCAATTTTTTTACGTTTTTGAAAGAAGTCTGAGCATGGATTTATTTGATCAAAAAAATACAGTAAAAACTGTAATATTGTGAAATATTATTACAATTTTAAATAAATGTTTTCTTTGTGAATATCTGCTAAAATGTAATTTATTCCTGTGATGCGCAGCTGAATTTTCAGCATCATTACTCCAGTGTTCAGAGTCACATGATCTTCAGAAATCATTCTAATATGCTGATTTACTGCTCAATAAACATTTTTAATTATTATCAATGTTGAAAACAGTTGTACTGCCCTATATTTTTGTGAAACTGATACATTTTATTTTCTTATTTATTATTCTTAGATGAATCGAAAGTTCAAAAGAGCAGCATTTATTTGTATTAGAAATCTTTTAGAACATTATAAATGTCTTTAATGACACTTTTTTTTTTTTAGCAATTTAATGCATCCTCAGTGAATAAAAGTAATAATTTCTTTCCAAAAAAAAAAAAAAGAAATACACATCTCCTACAAACACCAAACTTTTGAATAGTAGTGAATGTGATAATCTGGCCAAAGCAGGCCTCTCAGAAGGCAGTATAAGGTCATGAGCGTCTATTATGCTTTTTTGCATTTAGGATCAGAGCTCTAGTCCCACTGCTATTTCACACTCGATTGATGGCTGATTTGATGCAGTATTCTCTCAATCCTCATGGGTCACACAGACAAGATGAGCATTACATTCACTCAAAAGTGTGTGCGCTAAAGTAATTACATTCTCTCACACACACGAACACACATTCACACTTTACTAGTGAGGTGAAAACTAATGCAGGACTAAACAGGTTGCAGAGGGACATACCAATACACACACACACACACACACACACACACACACAACACCACAACAATAGACATGCATGTGTATGTGTGGGTGTGTGTGAGATGTTCTCAGACTGCTGATTATGTGTCTGCCCAGGGCAGAGGCGAAACCAAACACACCACATTCCAGAGGGAGAGCGAGACTGAGAGAGACACGTGACTGTATAAACTATGTTTAGATTTCATGCGTTAAACAAGTTATATTAAACATGCTGCCTGATCTGATCGGCGTGAATCATTTGAGCAGTACCAGATTTTCAGCATTCTGTTCTGATGATATTTAAACAGCTAATTTCTGTCCTTGTGAGTAAGAAAACATTACAGGTGCGGCGCTTCTGTCAGACATACAGCATTAAAGAGGTTAATTAGCGGTGTGCTTAATCTCTGACGTCAAGCAGCATGCCAACAACAACCACCACCAAACTTAATCAAGGATGATCAAAAGGAATAGTTCATCCAAAACCCAGAAAGCGTAACCATTTACAAACCATTATGTCACTGCAAACTCATTTGACATCCATCTTCAGGTCAATAAATGACAGAATTTCAAAATTTGTGGTTTTAAAAACCTTAAGCCAATTTGAATCTGATAAAGATTTCATAAAAGACCATTTGTTTGGAAACAATATTTTTGAACATGATTTACATTTTCCACCATGTGCCAAAAATTAGCAGGCACTTTAATTTCTATTTAGATGGCAAAAATAAGAAACTTTCTTTAACAGTTATTCAAGGGCTTTTTGAAACTGAAATTTTAGTGTCATATGAAAGGCTCCAAAAAACTAGCATAACACCCCTTTATGCATCCTGGATCCAGATTGATGCACTTCAATGAAACCTGAGCATTTGAAACTAGCTCTGCATTCACCTGCTCAAGGTTGAAGAAGTTTTGTTGAGTTGTTTTAAGAATTGTTACTGCTACAATTATTTGTGAAATAAGCCTCCATTTAAAAGCAGCACTGTAACTGCCACCAAATCACTTATTGACTAGTTAGTTGGACAACTAATCAACCATCTATATAATCTTATTTAATCGTTTCACATTGTAGAATTTTAGGACTGAAATTTGAGCTCAGTTGTGTGAAGGCCAGAGATAACCAGGATTAAAAATGGCCATAAGCACGGATTTAAAAGGACACTAAGCAGCCCATTATTATATACTTGAACTTTTTGAAACAAAAGACTAAAGAGCTTTGGACAATTTCTAGTATGGACTATTTAGACGTCACACATTCAGCCACTCCAATCTCTGTTTTGCTTCACAAAAATGTCTTTCATTCTCTATTATTCCACCTCCTTAGAACTCTACTGATAGACTTTGAATATAAAGAAAGAGCAAAGATCAAACCAATTTGGAATGAGTCAGAAAAATAAAAATGGGGATCTTTATCTCTGAGTGCTTGGTTAAATGAAAGCCATTCTTTGCCACTGAAAGCCCCAAGAAAGACAGAGCGAGTGAGACGAACAGAGACGAATGAGGAGAGAGAGATTAAGAGCGAGCGAACGAGAGGACGAAAAGCAAGCCCTGGTCCCAGCGGACTCTGATGGCAGAGAAGATGGGATCAAGCCTCGCTAAATGAATTAGATAGCATGAGCGAGAGAGCAACTCATGAAATTTACTCAACTCCCCTAATGATGTTCCTGTCTGACTGAATAATGGAAGCACTTGGGAGAAAGACAGCGAGAGAGAATGGACGCAAAAGGAAACAGGAGGTGGGTGACAGGAAGACTGCTTGTGATATTTATATTCTACAACAATTTAATGACGTTAGACTATTAGACACTAGGTAATATTCTAGTCTTTCAGGTTTTCAACAATGATTATACAGTAGTCTTATCCAGGGCAGTCCTTAAATTTGCAGTCACCATCCCAATGAGTAGACTCTAGTCATCTAGAGGACTTTACTAGGCCACTCCTTAATGTTCCCAGCCTCACAACCCTAGTCTGATCTACAACTTCTTCACTTATATCTAATCACAATCACCCTTTGCACCAAGATAATGGAAGTTGAACTCTGGCAGGGGACATTACTGAAGCACACTCATTCATCCAACCCAACAAATCAATCGCTGTAGCCATGCAGTGTGTCTTAATGGCCTGCTATCAGAGAGTGGACTTACCGAGTTGATGCATGGTAGCTCCTTGTTGAGTAGCCAGGGCAAAGACAGCCTGCCCTCTCCTCTATAGCACGACTGAATCCTTTCCTTGATCTTCTCCTTTATTCTCGTCAGTGTGAACAGGCAGAGTGCCGACTCTTTGGGGGGTTTGGCCCGGTTCTTCTGGCCTTGGGAGAAGACTGTAAACAATATGTCCTCTTGCTCGGACACTCCCAAAGAGTTTGCAAGTTGTCTTCCGGGTTTGGCCAAGTAGGCGTCCTGGATCAGTCGATACTCTACGCCGTCTTTGGTGCATCCGATTGGAAACTCTACGTAGGAGTAGAACCTGGGATCATCGATACAGAGTCGAACGATCTTAGAAGTGAAAAACTGTTCCCCACTGGCATCAGGAGAAGTTAGTTGGGTATCCAGCTGCAAGGTCAAGTAATAGACAAACTGCTCACTGCTAAAGCTGTATATGTAGTAGATGTCGAATGCCGGGAATTTGGACAGCGTATCCGAGGGGATCTTCAGCTGGGAGGACACAAACTCGTCCTGGTGGACAAAGCTGAACATGTCAGCATCCTCCTCATTGGCCATCAACTTACGGCTCGACAGAGTTGGGAAGTACTCTGATTTACCATCGATGGGAGTTCCAATGAAAAGCTTGCTGATATGACCCTCAGAGATGATGACCCCAGACATGGTTCCCGGCTCGACGACGCTGGAGAGGTAGTGTTCTTTACGGTGGTGTGGCTCGCCAAGCTTGAAAAGGTCATCCAGGCGCAGAAACTGACAGATGCCTTGCGAGGTGCTTCCACAAGCAATGAGTCGGTTTTGGGCATAGTCTATTAGCAGCAGCTTGTTCACATTACTGTTTGGGGCAAGGTCATGGGGGCATAACTGTACACTTGGAGGTGGATAGCATTTCTCGTTGTCCACTACAGGACCCGTCACATGACTCCTCAACTTGGTCAAGTTGCTAGAGAGCTTGTAGATCCAGTTTACCGCGCCAACGTACACATCCCCTGTCTTGTTATGGATGGCTAAATGCGTTAGACCCCAGTCAGAAGGCAAGAAGGACCTAAATGGCTCTGGGGATCCTTCAGAATATATGCAGACAGTCAGAAGCCCAAGGAGCACCACAGTCCTTGGGCTAATAAAGCACTGCGGCCCCTGCTGAGGCCACATATCTGCGCTGGCCCTCACAAGTGAAGGATATGGTGGTTCACGCTACTTCTTCAATTAGGGACTTTTAAACAAACTCAGCAAACAAGGAAGGGAGGCAGCACAGGCTTTATTGATTCAATGCTTCCTTGCCTTCTCACACAACAGTCATCCACTTCAACATCCACCTCAATTCCTCGTCCGGGGCTCCTGCAGGGCAAAAAAACACATTATGAGTGCAAATGGAACATATCCGATTCATTATGCATTGTTTCTCAAAGTCAAACAGTGAGGAAAGAGAGTCAAGACAATATCTTTAATTTTGCCACAAATCATTTAGAATTGCGTGGTCAAATGAGGTGAACCGTGTCAACTTTTAATTACTGAGACTGATAGCTCTGGGGGTGAAGATGGATTGGAGACGCACTGTATACAAACTCTTCACTATGCAACACCGCAGCTGTAGAGTTGGTCTTGCTTCAATACGGGCATAAGACATCCATCATCACAAAGCGTCTGACAGCAGCTTTGTGTAGATGAAGTATGCGAGTACATAACAGTGCACCTTTAAAAGAGCCCTGAAAACAAGCAAGTCTAAAGTAAGTCTTTGAGATCTGAAATGCTTGAAGTTGTTCCGAACTTTACAAGGGCAAGAAAATGTGCTGTTTCAAGTCAACTTGAGTGATTTATACATCTTACCCTTTTCTAATTCACAGCTCTGAGAACAAAGATTGCAGTATAACACCTGAAAGATTTCCACATCAATGCATTGTGACGAATCATTTTTATCTGTACACCATGAATATATGATCCAATATTCTGTTGGGAAGTAGTGACAGACCAGTAAGCTGTGCTAAAAATATTCAATACACCAATTATTAGTAGTACATGGGCCATAAGTTTAGACCAGCAGTATCTGGGACATAAGTTTAGGATGGATGGCCACAGCACTAATCCAAGTTACTAGAAAGTTACAGCTGGGTGAGTTTGATCAGGGTCAGAGCTAACAGATTTGAGAACTATGGTTTAGATATTGCCATTTAAAGTCAACAGATCAACAAACCCAGGACTGATATCACACTTAATAAAGGTCTGGTAACTCAAAATGGCATAAATGAAACTTAACCCAAGGTTGCTCCAGAGGAACTATTCCTGTAGTTATTTTGGATAAAAGCACCTGATAAAAATGACTACTGACTTAATTGTTAGAAAAACAGATTGTGATTCTGCTGATGATGGAAAATAAATCCAAACAAACAAATCTGAGTTCACCTTCACCATTTCCAACTGGGGGAAACATGGGAGAGGGAACTACAAAATCCGGAAAATCTCAGCGACAGGAGAGAGCCGGAGGCAAGCGAAAACAGTGAAAGATAAAGGAAATAAAAGGGCGAGATAGAGCAGAGGGAAAATAGGAAGAATGTTTTCCTTTCTCTCTCCTTTTCTTTGCCCATTTCTTATCTCCATTGCTTTTTTCCTGTTCGGGTGATTGAGGGCCTTCTTATCTGTCCATCATTCCCCAAGGACGGGATGATGGGAAGTGGCGTCATTCCACAGAGCTCCAGAAACATGCGCCAAAATGGACCGGAAAAGTGAAAGTATTCCTATGTCTATCAGCAGAGGAATTGAGAGCAACCAACTAAAACGATTCCATTTCAGAGATGAGCTGCTATCGTACTTTATATAGAAATTGTGAATTATTCTGTTAATTTTCCAAACAAGTAGTAAAAAACATTTATATTCATATATATATATATATATATATATATATATATATATATATATATATATATATATATATATATATATATATATATATATATATGGAAATATCTTCAAGTGTGGTATGCCATGGTAGTACCGTAGTATTCTTTGATGTACTACAAAAGTACAAGAATTTTGTAACCATTCAGTACCATGCCATTACCATCACTTTACTATGGTACTGCCACAGTAAGGCAAGGCAAGTTTATTTAGATAGCACATTTCATACAGAGTGGTAATTCAAAGTGCTTTACATAAAAGGACGTGAAATAGTCATTAAAAACATAATCACAACAATAAAAACAAGGAATTAGTAAAAACAAGGAAATGATATAAAATTGATTTAAAATGAATTTAAAACAGTTAAGAATAGAAAATGATTATACATAAAATACAGTGCAATTATTGGCTAATGTTTTAGCACATCTGATCTCTTCTGGAAGCTGGTTCCAACTGCGGGCGGCATAACAGCTAAAAGCGGACTCCCCTTGTTTTGTGTGAACCCTTGGTATTTCTAACTGACTCGATCCTAATGATCTGAGTGGTCTGTTCGGTTTATATTCGGTGAGCATATCTGAAACTGGCCATTGAGTGATTTAAAAATGAGTAAAAGTACTTTAAAATCAATCCTAAATGTAACTTTGTAGCTTTCCTGTAGCTCAAATAGTAGAGCATGGCGCTAGCAACGCCAAGATCATGGGTTCAATTCCCAGGGAAAGCAAGAGCTGATAAAAAAATGTAAACACTGTAACTTGAATGCAATGTAAGTCGCTTTGGATAAAAGCGTCTGCTAAATGCATAAATGTAAATGTAAAACTGGAAGCCAGTGTAAGGACCTGAGGACTGGTGTGATATGCTCAGATTTTCTGGTTCTAGTCAGAATCCTGGCAGCAGTGTTCTGGATGAGCTGCAGCTGTCTAATGGTCTTCTTTGGAAGGAGTGAGGAGACCATTACAATAATCCACCCTGCTGGTGATAAAGACATGAACAAGTTTCTCCAAGTCTTGACTGGAAACAAAACATCTAATTCTTGCAATGTTTTTGAGATGATCGTATGCTGATTTAGTTGCTGCTTTGACATGAATACTAAAACTAAGGTCTGTCTCCAGAATCACCCCAAGATTTTTGACTTGGTTTTAGTTGATTGACCCCTAGAGTCAAGGTATGCATTCATCTTGAGAACTTCATCTTTGTTTCCAAATGCAATGACTTCAGTTTTCTCCTTGTTTAACTGAAGAAAGTTCTGACACATCCAACAGTTTATTTCATCAATGCATTGGCAGAGGGAGTCAATGGGGCTGTAGTCATTTGGAGATAAGGCTGGGTAAATCTGGGTCTCATCAGCATAGCTGTGATAGGCAATTTGGTTCTTTCTCATTATTTGACTTAGTGTGAGCATATACAGGCTAAACAAGAGCGGTGCAAGAATTGAGCCTTGTGGGACTCCGCATGTCATAGAAAGGCCACTTAGACTTATGCTCTCCTATACTCACATAATAACCTCTCCCTTCTAAGTATGACCTGAACCATTTGAGTACCATCCCAGAAAGCCCGATCCAGTTTTCCAGTCTCTCTAGAAGTAAGTTATGATCAACAGTGTCAAACACAGCACTAAGATCTAGTAGTACCAGCACTGATATTTTGCCAGAATCAGAATTAAACCGAATATCATTTATTATCTTAATGAGTACTGTCTCTGTGCTGTGATGCGCTCGGAAACCAGATTGAAAATTGTCCAGGTATCCATTTGAGTTTAAATAGTTGTTCAGCTGATTAAAAACTACTTTTTCAATAATCTTATCTATGAAAGGAAGATTTGATATTGGTCTACAGTTGCTCAACATGGTGAGGCAAGTCATAAATTAGCCTATATTTTTTGTCTGTTGATTTACTGTGTGTAATGTTTTGTGTGCAAGTGTGTGAAATACAGAATGAAAGAAAGAGGTAGAAGCCTGTATGAGATTCCCAAACCTCATTTTTCTACATTTGAGTGGATCTGTCATGACAGAGTCGACTGTAAATATCAAACCAACGTGCATCTCTGCGTCCACCTAAAGCTATCTGGCAATGAAATGGTTAAAACAGTCAACACACAAGTATTTGTAGCGAGATATGAGCGAGAATGAGAATGGAAATGAATGAATGTAAAAATATAAATGAAAGAATGTCTCCCAAAACGCCTCAGACTGACAAGTGAGGAGAATTATCAATCTCATCAGGAGATAAAAGAAATTCTTGTCTAACATCCCTGAAGGCACGCTTTCATCTTGTGTTCTCATCTTCCACTTTTAGATTCGCCAATTTCCCATGAGTACCTGCACTTCAGACGATCAGTAACTGCTTAAATGACACCAATCAATGAATTCACAAGCGCCAAATGACTGAAACAGCCACTGAATATATATGTATATATGCCCATGCAAGCTGCCGTTATCACAGATGTTGTTATTTCTGTCACGGATCTCAGTCTAGCTCAATATTATCACTGGCATCAGTTTGTACTTGTGTCAAATGAGCCGCTTGCATACATCCTGCCTAAAAACCACAGACAGATTATTGTGCAAACACATCACAGTCATAGAACCTTTATTTACTGACATATCTACCACAAGCATTATTTATGTATAAGCATCCAAAAACTAATATACAGAAACACTTTTTAAGTGTTAATTTATTTAACATAAAAATGATATAGGCTAATTAACAACCGCAGCATCATCATAGAAACGCAATGCAATAACTTTCAAAAAACATTCTTCGCGCTTTCATGAGATTCACCCTTACAGAAACCACCTCACACCAACAAAACAAGCGCTGGAGTACATTTCAGCATAAGGAACATGAGACACAGTTAATATGGAAGTCAATTCATTCTCTATTTTTCCCACAGCTGCCCGAGGACACGTTATTCTGTGAGTCGTCTCACAGCCCCTCTGCTTTAGAAAACAGAGCATAAATTCACGTCCACACACTGCGGACAGACCTCTAAACCCGTCTCCTCAGATAATGGCGAGTGGTGGCAGGCGGCCGGCTGATTTATTACTTGTGGCATATCAATTACAGCACTCGCCTCTCAGATGGAGCGCGAATACACACACAGAATACACTCCGAAACAGACGTGTATAAAACACACACAAATGCAATATACTCATATAATCCAGTAGCCTCAGTTGGGGAAGAAAAAAAAACAAAACAAAACAAAAAAAAAACAGAGAAACTATACGTTTCATATTGCAAACTATGGCATACTTAAAAAACGAAAGTATAATATGCATTTTCTGCATAATATGCATATCCAAATGATGTGCTATATTTGAAAACAATTGCATACAGATACACAATCCCACAATGCAACGTGCTTGACTTTCCATACTGTAAAAGTGATTTTTCAAAGTTGTAAATAAAAAAACAAAGATTATTGGAGTGCGTTTAACAAGAACTTACTATTTCAGTTTTTCTATGTCAAAAATTCACATTTAATTCAATGCACACTTTTGCTGTTTGTTCGTAATTGTTTGTGAAATTTACTATCAATTTCTGAGCAAAAATTGTTTCTACACCAAATTTCTACTTTAAGCAATATTGAGTGTCATTTTTAAAATTGAAAAGACACTTTTACACCAAGTTTATTATAATTGGAAAGCACTTTGAGATAAACAATTACTAGTCTAAAATGTTTGTCACTGCATACACAGCACTTTAATATTATATATTTTAAGCAAATTATAATATTTGAGTAATTTTTCATCCTCAGCTGCTTGAGTACTGATATTTCTGATATTCAAATGACATGTTAAACATGACAGGAAGGAAAACACGAGTGCACGGGAAGTGGCCAGTCAGCAATGACACGGTCATTTCACAGCTCATTATCACACTAATTAAAAAGTAAATAAGCCGCAGACAAACAAACTGCATGCATTCATTATATGCATGCATAACATTTACACAATGTTTCCCCCAAAAGATCACAGTTACTACTGTAAAACAAATCAAAACATGAACTTCTTCAATCAAGGTAAGCTAAGTAGCTCTAGAATCTTAAAGCATGTGACCGTTTTACTGTAGTAATACGTGCAGTTACCAGTTATTTTGGCAGAAACAGAAGTAAGGTGGGGGATAAACAGATGTTGTTTACACTCGACCCCCGTTTACCCCGCTTTGCCCCCCATGGAGGAGTAAAATCCCCCATCACGCACCCTCATCTCCAGCCCTGTCCCCGCATGCAGCTCTAAGCTTCCTGGAACATGTTTTTAACCCAACGTTCACTCGTCTACAAACACTGGACATCTACCACACATTTATACTAAAAGTTATCATTCACATTCAACCATAAAACTATTATATGATCCTCTTATCTGATCTAAACATCTTTGAATATGACCAAAACCACCCAGCAACCACTCAGAACACCCTAGCAACCGAACAAAACACTGTAGCAACATTGTGTTTGCATGTAAAAATGCAAAATGTAAAAATGTAACTATTCACAAAACTTTGCCAAAAAGTGAAAATCCGACAAAATGGCAAAGCTATAAAACTGTGAACTTAAAATGACAGTCAAATTAAACTGGAAATAAATAAATAAAATGTTTGAGTATTTTATTAGTTATAATGGGTTTGTATTCATACATTTATACAATATATTTCCATGCATTGACATACATACAAAATGTTAGTAGTTTTACCGCATAGGGACTTTTATTATGTCATTTGCAGCGCTTCACAGGAATAGAAGAGGCTAAAATGATTTGTTTGTTGCAGTTTCTGATTGGTAGAGATTTAGTTTGCATAATCATGTGTAATTATGTGTTTTAAACTAGAAATTTCACTGTTACATGATTTAAAAATGTGTTTAAATAATGTGGGCTGATGTTTCAACAAAAGCATAGGCTATACCATCAATTAACAAGCTCATAGCTTGCAGTAGGTCTGTTTTTAACGGTTTATAAGTCATCATGAAAACTCATTGCCCCTTGGACGATAATAAACTGTATTTTTTACTGTACTTTTTTACTCTATAACCTTAACCCTGTCTTGTTTTGCTCAACAGACATGAGGCTGTGAAAGCATGAGTGTTTGTTCAACATCCCTCAGCCTGTATTTAATATGTTGACTTCATGCCAGTCCTTCACAGCAGACTGATTCGTCTAGGAGTGTGAATCAAAAGCATTTAGGGATGCTCTCTCATTGAAATCATCCGAACTGGAGACTATGAAAGAGTAAACTAGAACATATGGTCTCAAATTACTTCAAAACAGATCAGGATGACCAAAAACCTTCCATTACATCACCTAGCTATTGGGATTACGAGACCGTTACCCAGAATCCCCTGCGTCGAAGATTTGTGAGGGTTCAGCCTGTTAACATTCCAGAGGAAACGAGAAGAACTGAAGAAAACGTGTGAAGCAGTAACATGTGAACTGTCTGTCTTTCTCTCTGTCCTGTTTCCTACTTGGCCACAACACACGGTCAGTGAAGCGTAAAACACAGTACAGCATGTACAGCTGTGTGTGTGTGTGTGTGTGCGTGTGTGTGTGTGTGTGTGTGTGAGAGAGAGAGATAAAACACAAAGATAAAATTGTGCAAGTTCTTTAAATCAAACGGGTTCATCACCTTCCACAACACCAGACGTGTGATGTGAGAGAACAGAAGCATCTGAGCAGTCAATCTCACATTCACAGCATGATGTGCATAACATAAACGCGTGAACATTTGCATGCATGCATATGCATGACACACAGAGGGAACGAATGATGAACTAGTAAAACAGGCTAAATGCTGCATTCGCTCACCTGTCTCTCTCCGAGCTGCACAGAGCTGTCACCATTATTACATCATATCCATTGCCATGTTTTGCTATGAGTGATTATGGTGCACTTTAAATTCCAGTCACACGGTGTTATGCAAATAAGCAAATTAAGTGAATTTTAGAAACGGATGGATTGTTTTTCCGGTGCAGTAGTGCATTACATGCGCTCTCCAAATGAAATCAGATGCATGAAGATCAGGTGAACACCTCGAGTCTGCTCGTGCAATGACTGAACCGCTAAACAAGGATTTAACTTTATGCTATAAATACAATATGACTATAAAAAAGAACAATGCATAGTGCTCTATTTTACACTTTACTGCAATATTAATTTGCAAAGCTTTGAAGTCATAAATAATTGTGTGATAACATCTTTGATGCGATTGGAAGATTTAAAAGATAACGCAATGTGTGTTCGTTTTAAGCATATACTTTTAATAAATATTTATATTATATAAATTACATATATATCTCAATTGTGTTTCTGTCTGTCTCTCAGCATTAGAGGGCTTTAAAACAGTCGAAGAGTGAAATTTTCCATCCGATTTGTTTTCTTGCCGTCTCAACTCTCGTTTTGTGACCTTTACAGACAGATAATTCTATTCTGTCCTGCGTCTCATTTGCTGTGAATTCGTGCACGAGTGTGTGTGTGTGTGTGTGTGTGTGTGTGTGTGTTGACACGATTACTGTGATCTAATGAATGAGTGTGTGAGCGCTCTGGACTCCCTCCTCTCTGTTTAGCATTCTCATTATCAGAAAGGCTACATTTGCATCTTAAACACAAATTAAACTGTTGCAAATTGAATTGCAGATTTGTGCCACAGCACACAGAAAGAGAGAGAGAGACGGTGTGAGTGTGTTCTGTAGAAAACAGGTGCTGATCACAACTTCAGCGAAAGGTGATGTCGTCACACAATTAGACGCTTACAACTTTAACAGAGGAAAATGAAGATTGAGAAGTTTAAAGATATTAAATGGCTGGTATTAATTATGAAAACACCTGAATTCACACAGCTGCCATTCGCTTGAAGAACAGCATGTGAAAGCGTATGAAAGTGTGCTGTAATATTAAAGGAACGGTTCACTCAAAAATGAAAATTATCATCACTGAATTAGTTCTTCCAAACCTGTGCGAGTGTCTTTCTTCTGTTGAACATAAAAGAAGATGTTTTGAATAATGTTTGTAACCAAACAGTTGACGGTAGCCATTGACTTCCACAGTATGGAGAAAAAAAATACTATGGAAGTCAATGGGGACCAGTTTGTTTACCGACATTCTTCAAAACATCATTTTTTGTGTCCAACAGAAGAAACTAAAACAGATTTGGAACAGTTTGAGGGTGATTTCATTTTTCAGGTGAACTATCCTTTAAACATGATACAAAAAGCACAATTCTGAACATCTCTGCATTTTGGATAGTGCAACTGTATTTATAATTGGAACGCAAATGTGCAGGACGACACACACACACACACACACACACACGCTTAGATTAGCAAACAATGCTAATAGTGCAGTTTACAATAGTGGTGTGGCAGCAACAGCATGAGAACGAGTGTTTGTATCTCGCAGATCTGTGACGTTTCAAACAAACTTCAACTTGCAGCTCAGAGACAAAAGTAGCATCTGCGATAAACCAACCTCCAAACAATGACTCAACCGGACAGACCAGCTCCACTTCTTCACCGCTAAAACACACACTCTTCACCTTGAGAGTCGGAGCGGTTTTTATTTGCATGCATGACATCAGTGTGTGGTTTTAACCTCTCAAACCTCAACATTTACATAAGATACAGGTTACATGTGTAAACAGACAGGGCTGGGAGACACGCTCTTAAAAATAAAGGTGCTTAAAGGGTTCTTCACAGCGATGCCATACAAGAACCATTTTGATTCCACAAAGAACCATTCAGTCAAAGGTTCTTTAAAGAATCATCTTTCTTACCTTTTTATAATCTGGAGAACCTTCTTTTTTAATGGAACCATTTAGACAAGAAGGTCCTTCTATCGTGAAGCACCTTTATTTTTAAGAGTGTATCCTGATGATAGATACAATAATGAGGATTTTTGCTTGTTTGCTACTTTAAAACTGTATTTTTTAAACCACAGGTTTCTCAATTTAAACTACAGTCAAACTTCTTTAAAAATGAAAATGGTAACTATACATAAACTACTAACAAAAAGTCATTAAAGCAATTTCAGGCAACAACATTTATTTTTTTATTTTTTTTCCAAATATACACAACTATCCAAAGATATAATTTATAACTTGAGCTGTATTTTTCTGAGACAAAAACAATGAAATATCAAATCAGGGTGTCATAATCTTGAATGAAATTAATAGTTTTATTCATCAAGGATGCATTGAACTGATCAAAAGTGCCAGTAAAGACATTTATAATGTTACAAAAGATTTCTACTTTTCTTTTGAGGTTCCTGAAAAATAAAATGCTCCACGGTTTCCACATAATTATTGGGCAGCACAACAGTTTTCAATATTGATAATAATCAGAAATGTTTCTTAAGCAGCAAATCAGTATATTAGAATGATTTCTGAAGATCATGTGACACTGAAGACTGGAGCAATGACTGAAAATACAGCTGCGCATCACAGAAATTAATTACCGTTTAACAGATATTCACATAGAAAACAGCTGTTTTAAATTGTAATAATATTTCACAATATTAATGCTTTTACTGTATCAAATAAATGCAACTTTGGTGAGCAGAGGAGACTTTAACAATGCAATGTGCTTCCATTTGTTTTGTGTGCGCGTGTGCTTCCAGCAGATGCCAAAATGATTTGATCACAATGCCAAGAGTTAAAAGATTAAATACATTTTTCTGAGATAACTGGATGCAACACAATGATTTACACAATACACAATGTGCAGTATGTAAATAAGCTAGTACCATTTCATACAAAGCCAGTAACCTCTACTGACAAGAGCTCGACTTCAGTTCAATAAACCTCTTAATTAGCATTTAAACATGCTGTATTTGTCCATATCAGACACATCGAATCAAATCTGACTAAGACGACAATCAAATAAATGCTGTAGTGCTAAGAAAACAAACTCACCTCATATCTAATAAGACACAAAAACACAACACAAAATGACATTCAACTCATTTAACCTCCATAATGTGTGATGTATTTTCAGTGGGAAATAAATAACAGAGCCAGACTTGATTTCATCCATCAGGTTTTGATTGGATCATGCATATAATATTTTTGGTTAACAATTCTCCACCCACACCACCTTGATTGCACACAACGACATTTCAGAATTTTTTTTTTGAAGATTTAGGTTTTTCCCTCTCACATGATTCAATCAGACGCATTTATGCTGTAGTCTGCAGCGTCTCATTTTTCCATAAGCACAGACAGACAGAAAGCGTCCCGGCGCGGCGCGTGTGCACAGGACGCTCTCCGTGTCTCCTGCAATCAGCTGTCTGACGCCGGCGCAATCAAGACGCTGATTTCTCAGCACAACCTCCAGCGGTGAAATCAAGACAGTTGTGGTGCGATTGGCTGCACCCTGCGATCATAAAAACTCATGCAACTAATACAAAGACACTGCACTTGCACAAACAGAGATGTGCAGCAGTATACTGGGCACTGCAAAAATTACTAACTCTATAAAGCCTACTATATCATATGCAAAGGACTCTAAATGATCAACATGATCACAACATTGCTGATAAACCTGTCACACAATCTATGCCTTCATGTGACTGATAGTTTACACTTTTTTTGAGCAAATAAAAGGTCTTTTAGTACAATTGTATACAAATATAAATGTAAGAATAACTTTGATATTGTTAGTAATATTTTAAGATTTTAACACTTACTGGAATGAAGCAGCTTCACTTCGCTTGAATATATATATATATATATTTTATTTTTAGAAAAATCAGTATTATATATATATATATATATATATATGATCAGATTTTTGAAGAACATTTATTTGTTCATCTGTCAGGGATTATGTTTTGATCAAACCAAGCATTTAAATATCATCTTATTAAGACAGATATAGAGTGATAACTGATATTTCTATCATTTTATGTAAGTATCTGCTATACTGCTATTAAGATCTCATTAATTTACATGACAAACATCAGAATTTCATCTTAAACATCAGCACCTGCATAAAACTTTTTTTTCCTACATAGTCTCACTGTATCACATTATATGAGCCATAAATGGATCAAATATGATACTCAAAAACACACATGAAAACTTTAATTTTTGTTTAATGGTTCAAAAAAACAAAAAAAATAGGTTTTTATTTCATATATCAGGCTTTACGGGGTTAAAGTTACTGCTCATAGTCTTTTGAGGAGTCAGCGTACATAAATGTGACCCTGGACCACAAAACCAGTCATAAGTGTCAATTTTTTTAAATTGAGATTTATACATCATCTGAAATTTTGTTATGATCGGACGATATTTGGCTGAGATACAACTATTTGAAAATCTGGAATCTGAGGGTGCAAAAAAATAAATAAAATAAAATATCAGAATACTGAGAAAATCGCCTTTAAAGTTGTCCAAATGAAGTTCTTAGCAATGCATATTACTAATCAAAAATTGAGTTTTAATATATTTACAGTAGGAAATTTACAAAATATCTTCAAGGAACATGATCTTTACTTAATATACTAATGATTTTTGGCATAAAAGAAAAATTGATAATTTTGCCCCATACAATGTATTTTTGGTTATTGCTACAAATATACCTGTGCTGCTTATGACTGGTTTTGTGGTCCAGGGTCACAAATGTGTCTTTTAGAAAAAGCTGTGTTTACAAGGTACTAGACAACTACAATGATGCTTCTGAGGAAGAACTAGCCACTATAAACCAGTTCTTCACATTCTCCACCCCTCGCTCCGGACTCCTATCATCTCTGCTGTGTTGAGAAACACCAGGGCTTTGTTCGGTTAAATTCCCAGTTATCTCTCCTGCGAGCCTATACGAGCGGAGCCAAACTCTCAAAGCACACCGCTGAAAAAAACACACGATTCCTGCCAACGTCCACATCTCTGAGTCCTGCCGGCAGGTGTAAACGCTCAGACGCACAGATCCTGAGCTCAACACCTCACACATGAGCCGAGCGAGACGCGTCTGCTGTGTGTGTGTGCCCAGCGAGAAACCTGTGGTGTGTGATAACACTCAAACTATCATCTGATTCTCTTTGACAGCGGTATTGATTTGTACAGAGCAATATTTGATGTTAATTATACAGAAAAGAACACTGATAGTGAGTATTGAATATTGGTTAGATGCATTTAACAAGACATTATAATTCTTAGACACTAAATAATAATAATCTATTATAGGTCGGCTATATAAGTTAACCTATAACCTCCCAAAATCCAATGAAATGGTCAAGATAAAAGTTTGGGGTCAGTTTTTACTTATTTTATTTTTTTTTACGAAATTAATACTTTTAATTTTATATATTCACATTGAAAACAGTTATTGTAAATTGCAATATTTTACTTTGTTTTGTTTTTTTTAAATCAAATAAATGAAGCCAGTCTGTGCACTGTGTATATTTATTATGTACACAAAAGCTTTTATTTTGGATTTTATTTACAATAAAGCAGTAGAAAATAATGCCAGGTATGGACTTAAATCCCACACAATGCATCAACTTGAAGGAAAAAAAAATCAAGTAGTTTTAAGTGCTTAAAAAAGTTGCTTTGGATAAAAGCATCTAATGCGTAAATAAAAATAATGTAAAAATAAGACATAAACGATTATATTTAAATACAGTGGATATGAAGGCACAAAACTCCCATTTTGTTTTCAAAGAGTCTTTTTAAAGGCGATTTATAAGTGATTTCCGCACCACACATAACTGCAAAAACTTTTTTTTATTTTCCAGAATATTTTTAATTGGTCAAAAAACAGGCAGTCCGCTCCAAACTTATGCCACTGGCTGAATCAGCAGCTGAAATGTAACCATTAAAAACATGCAGTTGTTTTAAAAATGAAAACTCTTCTGTACCGACGACCAGAAACACGAACATCATCTTTACAGCCAAACATTATTCTGTCTGACTACTACAAAACTGCAGCCCAAGTCAGTTTATTCAGAATCAATGATAAGCTCGTCTCTATATAAACAGCCAGCAGAGTGTTGACCAGGACTGGTTTCCCAGCTCTCCACATGGCCAGTGTTTCTGTGGGTGTGTTTGTGTGTTTGTAGAGCAGCCGCCGATGACAGACAGATCTGGCCTGCTTCTTTGTTTGCGTCTGGCTGGCACGACCCGTTCCTCCACTCGCTGAGCCAAGCGGCCCGGGACAATCTCCTGCACGCCAGCCAAACGCCAGCCAGAAACCCGTCCGATGAGAGCCGCAGGGCGCAGGAGGGAGCGAGCGGGCCACGGCCACAGAAATATGTACCGTTGTAAACTGGGACAACCCCACACCAGATCATCCAACCAGATGCACCACATTCCCCGGCCGTGAGAAACGCTCGAAAACAACAGGGTGGAAAAGCTTCCTGTATCGCTCATTCATCCAATCACACACTCTTTATGTGTATGAATGAAATTTGATTACTCATCAATGACTGGGAATAAAAGAATTGGAGAGCGCACAATTCAATACAACTGTGACCAATCAAACTCAACTGTAATCATCAATTTCTTCAACACCCACTTTACGAGAGCGGTACTGTCCTGAATTGTGCATCTAAAGGAGAAAAAAAGAGTTTTAAATGTAGCATTCAAATGCAATAATTTAATTTAAATAAATTATATCCAACAACTGCACAAACACTAAATCATGACAATTAACTTATGTATTTAATACCCAATTACATAATTTTAAAAAATATTAATGTATTTAACAAAAACACTGGCATGTCATAATCCACTAATGGCTCTTCTTTTAATATTTATGTTTCTAGTATTATTGTGAATGATTCAGTGCATTTTACTATAAAGAACGTAAAGTTTGTTGTAAATGTAAAATGTAATAACTTTCTGCGCTTCTGAATAACCAAGGCTGTGTGGGTGGGAAATATATCAGCTATTAATATCACAGCCTTTTAATGACTTGATGAACTCCTAATGGATTTTTCAATCAGAATAAGGGTGTAATGTAAAATCATTCACATTTTACACAACACTCGTGTCTTCCGTGTCTATATAATCTACACAATCCAAAATTAAAATATTTTAAATAAAACCTTTCCCAACCGTTTACCCCAAAACCGTGCATTTCAAAAAAGCTTTGCACCTCAACAAACACGATGAGCAACTGTCCACCAACATCCCACTTCTTACAAAAACCACAATAACCAACAAATCTCCATGACCTTCTTTGACAAGATGAACAGCCTCTCACACAGCTCAACGGGTTAAGCTCAAATTAGCGCTGTTGTTGTAGTTTGAGCTCCGCGTTCATTTGCATCAGCCGCTCGCGTGGGATAAACATTCCCCCTCCGGCCCGAGAGCAAACTCCACTGCATTTCACTCGCAGCAAACAATGCGCCGCGGCCTCATCACCAGTGACTCTCCAGACCTCTGACCAACACAAAAGCAGCGAAGACAAAGAGTGAGAGCGAGAGAATGAGAGGCAGAGAGATGGATGAATGCGGGGCTGTTGAAGGGGTCAGGGGCGGCGTGTTTGTGTGGGACACTCCACCGTTTCACACATCGCTGAGCAGCGCCATAGAAACACACATGGCATGACGGTAGATGTGTGTGAAGCTGTACAGTTTATACCATGATTTAAACTACTGCTCAAAAGATTTAGAACCGAAGGTGTTTTTTATTTTTTTATGTTTTTGAAGAAGTCTCTTCTGCTCAACAAAGCTGCATTTATTTGATCCAAACGCAACAATAACAGTAATATTGTTGAATACTGATACTGTAAAAATGTGAGATATTATTACAATTTAGAATAACTGTTTTGTGAATATTTGTTAAAATGTAATTTATTTCTGTGATCAAAGCTGAATGCATCATTACTGCAGTCTTCAGTGTCACGTGATCTTCAGAAATCATTCTGATGAGCTGATTTGCTGCTGAAGAAACATTTCTGATTATTATCAGTGCTGGAAACTGTTGTGTACAATTTTTTTCAGGATTCTTTGATGAATAGAAAAAGTTCAAAAGAACAGCATTTATCTGAAATAGAAATCTTTTGTAACATACCGTTCAAAAGTTTGAGGTCAGTAAGAATCTTCGGGGTATTTTATTTAAAGAAATAAATACTTTTATTCAGCAAGGATGCAATAAATTGATCATAAGTGACAGTGAAGATTTTATAATGTTACAAAAGATTTCCATTTCAGCTAAATGCTGTTCTTTCTATTCATCAAAGGATCTTTTCAAAATAAAAAGCATCAACGTTTATAACATTGATAATATTTTTTATTAATTTTATTTTTTTGAGCAGCAAATCAGCGCATTAGAATGATTTCTGAAGATCATGTGACACTGAAGACTGGAGTAATGATGCTGAAAATTCAGCTGCGCATCACATAAATAAATTACATTTTACAATATATTCACATAGAAAACAGCCATTTTAAATTGTAAAAATATTTCACAAGAATTTTGCTGTATTTCGGATAAAATGAATGCAGCCAGGTGAACAGAAGCGACTACTTCAAAAATATTACTGTTCTATAACTTGATCAAAATCCAATACCAAGCAGGAAAAAATATATAGTCTACACTTATAAAGGTTCCCATAGGCTGTTTTCACAGCGATGCCATAGAATAAGCATTTTGGGTTTTCCAGAGAACTTTTAGTGAACCGTTCTTAAAGGGGAAGTTCACCCAAAAATGAAATTCTGTCATTTACTCATCCTCATGTTGCTCCAAACCTGTCGGAGTTTTGTTCTTCTGTTGAACACAGATGATGATATTGTTGGTAACCAAACAGCTGACGGTAGCCATTGACTTTCATAGTATGGAAAAATAAATGTTTGGTTACCAACATTCTTCACTGTATCTTCTTGTGTGTTCAACAGAAGGAACTCATACAGGTTTGAAACACCTTGTGTTTCCATGAGTGTGTAAGTAAGTGACAATTTAATTTTTTTTTAAGTGAACTATCCCTTTAAAAAACACTTTTTTTAGAACATTATTTATCTAAAGAACCTTTTGTGGAATGCAAAGTTTCCATGAATGTTAAAAGTTCTCCGTAGAACCAAAGATCTCAATAAAACCTTTATCTTTAAGAGTCTACCTCTATAAAATGGACCAGAAACGGGTGTATTGACAGCATTGTTGCTTATGAATATTTAGTTTTGATACGTCACACTGCACCATTTTTGCATTGATATCAGATGTATTAATTTGCTTATCCTTATCTGTTGGATTGTGTCTATCAAGTTTCAAATAAAAAGGAAGATAATTAAATGAGATATACAGCCTTTTAATTAAAAAGCAGGCAATTATTCAATTATCCAAATGTAGGCATTATTCCATGGTTGTTTAATATGTAAAACATTTTGCGGTTGAATTTTCCAGCTAATAATATAACTATATCTTTATATATACACAATAACCATGATCTGAAATGAAAATAATATGGTGTGATAAAAGAGTCAGACTTTGGTCAAAAACACGCAAACGCCTGTTTCTTCATCTCACGCTGCTGGAATGTTAGTAATGTGAAAACAGGCTCCTTAAAAGGTGCAGCGAAGTGTGAAATGACAACATTAACACAGTATAGAATTTACAGATTACACTATCAATGCACACAACAGCCTCTCTGATATCAGATACGCTCATTGAAGGATTATAAGGAAAGGCATGAATGTCATACTGCAATCTGAGAGAGCTTTTGGCCATCACAGACACACAAACGCCCTGCTCCAAAACCCTCTCGATGCAGCATTTAAAAGCTTTATAAGCATGCAACACGCCATAAAGGTAGGCAGAATATTTACGCCGCTTTCTAATATACCATATTTCAGGCCAGTATCACATGCATGCTTCACGGAGAAGCCGAGATCATTGATGAAAAAAAAAAAAAAACATAATGGTGGCCAAAATGGGAGAAATTATAGATACAATTCATTCAATACCAATAATATAGACTGGTTAATTTTACCCAAAATGAGTGTGATGTATTTTTATACTAGAGAACTGCATTATTTGGTAAGCAATATGCTTCTAATGATTTTTGTCCCCACAAAAATGGCTGGCTCTTTGACAAATTGATTGGTTCCTCTTTTTGCAAGTTGCTTTGAATAAAAGCATCTGCTAAATGCATAAATGTAAATCTAAATGTAGAATGTAAATTCTTAGAACCACTGAATCGAGTCTCTCCAGCATGCATTTCCCATGAGGAATGTTATTTCTATTAATGCACAGTGTTGTGGCCAATATAACTCGTTTCAAATCAGTCACTTGTGATTTTTCAACTCAGATGCTTTTTTAGAAGGTAGCTGCCCATGTAGGCAGTAGACGGCTCACTAGATTGTAAAACAGAGCTAATCAATAAATAAATGAGGAGAAAGTAGCTCATATACAAATGCACAGCGCTACTAAAATCTACAGACATGCAAACAGCATGAATGCACTAATTTGCATGCATATATAATCCTCAGTGCTCCTTTCTGCTTTCACTGTAACATGCCAGCCAGGCAGCAATAGTGGAATAGTGTTACATTTTATGCAAGTTCAGGTTTTAGGCACAAAAAGACTTGTACAGTATAACATGGACTACTGTAACAGTGTTTTTTTGGAGCTCAGCTCCAAACTTTTCTTGCATGAATAACAGAAGCTCAGACATTCTGCCGAAAATCTCCTATTGTGTTACTCAGAAAAAGAAAACAAAATGGGGAATGACTAAACGATGACAGAGTTTACATTTGTGGGTGAATTATTGCAGAGCGATTGGGACTGAATTAATTGCAGAAAAAACAAAAAGGGAATTTGAATATAGTGCTGTCTTGCAAGCCCTGTAATAAAACAGCACTAGATATACAACCACTTAGTGCAATCAAACAAGACAAACACAGAGCAGAGAGCACAGATGCATTGGCTCATGGGAAGAAAACTGTTTGAGCAACGCCATTACTCACTGAAGGAAATAAATCTCATTAGTTCTCGCTGGAGCACGTTATAATTAAAACTACGTGTTGCAGTGTGTGTACATGTGTCATTTATAATTGAAACATTTGCATTAAAGAGGCTTTTTGAAATTATGAATGCACAGAGTTGTATTAAATTAAACACAGAGTCCGCTGCAGTGCAATATGTGGGCTCGCATTATTTACAAGCTGAGCTTAAGATGCTGAATTATTTAAACGGCTGTGCGGTTAAAACTGCAGGAGGAGAACAGCACACAATACTGAGGGAAGAGAAATGTGTGTTTGAGCGAATGCATGTGTGTGTGTGTGTGTGTGTGTGTGTGGGTGTGTGTCTGTGCAACACGCAGAGAATGCAATGCCGCAGCGCTGTGAGAAATCACAGGGGAGAACAGAGCTGTGATTGTGATTCTGAAGGTGCTTGTAGCGCAGCGGATTTCACATGGTTCTGCTTTAGGATCCTGATTATACAACATCAAAAGCATCTTTAATGTTCAAGTTGTTTTCTGATGATTTTGACCCAGAGAGGACTGTCTTTTTCCCCAAAATGCTAGATAATGATACAACATTGGACTAAAACTTACTGACTTCGCTTACACAAAATATAACAACTGCCCAAAACAATCTGAATAACTTTTGTATGTTTTTAGGATTTTTTCCCCACCGCCTTGTTGGTGTTTCAGGTCAAAAATAACCGGCCTACAAACAATTGCTTGCAAATCTCTCATTATGCTGTATTATTACAAAAACTATTTTCATCAACTTGTTTTCTTTCAATTAGCACAGGTTTTGCATTTCTTTACGGAACTCACTGATTGTGCCTCATTGATCTGAGCTCATGCATTTTTCAGTGAATATCGCCAAAATTAAGGCTTTTTTCACTCAAAAGCTGAGGTGCATAAGCTCAAATCAATGAGCTTAGCTCAGATCAGTTCCAAAAGGAAAATACAAAACCTGTGTTAATTGAAAGAAATTTTGAGTTGACAAAAAGATTGAATCCAAGATTAGGCGGCACACAAAACCGTTAAACACTGGGACATAACACATTAGTTGAGAATTACTGATCGGTCACAGATTGAAATTCACCTCACAATTCACAACTGCAGTCAACAAAATTGCGCTCTTGAAAAATCTGCACTTATAAAGCACTGCACTGTAAAAACAATCAGAAAATACTGAGTAAAAAAGAAAAACTCTTGGAGAGGCCAGTCCTCCTGATTGCTGCTTTAGCCACTGACTGCATTTAAAAGGAAAGACAAATCACAGATCGTGGCTGGACCACGTCCATTTACCAGAAACACACACACACACACACACACACGCACACACACATACACAGAAGATGAGCAATGCGAGAAGTGCAGAAGAAAACAACCAGAGGAAAGGGGAGAAAAAGCAGAGCGAGTGGGAGTGATGAGAGAAGTCAAGTTGACAAAGAGAGAGGAAAAACATGTAGCATCAGCCGTATGGATGCATGACCATTTCCTATCTGAATAACATACTATTTGCACAACCCAAAAATGACTCACAGAGCAGTAAACTCCAGTACAATGCTTTGACTTCAGTCCAAACAACACAGAGCTTATCACTACGTCACAAACACGGCTCAAATTCACAGCATGAAGATTCATTCAGATTCTGCTCACTTCTCATTCTCTGCCAGGACGGACTCGTGTCATTTGTGCTGTGCAAACACACTTGACAACATAAAGGACTAGTTTAAGACAACATGCATGTGCTTCACACAACGCTGTAAAGTCTGGCCAATGCTACACAGCAAAGGTCCTTTCGTGTTTTGAAGCTGAAGTGTAAGAAATTTTCAGTACTTCAATTCCAGCTTAATATACAGAGACAATTTAAAGTAAACCATTTGATTTGTTTTCACTGAAAAAGCATAAACACTGTGGCGCCATCCTATGCTAGAGACGCCCATCGAGTCTGACGCAACCAATGGTGTGAGTCTGAGGTGAGAATATCTGTTTGAAACAGTCATTATTTTGCGATTTCGTTTAGTGGTGAAGAAGTCACACACTTTAGCTTTGCAACAAAAACCCCAAATTGCAGCATGTGCCAGGGATCGCAGATGCTACAGATGTGCTCGCTATCAACAACAAGCAAAATAACAGCAATCAGCCAATGAAATTGCGAAAAGAGCACGAGAGGAGGGTGAAGCAGTGGGAAGCAGGAGCTAAAACACAAACAAACAAATTAACAAACCAAAGAGGCAGTGAGCTGCTTCCCACGTCTCGACAACAACTGTGATTTTTTCTTGTTCTGTACAAAACCAACTGCATATCCTTCCTCCAAGTTGTCTGCCGAAATAGTTAAGAATCAACTCTCGAATAGCATGAATTACAGGAGGATGATCTCACCTACACCTACTCTGCGATTAGCTGTGTAAACGGTGCTCGACAACATTACAAACAAAACTGTGAGTTTTTAAATGTGCAAAGGGCAACCAGCTTCTGTATTAAGCAACGGATGTGTTCACATCTATGCATTCAAGTATAATCAGGAAAACGGTTTGCTTGCAGGGTGTAACCGCAGCAATTGTCGGCCATTCCTGAGAAACAACTCATCCTAAATAACAGATGTCACACGGGAGAGAGAGAGAAAGAGAGAGAGAGAGAATGGAGGCCCTTTGAAGAAGTTAAAAGTGTAGCGGATGAAAATAAAACTGGAAAAAGCAGGATATTAATAATGTATAACTGCCAACTCAAAGTGTTCACATGCCATCCAAAGAAAAAACACATCCCACTGAAAGCTCGTTTCCGTTGCTGAGTTTTACTGAAGGTGATAAAATTTTCAAACTAAAGAAACTTTGAAATGCTTGCTTTTCTTGTTCTGGGTCGGATTTTGTCATGACTACCAAACTTCAGCACTGTGACATTTTTGATTCAAAGAACTTTAAAAAGTAAAGCAAATGCACTTCAAAGCAAAGGCCACATATCAACAGAATTCGAAATGTATGAGTAATTTACAAAAGCAGACCGAATAGAGCGCAAAGGTCAAAATGAATGTTTGTTATGACTGCTGTCTTATTGAGAGTCTTGACTGAAGTTTGTGGAGCATTTGTGTGCATTCTGAAGCATGATATCAGTCTAGTATGGTTTGTTGACTAGTAGCTTGTCTCGCGTAGCCAGACCTTCAGACTGATGGTAGAAGGTCTGGGAGCTTTGGGCACTTTGAATGGCCAAGGCCCACCCAAGAGGCCATATGACTGACAGGTAAAGTAACCAATCACGCTTCGTTTTGTGCCGCATCATGTTTAGGGGCGTGGAAATGTCGCCACAATAACAGACTCTTGACAATAAAACTCTTGGACATATTTGAAAGATTGTATGCCGCGAGCTTGAAATATTTCACACACTTTTGAAAATCCAGCGTTTAGTTGATCCTGATAAGCGCTCATTGTCACGGTTGTAAACACGATAGCTTTCTTCTTCCATGATGGGTTTGGCGTCACGTCTCCTGGAAATCCTATACACTTCAACCAATCAGAGGACGACTTCGAAACTCCTGAAGTTTTTCCAGCTAAGTGTGCCGTATGCATCAGACATTAAGCCAGCGGTCTGTGGGCGTGACGTCTGAGACTGACACTAACTAGTAGCCAACCTATGGGCTCATAACTAGAGTATGAGGTGGCCAAAGTCAAACAAAAGGAAATATGTATGTGATGTAGGTCACAAATACGCATTATAGCAATTGGGATGTAAACATTCATGCAGAAATTCACTCAAAATTGACTAAAATATTTGAAAACCAAATTTGGCCATTATCCATCAACAAGTCTAGTGGGTAAAGTTATCAGCCAGTGTTGATCTCAAAATGGGCAAATATTGTATAATTTATCAGTCTATCACTAGTATGGACACAAGAGAACGTGTCATTTCATGGCAGGTCAAACTGTGCAGTCACTGCCTGAAGGTTGGACAGAATTAACAGCGTCTGTGTGTGAAGAAGACCTCTCGCTGTTTGCTCTTTAACAAACAGAATAACAGCCAGGCCTTTTAAATGCTTTTTAATATCACCACTGGCCTTAGGACAAGACAGACAATGAGTGAGAGAGAGAGAGAGAGAGAGAGAGAGAGAGAGAGAGAGAGAGATAAATGAGAAAAAATTAAAACGAACAGGAGTTACATGCATGTAAAAAGCAATTTTCAAAGAAAAAGACCTGTATTTCCACTTTTCTGAGTTGGTTTTACAACGTTAACAGCTAAATCACAGCATGGAAATTAAACGCAGCTAGAAAAACATCAACACTAAAATAATAATAAAAAAAAAAACTACATGAACTAGTTGACATCACTAGCTGGTTGTTAATCTGTTTGCATCTGCGCTTATAATGGTGTCCATGCATTTTACAACTAAAATTTACTTTGATTTGCTTGAGAGCCTTCATACGTCTCTGGAGTCACATCCTCTGAACAGAGACAGTATTTTCATAGCTCACTAACACAACTTATAATAGATCACAAGAGACCATTATATCGTAAGGAGCCCTAGAGACTCCTTTCAGTGAAGGTGTAGGTCCTGAAACCCTTGCGTTATGGATTGGCAAAGCAGCACACAAGCGTTGACCCAGTACAGAGTGAGAGACAGAGAGAGAATGGCAGCAGATGCAGAGAGAGATTATAAATAGAAGTCAAACAGAGGGTGAGCTATGGGCCCCAGAATGCCACAATTATGAGCTCTCTTGCTGCAGCCTGGGATGTTGACAACACAAGAGGAGCACAAAATACACAAAGACGACACTCTCGTAGTTGAACACTAGCCATTAACAAAGTACCAAAAATACCATGGTACTGCCATGAGTTTTTGGGGGAAAACATATACCATATAGCTACTATACCATGATATCTATTAACATTTGATAACACCACATTACAGTACATTGTAACGCTTAGCAGCATGTTTGCCAAGAAGATCTTATCTATCTTCCCCACACGTTCGTTAATCTTTAATTTGGCCAAATTCATTTCACATCTCCACTCATAATAATCTATAACAAAAACAATAGCCTAATTCTCTCCCTTTGTGCCCAATTTACTGCAGCACTTGTATCCTTCGCTTCGTAATTATTTTCCCTGCTCATGCAATTTATTTCCAATCATTTTTGTCTTGCTGAGATAAATTATTTTGGTAAAGGATCTAATCTTGGTCATTAGTTGTGCTGTGGGTCTGAGTAAAACCAGCCGCGCCAGTGAGAGGAGGGGAAGCTTCCGCGCATGCGCACATCTGCCGCTCTTCTACAGCAGCACGCGGGCCAGTTCGCATTCCAAACTCCACACATCACAAGCTCCCGGCGCGAATCCGAATAACGGATTTTTCACGGTAAAAACACACTTCGCAAGGCCACAGCACAGATCTTTATTCTGAGGTAAAGTCTGCTCGACACTACATCAGGTTCGTATTCCAGACTGTGTGGGGTCTGAGAGACCTCGAACTCTAGCTAGTTTTATAGAAAATGCTTACAGACCGGGTTATAACCTGATAACACGTTTAGAAGTCCTTATTAAACATTTGACAAATCGAAATTATTTGACACACGTACAACATTAAGAAACCAGGAGTCTAATAGTGAGGTTATAAAGTCACTCAACCGCAACATGACCGTTAAGTGGTTTGGTTAACGTTACACAGATTTGAATTATATTCATAATACACGTCCAAAAGAGCGCGATAGCTTTAACTCGCTGACCTATGGGGCCTGAAGTCGTTTTTTATTCTTCCATAAGCAAACCGTGAGATTATTCCCGTTAGGATAATGTTAGGAGTCTAAACAAACGATTCCCTCCCGCCTGAGGAAACACATTCCCAATTTCCATCTGAATGTCCGTCACGCTCTTAACCGTCACGTCGTGATAACAATGGCAAAGACAGGGACCATGAATAGTCGTCTGAGATGTCGAGACCAATCGTTTTACTAGGGTCTATTTCTTAAACGCTTTAGATCCACCAGTAACCAAAACCCCACCAGTCCATAATCATTAATAAGCCTGCGCGAGCTCAATGGTCATGTAGGGGCAAATGATGCGGTCATGTCTGTCAACTTCTTGCAAATGGTTTATATAAGGTTTTCATGCCCCGCGCAGAATCACATAAATGCAGATCCAATGAAGACCAAGAAAATGAATAGTAGATGTATAGGCGCTTATACACACCCACGGACAGCCAGAACCTTCAGATGAGCCGCAACAACAGCTTCCATAACCAGTTCTGCTGTTAACGCCCTTTTAACACAACACACCGTGACTAATAATTTATAAATCAATTAGAGACCATCGATTTTTACCAAAGCAACATGTGGTCCTCTCAGACGAGGGTGCCTCTGGATGGAGAAACAGGAGGGGTAGTTTAAAAATAGCCCCTTTAACAACATATGGTTCCGAGACAATTTTCAAATCGGAGCGTTCATACACGGCGCTTCCGAAACGTCCAGGTTTTTATTTACGCGAGAATTTCCCAAAACGCCAATGGAATGTCAGTTTCTTATCGTTCTCAGTAACTTTGACCTAACCCTACCAGAACAATCACCATGCCGCTTGCTGTTGTTCTTCTCTGGAATCTAAACGTTTTGACACAACGCAGTAAAC
>CM071943.1:2312500-2445000 GCA_036784905.1 Acrossocheilus fasciatus
TCTTGGTTTCAGATTACATTCAGCCTCTTGTCTTCGCTGGCATTCGAATTGACTATTTCGGCTTTGACCTTGGACACTTTAATGTTTATGGCTGGAGTTGAGCTTGTTAAAGAGTCCAATGCACTTGTTTGACCGTGTAATTGTCTTAAACCTTATAAAAGACCTTATAAAGTTTGCCACATCCATACACACGCGGTTCTTGCTGAATCGCTGTTATGCAGGCTGAGACAAAACCTCAGTCGCTGAATGTACTGTACATCTATGATGGCTTCCTTTGAGACTCTATAATCACATCTAATTCCATCAGCTGAGCTGAGGAGACAACATCCTCCGCTCGAGTTACAGAGCTTTTGATCGCAGCTACAGCTGCTCGTATTAAGTTCATCATGAGTCTATATTTGGAGTCATAGTGTGAGGTTTTGTTTCAAACTCTTGCATTCTCGAGTAACATATCTGAATTGTATCGTTTAGGGTTAATATTTTAGAGTCTTGTGTATTTTTTTGTAACTGTATCTTGAAGGAGAATGACTTTTGCTTTTCCTTTAAACAGCTGTTTTTCTCAGAATGATTCTGTTGTGTCCCATGCCACAGTGTTTTCAAGCAGAAGACGGGTTTTCCCATTGAGCTTCTGTTTTTCCTGACCACTGTGTAAGGCCACAGTTCTTGTTCACTGGATGTCTTTACTTCCATAAACCCACAGTGAAAAAATTACTAGCATTTGAGAATTTATAATTGAATGAAGCAGTCCTCATTATTGAATATGACTCCATTTTAACCTAATTTTATCCCTCTTTTGGTATGCCAGACCATGACAGCAGATCAGAAGTCGACTGGTGCTTTGAAACAAATGAACATTTCTGTGCTTTTCTCCTCAGACGGCGGTTCATTTTCACTGATTAAAAGATCTTTCTCAGATTTCAGGGCCAATTAAAACCATCTAAAGTCATGCAAAAGGAGAAGACGTGTTCAGTGCTTTTCAAACCACAGCTGATGATATGTATTTTTTCTGTAGTCTGGTGCTTATAATTTTATGTGCAATCAAGTCCTGTTCAAACTAGTCCATTGACAATTGATGACAGTGAAAAGCTGATATTGAAAGCTGAAAGAACGTGTACATGTTGTTAAAGCAGATCTGAAAGCAGGAACAGCTAATCACAGAAATGACAATAACCATTCCTTAACCTCTCAAAAGTCTTATAAAATGCCTACTTGCATAATTGGATACTGAAGCTGTGCACCGGCAAAGCGGAAGTTTGTGGTTTCTATAATGACTGCACGTTTAAAACGAGATCTGTGAAGTACACAATGTGGAAATGCAAAAGCTACAGTCAAATCCTGTTCATATACAGAAACTAATTTCAGAAATCAATTCAGGAGGTCGACTTAGATGAACATTTAAAAAGAAGAGAAAAGAGTTTTTAAAAACCTAAGATGACCTCGCACTTCTATAAAGATGGTTTTCAATATAACATGACCCTGATCTCAACTTCTCTGAGTGAAATATTATATTTTACCTCTAATAACAGCAGTATTTTTGTTAAAAATAATAATATATGAACAGCTTAAAGCTTTTCATGTAGTATACAGTTTGATGGTTGATTCTCTGAACACATCTGAACTTGCGTCTCTGATTCTGACAGATTTGTGTTTTTAGGATCAGATCTCTGAGGAGCTGCTCTCAGTAAATGTGAATGCTAAACAGAAAACAAAGATATGCTGATGTTTGTAGTTGCTCTGGGATCAGTTAGACATGCTGAATATTGCTTAGCATCTTCAATTCACATGCTAATAAGCGTGTTTATGGCCCTGGACATTATTTTTGTTGATTCTTAAGAACACAAATAAAGGGTCCGCATGTAAAATAGCAGTCAAAAGTTTTTCCTTTTTTTATTTATAAAAACTAACCTCATCAAACCTTTAAAAAAACACAAATTGAAGTATGTAAATTATGCACAAAAATGATAAAACTTTTTTTGCCACCCTTTTCCTGCAGCTCTTGAAAATCTGCTGCACTGTAGTTTGTTTGTTTGTTTGTTTGTTTTGTTTGTGTGAACTCAATGTCACTTCAGCACACAGTTCCACAGATGTTTAACACCACGAGAACGAGCACAGCTGGGACTTCAAAACAGCTGAGGGAACATCACGGAGCTCACCAGTCTGAGGACGTTTGTTGGCTTCTAATCACTGGATTTGACAATGTTTGTGTCATGTTTCTATATATCCTGGACTGCTGTGATATCAAGTGTTTTTCACTTCCGTCTGTTATTGTGCTGTCATCATTTTCAGATTTACTGAGACCTAAACGACACATAAAACAGTGACTATGTTTACATGGACATCAGTAATCTATTTGTTTACCTTATTCTAAATAAGACAATATTATGATTCGATAATGCGACTAAAATAGGAATACTCCACACGTCTTAATTTGATTTGTTTACTTCGTGTGTGACCTTAGCTGGATTGAGGTAATCAAAAATCTCTGTTTACATGGTAGATTCTTAATTAGAGTATTGTCGTAATCGTGTTAACACCGGAATATTGTTTTCCATGTGAGTGTTGTTGCTTTATATGTTGGTCGAATGTTTTTTTCTTGTCTAAGTGGACATTCAAGCATTTCTGAATGACTATAGGATGAGTGAGAAATTCAATGACTCACTCACTGATTCTTTCCTGATGAAAAAGTGTTTTGAATGAATCGGATGAATGAGTGATTCAGTTGACTCACTCATCAAGTCGCCACCTACTGGCGTAACTGGATAAACTGACAGTCTGTCTGGAACAAAGACGTGGATTGATATAAACACTGTCCCAGTGTTGCATAACCAGTGTATAAACAGATGTATCCATTTTTAAACAGGAGGAACACTTCCCAGCTCCTATTTCATTTGCTGCTGATGTCAAAGATTGCTTGCCCAATCAAACCCTTCAATGTTTAGGAGAAATTGGTAAAATATCATTAAAATTAGAATGATTTCTGAAGACTGGAGTAATGATGCTGGAAATTCAGCTGCGCATCACAGGAATATATTACATTTTACAATGTATCCAGATGGAAAACAGCTATTTTACACTGTAATAATATTTCACAATATTAGTGTATTTTTGAGCACATAAATGCAGCCCTGGCAAGCAGAAAAGACTTCATTAAAAACATTTAAAAATCATAAGGTTTCCAAACTTTTGACAAGTACTGTAGGGTATATTTTCAGTTCTTATTATGAATGACACACAGGCTTTGGTTGCTCATGAACACTTATCTCCTGCTTGCCAAACATCACATCCAGTGACTCGTGGCATAATTTCAGCCTTCTCCAAACACGCATGCACTCCTCCACAAACAAACCCTCAGAGCCATTCGTCTCTGTCATATAACAGTGACAGAAATACAATCCAGAGAGGAGCACTGAGCAGCATCACACACACACGTTTAACACCAATCAGTCACTGTCCATGCGCTTTTAATGATCTTCTATACCTCACAGCGGCTCTTCTGAGGAATATTTCAGGGCGAGGCGGGCGGCAGAGGAGGGGGACGTTTAGGCTGCTTACCCCAGCGAGATGAGCTCTACCTGGGCTTCAGAGCTGAGAATGGCATCTGTTTACACCTGGAGGTGCGGAGCCGATCCTCAAATAACTGTCTAAGCATAGCGGAGATCTGGTTTCTGTGTTTAACAGTCCTGAGGCGGTTCAATCAGGACTACGAGAGAGCCACATGAATGCAAACACACCGAGGCCTGAGGTCAAATGCTCAGTTATTACTGGAATATTCAAATATTGTATATTGTGTATAAAGGCGAACTCACCAATGCAAACATATACTGTAACATGTTTTTGTGTATAGTTATCTTATACCACACACGCACACACACAGCTGGGAGTCTCAGGTAAACCTGTTTTCCACGCTTCTCATCTCCTCACAGCTCTTCATGTGAAATGACACTCAATCTCAAATGGCGCCCTCAGGCCACCGTACGGCTGCAGGAAGTGTTTTCATATACGTGTGCAACATCACAAGTTTCTTTACCTCAGCTATAAAGGGTGTATTTCTGTTTACTTAGCCGTTTTGCTGTTTTGTCAAGAAACAGTGTACAAACTTTTCCTTTTAGAGCTTTCAAGTTGTGACAAAAGAAATATTAGCACAGGTTTGTCGCATGGCTTGTTCTGATTTAGTATGCTTTATTTTTTCTAGGGTGGCCCTATATCCTCTTTTTCACAGGATTCCAAAATTGCATAAAATGTCTAGGTTTTAGCTTTGTTTCCTGTTGTTTTCATACTTGCTGAAGGTAATGACTGAAAAGTAGTTTGACCAATTGCATGGAGGAATTGGAAATAATCGACCAATCGTGGAATGACAGAAAGCGGGACCTACAGAGAACGGTAAAAGCAATGCAAATATGTCTTCATACAAAGCATTGAGACTGTAGAGAGACTGATAAAAAAAAAAAAGTTCAAACCTGGACATTTAAGACTTTAAGCTTTCCTGTAGCTCAAATAGTAGAGCATGGCGCTAGCAACGCCAAGATCATGGGTTCGATTCCCAGGGAAAGCAAGAGTAAACACTGTAACTTGAATGCAATGTAAGTCGCTTTGGATAAAAGCGTCTGCTAAATGCATAAATGTAAATGTAAGACCATTTAGAAATCCCAGCCAGGAAATCTCCAGGGAAAAAAGTGAATGGTTTTCCTGCAGTCAAATAACAATTCCCAAAAATCCCATAGATTTTCATTAACGGAATGTTCTGGGCTCTTTTTACAGACGGGACGGACTGGAGTTCAAGACCTCTATTGATTAGTGACATCATAGTAAACTATTGTTGACCTTTGACCTTATTGTCTGCAGCCTTTGAATAATTGCCAGCATTTGTAAAGAGCATTTAATCTCATTTGTATTTGTGGTGAGTGAAAGACACACACACACACACACACACACACACGCACACACACTATAAAGCATTTGGTGATGTCATAAAGATTGACAGTTCACTTTCTGTTAACCCCGCCCACAAGCCTCAATCTGATTGGCTGGTTTGTGCAAATATTTACATTTAAGCATTTAGCAGATGCTTTAATCCTTAATTGATTACAAAAGAAGAACAAAAGCAAATCGTCAAAGAGCCAACAATATAATACACAACGCCAGATGGAAAGAGAGTCAGCATGACTGTTGGGATGTTAAAATTTAATAGCCATGATGCATTAAAGGCTTTTAATTCATATTTAACTCTTGAGTGCCGTGACAAAGGTATTATTCAAATCCTTTTTTATTAGTAGTTTATTTCTGAAATAATAGCAATCAGAATACATTTTTTTTGCACCAAGTAATATAGTTTTGTAACTAAACTGCAGGCTGCTGAATGTGTTTCACGGATTTTTAAAGCGTTTTACAGCTTTGGTTGTGGCTCATTCAATCAGTTTTATAATCATAGCTTTAGTTCATCTGATTGATCTGAGATTTATTGTAATAAGCCACTTTCAAATGAAGAATGGTGTTTGTTGTGCATTAATGTTTCTGTGATCTTTTGCCTCTGATTCTGACCTGAAGTTAACAGCTGCTGCACAAATGTATTTATACAATTGATTTATTCTAATAGCCTTTTACTTTTACTTTCATTCTCGCACCTGTTATTTGTCCTCATCTTGAGCAGAAACATCATTTTAAACTGCATTTTAATGTTCCTTTTTTTTTTGCATCTTTATTGAGCAATGCTTCATAGTTTATACGAAGTGAACTGTTAGCAAGATAATAAGATAATGGCAGACCGGCTATAATAATCATAATCAGATAATGTTTGTTGGCATGAGAGCATGTTGCGGTTTGGCATCTGCATTATTATCTGGCAAACTGTGATTAAGCCGAATATTTCCTGCAGATTACAGTTCAGCGAGACTCAAACTGTGTTTTCCTCCAGTCGTGCATCAGCCCAACTATCCACCATCAAATACTCGTTACTGCAACGAGTCGGATCCAATTATTTTACATTATACTAAAGCAAGTAAACAGCGTCATAATGAGCGCAGAACACGGAGCTCAAAGGAAATGACGGTGGAGAGGCTTTATTTTCATGAATATGCTTCCATGAGTGTTAAATGAGCTGTGAAATGAGATTCCATCACACACACGGCGTTAAAAAAGTGTTAAAGTGTTTAAAAGGAAGACTTAAAGAAAGTAAAAAGCCAATCTCGCTTTCAGGAGGAAATCTGGATCATTACATTGACTTTTGGAAGCCATTGGAGGAATTTGATTTTCTAATGGTGTAGTGGTGAATGCATGCTTATAAATGCAAATACAGGACACACACACACACACACACACACACACACACACACCAACCCTTCTGACAGAAGCTTATTGAGAGATTTACAGATTTACAGACACTCGTCTGTCACCATGTCATGTGTGTGAGTGTGTGTGTGTGTCCACAACAGCTCTGTTTTTGCATTTTCTCATGGTTTGAAGGCATTTTGCACCTGCTGTGGAGAAACTTTCATTCAACTCATTTGCATTTGTTCACTTTGCGTCTGTTTCTGAGCTTCGGGCTGTGAATGAAGTTTTACCCTCAGAGAGAACAGCTCATTCTCTCCTCATGACATATGCAAAGTGGAATAGATTAGAATAAAAATTCCATATTAAAGTAAATTCAATTAAATCTTTTTGAAATGACAATTTCACTTGTAATACAATAAAAGCTGCTCCAGTGATATTTCAGATGAGGTAAAGGATGTGTGATATATGAATATCTCCAGCAGAGCTGATGTCTGCCTCAAATGTCACACATCACGTATCAACATGTTTAATCCAAATGGCATTTGAATGCAGATACAGTCTATATGAGATCTTCACGTGAACATCGGTTATTTTTGAAGAAACTGATGCTGTGTGAACCAATAATAAGTTATGTGAATCAGTAATATATTCTGTTTGTTTACCTTAATGAATATGTAACTACATGCATGATCACATAATGATGGTGAAAGTCAGTGAGAGTCTCTGACACTGTGTATTTATATTCCCAGTGTTAATGTTATTCACATTAGTGGTCCACCAGTCAAAGACTGATTCTTAGACTTGTAACTCCAATTACAACCTTATCTTGCAAAGATAAACATTATATTATCTCAGTCTTGTTACAGTACATTTGAAATCCATTGCAATAAATCAGGGTTTACCAAAACTGAAAGGCTAATAATGAATTAAACCATAAAAAAGTCAAGTAAAAATATATACATATTTGGAAAATAAAAAAATAATCAAAATAAAACACTTACTAAAAAAAGATGAAATATTTTATTTGTTTACCTGCATGTCATGTGACCATTAACCAACATTAAAAAAGCATAAATATGCAAATGTGTTGATAAATGATTAAAATATTAACTTATATAAATCAGGGTTATTAACTAAAACTAAAACCATTTGTTACTTGAAATAAAGTTAATTGAAATAAAATACATTTAAATAAAATATAATAAATAGATAGAAATAATTTTTTTTTACTAATTTTATTTAATTTACATTTCTCATTATCATTTAGTTTAAATCGATGTACTAAAATAACTAAAACTGAAGTGAAAATTAATTTTAAAAAACTATATAGGTATATTTAAAAAAACTAAATACGTGATAAAAGCACAAAACAAAACTAAAAATATAACTAAAATTCAGATGAAAACCGAAAGAAAAAACTTCAAATAAATATTTTTGGGGCGTCAGCTGACTAAATAGTTTAGAAATCCTTGTAATGACTGTAAACTGAGCAAAAATCACCACATACTATTTTTGTCCATTTTTATACTTTTTGCCAAAAAAACAAAACAAAACTGTATTGTGTAATTTTAATAATAACAGAGTTGAAATAATGTGTAAACAATGAAAATATTGATTTCTTCCTGGTAACGTGACACAAATGGCAGCAATTCCTGAAAAAGAGTCTGATCTTTCTTTTATTGAGTGTTTCTGACCCTGAAGTCTGACCATCTTCATATCATATAATATTCTACTTCAAACAAGACAGCAGATTCATATCCTGGTATTATTTTAATATGGGCTCAGCAAACATAATAAAGCGAAGTCATATGTTCAGTCGCACGAGTAAACTGTATTTCTGCAGCTGCACGTTTGAATCAATGTTTAACACTCTCGTTCTGTGATTTTGGAGATCAATACGACACATCAGGAACGCCAGATCCCATTTTCCGACCTGTTATCTTCATCCGTCTCCACCAGCGTTACCATGACTACAAGCACACAGGCCAGTCCTCTCCTGAGCATCCGCTCCGCATGAACACAAGAGCGAGTCTGTGCCAGAGACACAATGCATGGAAACCACGTCACACAGATCTCTCGCAGGAACTTCATCAAACACTCAATTATCACAGAACACGCATGTGTCATATTTCACAGTCTCAAAAATCAAACCTGTGTTTGTACGAGCCAGAAAAAGTGAGTCGAAGTATAAAAAGCAACCGATGGAGAGAGAAAACATCACTGACTGCTACATTTTTGAACATATAAATGCAAATGCAAAGATTGTTAAATGATCTTATGATGCCAATTCCTGTAGATCTTTTATTGTCTCACACAGCCGAAGCAAATATTACTTAAAAAAATTCATCAGTTATTCTGAAATATTACAGATTTATCTGTTAAATATGCATAAACTACACTGAAATATTATTGATTTAAAAATGCATATACACTGAAATATTATTGATTTAAAAATTCATAAACTCCACTGAAATATTACAGATTTATCTGTTAAATATGCATAAACTACACTGAAATATTAGAGATTTATTTGCATTTTCTCAGAGCACACGGCAGTGGACAAAGACGATTTTTTGCCTCCATAATGGTTGAGTTTAATCATATTCATCTGTGCGGATCAGTTTCAGACTGATGAACACTTCACTGTCACTGTTTGGAAAGCTAACAGAGTAACGAGAGACTGAAGAGAGAAACAGACACTGAAGAGACTTTATTTGCTCACAGTAAATGAAGATCAGCTCAACAAACCAACACAATCCTGATACTGCACACACACACACACACACACACACACACACATCCTCTAACGCTGCTCCTCTTCTTCAGCACCAACCATCATCTTCATCCGTGGTTCACCAGCAAGTTCTGCAGAGAATGAACAAACAGCCATGTCAACAAGCGCTGATTTCCATAATAAACCTCCTTCATCAGTTCCAGCGCTCATGTACTGCTCACCTCTCCTGACTTCAGTTTATTATTCTATAAGCAGCACACACTATAGGCAAGGCAAGTTTATTTATAGCACATTTCATACACAGTGGTAATTCAAAGTGCTTTACATAAAAGGAAGTGAAATAGTCATTAAAAATAATAATAATAACAACAATAAAAACAAAGTGATTTAAAAATTTATTTAAAAAGAATTTAAAATATTTAAGAATAGAAAATGATTATACGTAGTGCAATCAGTTCAGACGTAGCACAGCGCTCATTCAACAAATGCACAGCTAAACAGATGAGTTTTGAGTCTGGATTTAAATGTGGCTAATGTTTAGCACATCTGATGTCTTCTGGAAGCTGGTTCCAACTGCAGGCGGCATAACAGCTAAAAGCAGACTCCCCTTGTTTTGTGTGAACCCTTGGTATTTCTAACTGACTCGATCCTAATGATCTGAGTGGTCTGTTGTGGTTTATATTCGGTGAGCATATCTGCAATGTATTTAGGTCCTTGGCCAGTGAGTGATTTATAAACGAGTAAAAGTACTTTAAAATCAATCCTAAATGTAACTGGGAGCCAGTGTAAGGACCTGAGGACTGGTGTGATATGCTCAGATTTTCTGGTTCTGGTCAGAATCCTGGCAGCAGCGTTCTGGATGAGCTGCAGCTGTCTAATGGTCTTCTTTGGAAGGAGTGAGGAGACCATTACAATAATCCACCCTGCTGGTGATAAAGACGTGAACAAGTTTCTCCAAGTCTTGACTGGAAACAAAACATCTAATTCTTGCAATGTTTTTGAGATGATCGTATGCTGATTTAGTTGCTGCTTTGACATGAATACTGAAACTAAGGTCTGTCGCCAGAATCACCCCAAGATTTTTGACTTGGTTTTAGTTGATTGACCCCTAGAGTCAAGGTATGCATTCATCTTGAGAACTTCATCTTTGTTTCCAAATGCAATGACTTCAGTTTTCTCCTTGTTTAACTGAAGAAAGTTCTGACACATCCAACAGTTTATTTCATCAATGCATTGGCAGAGGGAGTCAATGGGGCTGTAGTCATTTGGAGATAAGGCTGGGTAAATCTGGGTCTCATCAGCATAGCTGTGATAGGCAATTTGGTTCTCTCTCATTATTTGACTTAGTGGGAGCATATACAGGCTAAACAAGAGCGGTGTGAGAATTGAGCCTTGTGGGACTCCGCATGTCATAGAAAGGCCACTTAAGACTTATGCTCTCCTACACTCACATAATAACCTCTCCCTTATAAGTGTGACCTGAACCATTGGAGTACCATCCTAGAAAGCCAGACCCAGTTTTCCAGTCTCTCTAGAAGTAAGTTATGATCAACAGTGTCAAACGCAGCACTAAGATCTAGTACCAGCACTGATATTTTGCCAGAATCAGAATTAAAGCGAATATCATTTATTATCTTAATGAGTACTGTCTCTGTGCTGTGATGCGCTCGGAAACCAGATTGAAAATTGTCCAGGTATCCATTTGAGTTTAAATAGTTGTTCAGCTGATTAAAAACTACTTTCTCAATAATCTTATCTATGAAAGGAAGATTTGATATTGGTCTATAGTTGCTCAACATGGTGTTATCAAGATTGCGCTTTTTCAGAAGGGGCTTAACAACTGCAGTTTTCAGGGAGTTTGGAAAAGTCCCAGAAAGAAGTGAGGCATTCACCACTTCTAAGAGATCTGCTTCTAAACAGTGAAGCACACTTTTGAAAAAAGATGTGGAAAGTGCGTCAAGATAGCAGGTTGATGATTTAAGGTGCTGTACTATTTCTTTCAAAATTTTGCTGTCAATTGGTTCAAAAACAGACATAGTCACTTCTTTTTGAAATCGCGGTCGAATCTGTGTGACTTCTGCAAAACTAGAAGATGTGCCAATCTCCTTTCTGATATTACTGATCTTCTCAGAAAAGGAGGAAGCAAACTCATTGCATTTACTGTTGGAGAGCATTTCACTGGGAATCTGACTTGTGCGGTTTGTCAGTCTCTCCACAGTAGCAAAAAGAGTTGTTTAAGTTACTGTTTATAAGGTTTGAGAAGAAGGTCTGTCTAGCTGTGGCTAGTTCCACATTGAAAGCATGAAGGCTGTCTTTATAGATGCTATAGTCAATTTCAAGTTTTGTCTTCCGCCACATCCGCTCACCTTTTCTGCATTGTCTTTTCATACTCTGAACTGCTGTTGATTTTCCCCAAGATGATTTTTGTCTGCCATTCTTCTTGCAGACCCTTGCCAGAGCAATATCATCAATAACATTCTCAACTTTTGAGTTAAATGAATCCAGGAGAAGATCAACAGAGTCTGCAGAAATGCTTTGTGTTAAAGATATAGCCTTCATAAATAGTGCACTAGTGTTCTCATTAATGCATCTCTTTCTGACAGAGACAGATCTAGATTCAGTGGTAACAGAGATTAGTATATCAAAGGAAAATACAGAAGTGATCAGATAGTGCTACATCCTTAATAACAATGGAAGAAATGTTTATAGTCACACACACACACAATGAACCACAGAAAACCGCAGTGAGCTGAACAAAACTGATGATTATATCATTTCTGCTTTTCCTGTTATTGTCAGAATTCACATTCCTGATGTTGAAACATGGGCTGCAGTTAAAAAATAATAATAATAATAATTATATATACACACACACACACACACACACACACATATACACATATACATATATATATATATAGCTGTCTTAATTCAATTTTCAAACATCAAACCATCAAAACTGCAGGGATTCTTTCAAGCTTCTCTTTTGTTGTCAACAACCAGTTTACAAATTTTGTAAAGATGGTCTGGTGAATGTTTTGTCAAACGCACATTAAAGCGAGTCAAACTCAGAGCAGATGCAGAGATGAAGTTCATGTAGTGCAGCATTTACAGAGAACCGAGCCGCCCAAAACACCGGATCATGAGCTGCTCGCGTGTAAACGAACACAGTGCCGCACTTCACTCAGAAACCGATTTATATTTCATTCATTTGTAGCCATTGCACTTTGATAAGTCCCCTGAAACCCATATGATGATTATTTAGATTAATCCTGAAGAATTATGTTTAGCCATAAAAATCACACTGTGAAGATCGATAATGCGATGGGTTTTTTAGAGGCTAATCAGAGATGCACATGAGAAGAACTGCTGAATAATGCCTTTGTGACTGAGATCCAACACACAAACACACAGCGAGGAGCGACGCTCTTATCTGACGACCCGAGGAACTTACTGTGACCTGATCCTCAACTTCACTTTTAGAATTGCCCTTACCACAACACACACACACACACACACACACACACACACACACACACATTTACTTTACCATACACCTAAACCTACCCCTTACAGGAAACTACAGGCATTTTTACAATTTCAAAAAAAAACTTTGTTTAGTTAATTTTTAAACCCGTTTTTACAAATGAGGACATCCCCAAAGGGAGGTTTTTGGAGGTTTTGTCTGGTTTACCTCAATTTTGGGTACAAATTTGTTCCCAAAATATGGTTAAGTAGGTACACACACACACACACACACGTTTGTTTTTGTGAATTGTGAGGACATTCCATAGGCGTAATGGTTTTTATACTGTACAAACTGTATTTTCTATCGCCCTACACCAACCCTACACCTAAACTTTCCCCTTACAGGAAACTTTCTGCATTTTTACTTTCTCACAAAAAAAAAACAACAACAAAAAAACACTCATTCCGTATGATTTATAAGCCTTTTGAAGGCTTCACCTTCTCCTTGTAATGCCTGTCATACAAATTTGTGTCCTCATGTCACAAAAACACGCGCGCACACACACGCACACGCAAAAATGACATAAAACAAAATAAACCTAAACTTATTTTACTTCAGCCAGCTTTTTATTCTAACTTGAAGTAGTAAAAAAAAAACTGAAACTGAAAATAAAACTATATAGGCATGTTTAAAAATAATTATAAAAATGACAAAAACACAACAAAATTATTAAAACTGAATTAAAAATAAAATAAAAGCAGTAAATATAACAAAATGAATTTAATATATTATCAAAAACTATAATAGTATCTCAATGACATTTAAATAACACTTGCACATTATAAACTTATGTTGTTATATTTTATGTTATAAATTATTTTTGAAGCTATTACGTTTTAAATTATATTTTTATATTAATGTATTATTATTTATTAATTATTTGTTTATTTATTAACAAACTGAATTTCTAATTTCACTCAAAGGTAGCATTTGTTATATTACAGTATTACTTGAATGAATTTAAAACTATTACATTATCATGAAAATTATATCACCAATGTAGTATATAAATATTCATGATAAATTAATGCAGTAAACTAATATATATACATATATATAGATCACTCAGAGAAAGCTGATTTTCAGAGTGAGGCTGGAGTTTAGCGCTGTGCTTCAGTCTGCTCGAGGTACGACACTGATGTTGGAACAAAGCCGCACATCTTCAATCCTCAGCCGACAGCACAGAGAAACGGCCACAGCTGGAACACAGCGTCCCAATCAAGCCAAAGGAGCGTAAAATGAAGATGCCAGCCTGAGCAGAGCAGCGCTGCGGGCATCAGGAACCACTAACCACCTTCCTCCCTTCCTCATCCTCGTCCTGCAGACACCGCTGTAGATTAATGACCCGACCCGCAGATTCATCAATGAGCAGCACACACACCTGCGCTGACCGACCAGACGCTTACTTTATTACTGCTGATGGACCATCATTACTGTCCCGCACAGATGATGGGACTCACTCACAGGATATTTAGACACAATACAGGAATAAGAGACACTAGACAGTATGACGACAGAAATGAGACAAATGAAGACTGGAGTAAATGATGCTGAAAATTCAGCTTTGCGTCACAGCAATAACATTACATTTTACAATATATTCACACAGATAATATAATAATATTTCACAATATTACAGCATGGTAGTTGCTGCCTTAAAATAGATGACTTAATATATTAAGATGACTTAAAATATATTAGATTTTAAAGTGCCCCTATTGTGGATTTTTGAAAATGAGCTTTCATGCAGTGTGTAACACAGCTCCAAGTGAATGAAAACATCCCGCAGTGTTTTAAATCTGAAAGTGTACTGTGTATAAAGTTATGAGGTGCGTTCGACGCAGCGCTGCGCAGATCGATCAAATTCTGACTTGAAGCAGTGCATGCCGGTTCGAAATTTTATCTGACTTGAGACGGCGCCGACACCGCGAGACTGTCACGTGTGGCAACAAACCACTGCGAGAGCATTTCGAGAGCAGTCAGTCGCCGCAGTTTCTCCAGAGCGACTGCAGGAGCGTGGATGACGACAGCTGTTTCACGATTGGCTAAACTCATCACATGACAACGATGACGTGTTTTGTGTTTGTTCTAACATCTTCAATTCCAATAATGCTCACAAATCTTTGTTTTTACAACAGTTAATGCTTTTTTAAATGTAGTCGCAATGTTATATTGAGTCATGTTTATCATAAAACACTGATAAAAGCATATATACACCACCACTTTATAAGTATTTAAATAGTATAATGATTATGTTGAACTTTATTCTTGAACAGATGACGCTGTATTAAGCAGTATATAAAACGTGTTTCTGAAATGTCTGTGTATTTGACAAATATTGCATTTTATTCTCTCCATCTCTGATAGAGTATGCAAACACCGTGAGTCACTATCGGGAGCAGAAAGTGTTTGACTTGATGGCTCCGCTTTCAATTCCGCCCCCGACTGTAACCAGCTACTCTCGTTGACCGCCGTCTGTAGCCATGCACACCTCAAAAGAAAGAGTCGACTCTGATTCATTGAAACGAGTCGTTTTTAAATGAATCCCAAGCCACTTCATGTTGACATCGACATGAAACATTAGCATATTGCCTGCCCACTTGTTGCGCTTGCAGACCCGGGAAAACTTGATTTTCGCATTGGTCTGAAAGAAAATGCAAATTCATTCTTTGCCACTAGGTGCTGCTTTTGGAGCGGTAAAAATAGCCATTTCCCCGGTAACGCTGTACACAAAGCAGCACTGCACTCACAAACACTGCTTTAAATGAAATCGACCAATCAAAGCAGATTAGCGTCACACAAAGGAGGGGTTTGGACAAATGAATCATTGAGCGAATCGTTTGGGAGCAAATAAGGTAAAAATAAATGCATATATGAGACTACACATATTTCAAGAAATAATACAATTATTAATCAAATAAAATGTGATTTGTAAAATATTTAAGTAATATTTATTCATTGCATTTCCAACTACATTGTGACATATAGTAATTGTCGCATAAAATTTCTTATATATATATATATATATACAGTGGTGTGAAAAAGTGTTGGCCCCCTTCCTGATTTTTAAATTTTTTGCATATTTGTCACACTTAAAAGATTCAGATCATCAAACAAATTTTAATATTACACAAAGATAATGCAAGTAAATACAAAATGCAGTTTTTAAATTATGATTTCATTTATTAAGGGAAAAAATCTGCCCAAACCTGCCTGGCCCTACGTGAAAAATTAATTGCCCCTCCAATTAAATCATGAAAGAACTGTGATTAACCACATTATTTTAGAAAGCTGAGTTAAATTTCACGAGCCAAACCCAGGCCTGATTACTGCCAGACCTGCTGAATCAAGAAATCACTTAAATAGAACCTGTCTGACAAAGTGAAGCATGTTTAAAGAGCAACACATCATTCCGCGATCTTAAGAAATTCATAAACAGATGAGAAACAAAATAGTTTACATGTATCAGTCTGGAAAGGGTTATAAAGCCAGTTCTAAGGCTTTGGGACTCCAGCAAACCACGGTCAGAGCCATTATCCACAAATGGAGAAAACTTGGAACAGTGGTGCACCTTCCCAGGAGCGGCCGGCCTACCAAAATTACTCCAAGAGCACAAAGACGACTCATCCAGGAGGTCATAAAAGAACCAAGAACAACATCTACAGAACTACAGGCCTCACTTGCCTCAATTAAGGTCAGTGTTCATGATTCAACAATAAGAAAGAGACTGAGCAAAAACAGCATCCATGGGAGAGTTCCAAGGCAAAAGCCATCGCTGACCAGAAAGAACACAAAGGCTCGTCTCACTTTTGCCAAAAAATATCTTGATTATCCCCAAGACTTTTGGGCAAATATTCTGTGGACTGATGCGACAAAAGTTGAACTTTTTCGAAGGTGTGTGTCACGTTACATCTGGCATAAAACCAACACAGCATTTCATAAAAGAACATCATACCAGCAGTCAAACATGGTGGAGGTAGTGTGATGCTCTGGGGCTGCTTTGCTTCAGAACCTGGATGACTCGCCATAATTGATGGAACCATGAATTCTGCTCTCTATCAGAAAATCCTGAAGGAGAATGTCTGGCCGTCAGTTTGTGACCTCAAGCTCAAGTGCATTTGTGTTATGCAGCAAGACAATGATCCCAAATACAACAGCAAATCCACCTCTGAATGTCTCAAGAAAAACAAAATTAAGGTTTTTGGAGAGGCCTAGTCAAAGGCTGGACTTAAATCCAATTGAAATGCTGTGGCATGACCTTAAACAGTGCATTCATGCTCGAAAACCCTCCAGTGTGGTTGAATTAAAACACTTCTGCAAAGAAGAGTGGGCTATAATTCCTCCACAGCGATGTGAAAGACTCATCGCCTGTTATCGCAAACGCTTGATTGCAGTTGTTGCTGCAAAGGGTGACACAAGCAGTTATTAGGTTTAGGGGGCAAGCACTTTTTCACACAGGGCCATGTCGGTTTGGATTTTGTTTTCCCTTCATAACTTAATTTAAAAACTGCATGTTGTGTTTACTTGTTATCTTTGATTAATATTTAAATTTGTTTGATGATCTGAAACATTAAAGTGTGAAAAACAAAAAAAAAAATCAACACTTTTTCACACCACTGTATATGTGTATATATATATATATATGTATGTATATATATTACCCCTGACAAAATGTCTGTTGTTGGGTTTGAAAAGACAAAACAAACAGTTTTGCCAACAAAAAATAAATAAATTGTGTAGTTAAAAGACATACTTGAAGAAGAAAAGTGAAGTTCGGGAGAGAAAAGAGACACTTGAATGACAGAGAATGAGACTGTTTCGACACACTATATTCCGTCTAAATACTGTAAAGCTGATATAAAGCCACCCAGCTTTATATCAAGCTGATGTAAAGCTGCTTTGACACAATTTGCATTGTTAAAAGCACTATACAAAGAATAGTGGCTTGATTTGACTTGACTTGACACTTGATGAAACAACATTCAGATATTCTGAAATAAAGAATAAGAAAGAGTGCAAACAGGAAGTGGCAGACAGGAAGAGGTGGCACAGACTAGAAAAGCATGACAACAAATACTCTCGATTCATGTGGCATTTCTCTTCCGGTACAGTCTGTGTGTCTGACGGCAATCAATAGGAAATTTCCAGAACGAGGCGTTCATGTGCCATATTTAGCTTCAGATGTCAGCGGGTTCAGCGTGAAAGCCTTACAAATATGAAGGTCAGAGGACGTCTACTGTCTGCTCAGAGATATGAGCGCGATACTGCAACCATCTCAGTTCTGGAGCAAACAATGGCTGTCAGCTTCACCATCTGAATCAATCACACAGCTGCAGGACGGCACATGAGAAATGTCAGACGCTTTCATGATCTCAGCATCGTCCTGACACGCGTTTCCTTCATTATCAGCGCTCTTTCAATCACCCAGTGCAGCCAGATCTCTAACACTAACGGGGCTGTTTCAAGCTGATCTGCTCCGTCTTCTGAAGCGTCTATCACCCTGAACCTGATATGACAATCTCAAACAGCTGGATACATCCGGATGTGAAAGTGATCTCTTGTTTGAGGCAGAATATCATATGAGTTTGTGTGGTTTTACCACAGTAAAGTGCTGCAGTCTGACATGATGTAAATATATGTTGATTTTTAAATTTTCCAAAGTAAAAAAACAATGTTAACGTGTTTTGGGGGATGTTGATAAGGTCTTCTGAGCTTTCACTGTCTGCTGTGAAAAGTCTCTGGCTCGAGTCTGTGGAAGCCCATTTCTAACACAAATCCAGCTTTGGAAAATAATGACATAAAAAGTCAAAATTCATAACGAGATCAATCATAATTATAAAATACAGTAAGTCATAATTATGAGATAGAATCTTAGTTAAGACTATTACGTAAATGTTTGAAATGATAAAATTAAGCCAAAAATATGAGATGATAAAATGGTTATGATTTTTTTTTATCAAAATTGATTGAGATAAAGTCATAACGAGACAAATGTCCAAATGAGATAGAAAGTCACAATATTGTCATAAATCATAAGTTGAAATTATGAGACAAAAATTCCATTATGAGATAAAATTTGAAATGACTAAATACAAATAATTGTGAGATAAAATGTTGAAATTATGAAGTCAAAATTATGAGATAAAAGCCAAATTTGAGATAAAAGTATTTCAATTCGATCAAAATTTAATTCAAGTCATAATTATGATAAACGGTTCAAATTGAGATAAATGAGAAAAACACAACTATGACAGTCATAATTATTAAATAAACAGTTGAAATAATAAAACAGTTGAGATAAAAAGCCATGGTTATGACAAAAAGTCAAATTATGACAATGTGTTACCATAATTTTGAGCTAAAAAGTATAAATGAGATAAAAAGCCATAATTATGACAAAAAAGACAAATTTGGACAATTATGAGATACTAAGCCATAATGAGATAAATGTCAAAATGTTGAGACGTCATAATTATGAGCTAAAAAAATTAATTCTGAGATAAAAAGTTGAAATTTTGTGATGCAAATAATTGAGATAAAAAAATGGCTAATTATGATGAAGTCAAAATTATGAGATAAAAGATCAAAATTATGATATAAAAAGTAGAGGGGTTTTTTTTGGTAATTGAGACATACCACAGTTATGACTGTCATAATTTCAACTTTTTATGCCATAATTATTTTTTATTTCATGATTTTGACTTATGTCGGTTTTTTCAAAACAAGCCAAAAAAATGAAGAAGTAGTTTTTTTTTAAATACTAAACTAACGACAAAGAGGCAGCTATATATCATGCCGCTGATGTGGACAGGGTCTGTGCTCAGTCTTCAGTGCTGGAGAGCTCCGCTCAGTCTTTAGCTGTAGACCATTCTTTCTAATGTAAATGTCTTTCATTAGCACTGTGTTTCACTTCAGTAGCAGTCTGGCAGTTTGCCCGCTCTAGTTGGCATACGGCCACTGTGCCAGATTCACACACACACACACACACACACACACACACACACACACACACACAGAAATCATCTCTAATAAAAGCTGTTGCAATCTGACTGTGTGTGTGAGATGCATGAATGATCCAGTATTAAAATGAGTCTGGTAGAAGCTCTGCTCATTCACACACACTCATCAGACGAGACACACAGCAGTGGACGCTGCTTCTTATTTCCTGCAGAGAAAATTACTCTGGCATGTTTTAAAATGAACTAGCTCTTCGTTACACAATGGAGAGAAATATGAATAAAATATCACTATCGGCCAGTATTATCATGTTGTTTTATTATCAGCATGGGTCTGATTAGACTCAAATTGCAATATCATCAGGTTGGGTTTCTTACATTTCAAACAGTAAACTCTTTTCTCCGCCTGGTTAAAAAAGTACAAAATAGCCATCCATCTTTTCAACTATACATTACAATTGTTAATCACCACACCTCATTTCCAGCACACAATCATTTTTGGTGATTAAAATAAATCGGAAATAAAAATATCTAAAAAAATCTAAGAAATGTTGCCTTAGCAATCTGAAATAATAACAGAAGTATAAAAAAAGTATAAAAAAATTATAAAAGCAAATTAATTTAAAAGTAAATGAATAAATTCAGAATATTAATAAACACTATAATAGTACATACTGCACCATCTGTGTTTATTTTTGACCAATTAAAGACCGGTTGACTGTGCATGGTCCCTTTAATGCTATATAGAATAAGAATAAGAATAATATTTTGTAATACCTTCTTGGAGGTGTTGATGCAGCTGATGTAGTCTTTGGCCAGCTGTGAGCAGTGCAGCGTCTGCTGTGGGTTCAGTCTGTAGCAGCTCAACACCTGCGACTGCAGCTCAGGGCAGACAGGACTCACATGACGAGGCCTGAGCGTTACAGACACACACACAGAGGCTTCATCAGCAGTGACACTGACTACAATCAACACATTCACATAAAGAAACATGCCACTCAATCACCTTCAAACCGTGTTAAACACCAGCTCAAGAACACAATACAGATCACAGGTGCAAAGACTGATAGACACTAAACTAAGAACTAGAGGGAAACTAAAAAACTAAAAATAGTCAGTCCTGCCACCTAGTGGCCTACAGAAACACTGCAGAGGAATTTGCATACGATTCTGTCTCTTTCTCACAAAAGAGCATGAAGGTCCTTCAGAGATGAAGTCTGGCATTGATATCGAGTAGACATGTCTGTGACTCGACAAAGACACAGCTTTCTGATCTTTTACATCAAAAAAATGAGTCATTAAAGGTTCAAATGTTATCTTCGTAAATTAAGTCAAACCAAGGTTCAAAGTTCAAACTTAAACTTAAAAACCAAATAAAATATACATCAACTAAAATACAATAAATAAATAAAACGTTTTCTTATTTTTACTTTTTAAATACTAATTCATACCATAAATATGAAAAACTTTTTTATATTTAATTTTAGCTAGTTTCTCATTTTCATTTATTTTTAAATGTATGTGCTGACGTAACTAAATCGAAAACTAAAATAAAAAATAATAAAAATTATATAGACTAATAAAAATACTAATAAAATTAATAAACCTACAAAAAAAAAAACACCTAACAAAATTACTAAAAATTTAACTACATTTAAAACAAAAACCTAAAATATGAAAATAATAAATTAAATTTGAAATTTTTAAAAACTATAACAGTGTGATAGTGAAATAAGGCCGTGTCATTTCTGTACTCACTTAACGGTGGCCTCTGCTTTAAGCGCCTCCTGCTCGTACATGTGTGCAGTCTGCTGATAGTATTCAGTGTTCTGCAGAAACAGACACAAAGAGTCTGACTTCATTCATAAAATACACAACAAAATAATGTATTTGTTTTCCTGCAGACTCTCCATTTACAACAAGCAAATGTTTACAGTCCAAAACAGACGCATTTTCTGCCACATTTATCATGCAAATTCAAAGGAGAGGGGAAATATATCATAATTCATTCTTGCTTTGCTTTGGTTCTCCTGCTTCTGTTACCTTCTCTAAACCAATCCCACAATGCCATAAACGCTCAGAAATGTGTGTGGAGGAACTCTCCAGCATCCTCACAGGTTCAATTAAAGCAGCGTCATTATTATCTAGCTCTGTCAGCACATCTCTCAGCCCGCGGACACCGAGTGAGACGTCGTAACGTTTTATTTGGTGAGTTTTATGGGATTTACACGACAATTACCACAATTACAAAACACAGCAGTGCAGAACATTACCTTCACAGCTTCACATTCACGAGACACCATCACATCTCACTCAATGCATCTGCCTCAGATAAACTTTTACCAGAGAAATGACTGATAAAATAATACTAGTATGATGGAGCACAGGATTTGCTTGCTTTTCTTAAATAAACACGGCTGATATAAACTAACATTCACAACACAAAACTGCACTGTTTCTGAATGAACCATTTTGCAATGTTGTCAGAGTTAATTAAAACTACTGGAACTACTTGAAAAAAAAAAAGCTGAAAATAAAATATAAATATTAGATGAAAAACTTAAAGCTAAAAAAAACTGAAGTACTAAAATGACTAAAAACTGAAATAAAAATACATTAATTCTGTAGAAATATTATAAAAAAAAATAACAAAAGCACAAAACAAAATTACTAAAACGAAAACTGAAAATATAAAAATAAAAACAGATTCAAAAACATTAATTAACAGTATCTAAATACTACTAAACTATCACTGCTCAGAAATTAAGTCTCAAACCAGGGTTGTTAAAAAATTACTTTTGTTATTTGAAATAGAATAAACGTTAACTGAAATAAAATAAAATAAAATAAAATATAAATTTAATTTTATTTTTACTTTATTTCAGCTAGCTGTCAAGGCAAAGTTTAAAATTTTTAATAAGATTTACTTCATGTACGAAAAAAATATATAAATATTAGAGAAAACCTGATAAAAATGATAAAAACACCCAACAAAATTAACTGCACTGAATTGAAATAAATATATATATATATATATATATATATATATATATATATATATATATATATATAAACTGAAAATAGAACTAAAAATATACAAATGAAAGCTATTTCAAAACATTAATTAATAGTGTTCAAATAACACTTAACAGTTCAGAAATGACTATGGGAGAAGTTATCTTAAAGGTACAGTATCAAAAAGATTTAATACTTAGGGGTGAAAATAGTCATGAAAACCTAAATTATGACTGTTTTGGTACAAGAAACCTTGACTGACATTATAAATGGACTTCAGGGAAATAAATCAATGTTGCAGAAGTGTGAAATATGGCCCGCTGAGTTTTATCGGTGCAATATCTGCTCGTTCCTTCAGCTCTGAGCTGTTAAATCCAGCAAGACACAAAAACAATACCCTGAAAGTGATTATAATCTATCAGTGTAATTACCATCTCACAGTCTGTATCATCACGCAGCTGGAGTAATTAGACTCCGTTATCTTATTAAATCTACAATTACCCGATGCAAGAGTTAGAGAGAAATAAGAGGGACAAAAAAAGCATCAGAAATGTGAGTGATTATTACCAGAACTGTGACTTCGTGAACTCTCTCTTCAAGGAGTTTGTTCAAATCACTAACTAGTAATAATGAACGTCTTATCAAACACCTCTAATAAGAGACGTGAGGTTTCAGTTTGCTGCCGCTGAGATCCCATGATTCCTCCCTCAGAGAAGGAAGAGTCTAATGGGATAAACAGCAAATAAGTAAAGCTCAGATAATGTCGCTTTCTCTCGCAATCGCTCCATCTTTTGATTCTCGGCTCGTTCTCTCGTTTCTCGCTTCATTAATACCTGATTCTCAGCTCTACTCAAGCGTCTCTGGATGTTTTCATCTCTGTCTTTCTGCTCTGATCTGTTTTTGTGTGTGAGGCATTACCTCAGTAAAAGTCTGTATATTGTTTATGTCTCTTTGATGAAATGCACTGACAGCACAGCTGGAGCAGATGTGTTGTATGTGTTCGGGTGGGAACGAGTCATTTAACAAACACATGCATAAACTCTCTCAAATTCATTTAAAGGTGGAACAGAACAAAAACCATGTTGTGAACGTCGTTTAACGTGCTTGTTAAAGTTTCAGTGTTGATTTAGAGGTATTTTGTTAAGCTTTTTACAACCATTTAGCATTGTTTCATTAACATTCATTTACATTGTTTTAACGTTTTTTTTCAGCAGTGAAACAACACCTGACATTATTTCACGCACATTTCAGCGTTGAAGGTCGGTCATACACCAGCTGGGCTCAAATACGCCGCCAACTCGCCTGTCAATCAACCACTGAAAAATGATATTTACATTGCTTTAAAAACTTTTACAGTGAAATGCATGGAAGCCTGTTTCTGCCACTGAATAAACGATGACTTTTTTATCTCACAATTCAGACTATTTTCTTGCAATTCTGACTTCTTTTCTCAGATTTTTTGAGATATATACTTGCAATTGTGAGTTATAAAGTCCAATTCAGATGAATTAATTTCCTTACAATTGCAAGTTTATGTCTCAGAAAATTTCGAGTATCAGAATTAGACGAAGTCGCAATTACCTCGTTTTATTTTTTATTCAGTGGCAGAAATGGCCTTTCATATATTTCCACCTCAAGAAGAAGAAGAAAAAAAAGTGACTTTTTATTCCCACAAATCTTGCTTTTTTTTCTCTGTAATTGCGAGTTTCTATCTCACAATCGGGACATTTTTCTCAGAATTATATTTCTCACATTTGCAATTTTGAGTTTACATCTCACAATTTTGACTTTTTTTTTTTTAGTTTACATGTCACAAATAAAAAATAAAAAAGGTAAATGCAACTTTTTCATCTTACCTTTTAAATCTTTGCAAGTTTATATCTTGCTATGAGTTTACGTCTCACAATTCTATATTAAGAAAGTGCAAGTTTATATTTAGAAAAAAGTCTGACTTGTGAGACATAAACTAACAATTGCAAGATACATTGCAGCAATTGGAAATGAAATGTCCGGTGAGTGGTGCTAAAAGATTAATGCTCTATTGCATTTGAAAATAATGCATCGCCTACACTAAACCTGACAGTGTTAAGATCAAATGAAAGATAAAAACACACTTGCTAAAGCAATCATGCCATTTAATCATGCTTCTACAAGTCTTTGAGCTCTTTTAATTTGACTTGTGTTTCACAGGATCTCGTACCCGATCACACTGCATTGCAAACACAATGCTGTACCAGGTGCGCTACCGAGCAAGCTTACTGCATTAGAAAAACTAATATAGCGCTGGTTATGTGATGCAAACATCAAAATATATTAGTTTACAAATCATGCATCACGGTAAAAGTGTTTTGAGGTTATAACAGAGTTGTGCATGCAACCACGCAAAAATAAATCTTTACTAATGGAAAATCTGCCTCTGTATTCATAATTCCTGTTATAAAGGAATAAAATGCATAGGTGTTTTACTGCTTCTAGGGTTGATTTCAGCAGGAAACTGCAGTGAATTATACCTACAGGAACAACTGGTGTAGAAACAACAAAACTCTGAAATTGCTAGTAAATTTCATAATTAGCTACAAAGAAACACATTAAATTAACATGAAATCTTGAAGCAGAAACAGTGAAAAAGTTTTTATAGTCTTTTACTTTGTTTGTTACATGCAGCATTAGAGGAAAATACCAGAAAATAAGTAAAGGACACAATTAATGTGTTGTAGATTTGTGTATTCTGACTGTATGAACATTAATGAAGAAGAATGAAGGAAATTCCACCTGTATGTCTAGTTAAGTCCTTTTAGATTGGAGCAGATATCAGTCTGATCGGCCGTCAGAGATTCATCTGATAACACGAGCAGCTGAGTCTGATTTATTCTTGCAAAAGCTTGACAGAGTGTAAAGCACAAACCCTTTTTAAGATGAAGGACATGAATATTACATTACAGTGTGAAGATAGACATTCAGAAGAGAAAGCCAGTGGGATCAGGATCTTTGTTCCTCTGTGTGTGTGTGTGTGTGTGTGTGTGTGTGTGTGTGTGTGTGTGTGTGTGTGTGTGTGTGTGTGTGTGTGTGTGTGTGTGATGCCTTTGTGTCACGCTCTGGATTCCTCTCTGTGAGCTTAACCAAAGCGTTTCAGATTAGTGTGTGTAGGCTGAATCTTAAAAATGTCATTTAAAGCATCACACACACAGACTGCAGCAGTATAACGCACACATGGCAGACGAGAGCCGATTAAAGGTCTCACCTCAATAGAGCAGGAGACAGAGAAAGAGAAAAGATTCAGGGATGGAGGAGTGTGTGTTTGTGTAAGCAGAGCATCACATCCACTGTGTGTGCGTGCGTGTTTAAAACTAGTGTGCACAGGCATCACCAAATGAAATTGCACAAATAATGCATGTTTTCAGACAGGTTTCCTTGTACACTTCTTTGTCTGCCATGGCTTGGACAAACAGATAATCCTGCCTCAAATTCACTCCACTGATTGAGTCAGAATTTGCCAATTAAGCTCATGTTTCATGCCAAAATCAACAAGAAAACAGATTTTGCAAAAAGAAACGAAACCTGTTTTTAGAACCATTAAGATGATTTTCTTTGCAATGTTACATTATATTTTACGATTAATATAATAATAATTACGATCAATATAATATATTGCAATAATATATTTTTTATTTATGATTAATTTTTGCATTTTTGTGGGTGATGAAAATTATGTTATAATACAGAAACTCTTATCTTATTGTTATCTTCTGAATTGTTTTCTTAATATATTATAATAATACTTTTTACTTACTAGTTTACTTATTTACTTAATTTTGAGGTGAAATATGACCGGGCATGTTTTCATGAATGTTTGAGGGCCTTTAAATTTCACAAAAGTATTGTCACAATGCAAAAAAAAATTCTTAATGTTCATAAAAGCAGGTTTTCATAATATAATATAATTTTTTATTTAACTTTGAGGTGAAATATCTTTTTTTGTGTGTGTGTGTGTGTGTGTGTGTGTGTGTGTGTGTTTTATGCAATGAGATGAAGAGAACATATTGAGTGTCTTTCTGCTCAAATTATGAAAGCACTACAGAGCAGTGTGTGTATCTGTGTGTAATTATTGTTTAGAGACACACACACAGCTAAAGCGTAACTAAGTCTGTCTCTGAGCGAGAGCAGCTGTACAGACACTGTACTGCACAAACCGCATGAATAATGATCCATCTCCAGCCTCAGCTCTACTTCTGCTATAATGAGCTAATATGAAATATGTTTGAGAAGCTGATGTCCTGTTGTGTGACACACAGTATACTGCATTTAACATTTTGCTCATTTCATTTTCTTATGCTTAAAATTACCTAAAAGATCACATATTATTTATAATTTGTCACAACACGGCTCATTTAAGTTTAAAATAAACATGTGAAGACAAAAATGATGATTAAAAATAGTGCAAAATTCCACTTAAAGCACTTGACTTACACACTTTCCTTTGTACAGTAATGTTTAACTTCAAATCTAGATGTTAATCTGAAAAACAGCTCATGAACATGTTCTGTTCACGTAGGTTTGTATTCACAGGAATTTTGATCGTTTTACAGTTCGTTTTATTTCTAAACTGTACACAACTTTATTGTGCCGTTGATATCCCAAGGTGCAAAGGTTGCATTCCCATAGGACTTTGTCTTGAACATTCAAACATTTGCAACCTTTGAACATACAACTTCTTCACTGTAGCTCAACCAGTAGGTCATGGGTTCGATTTCCAGGGAATGCAATGTAAATCACTTCGGATAAAAACGTCTGCCAAATGCATAAACGTAACTGTGCGATGCTTTGTTTGCTCAGACAGTTCAAAATAAATATACTTAATTTGAATAAAGTTGTATAAAGTTTAAAAAATAAAATAAACAGCACCAGTCTGACTTCTGTAAGATCATATTTTCACATTTCTTTTGATGTGAAGTAAATATATTCTTAGTTTTTAATAATTTTATTTCTTTTTTCTGTTGCAGTGATGAAACGGTTTGTGTTCTGCTGCACATCAACTAAACACAAGCTGAAACGCTCTCTCGCTTTCATTCCTCAGGCGGTTAATAAATGATCTAAAACAACTTTCAAAAGCATAAAATCGCACATTTGGATTCCACCCACAGTCACCCATCTCTCCGTATCGGTCACACACACATTAAAGTGGCGTAGCGCTCATCAGAAGAAGCATAAAGGATGTTGATACGTGACACGAGAGCGCCGCGGTTCAGATGAAGTCGCATAATCATCATGACCTCTACGTTATCGCATTTATAAATACATCTGTTTGCATAAATGCACACACCAACTATATTTAATACGACTGTGAGCACATCAGAGAAAACAAACCATCTTCAGCCTGAAGCACTTACAGTAAGATCACAGACGAGGCGGTTTGTAGAGACGTGGCAGTGATGTGCGTTTGTACTTCTAAAGGCCACATTTTGTAAATATCCTCACAAATATAATAAAACTGACATGTTTTATTTCTAGCAATGAAAAACGGTTCATAAATGGGCCAAATTCAGGCTTCAAATCTTAAAATGGTTTGTGAGGAAGTGTTTGTGCACCACACACCTTCTTCTCCATCAGATGTAGTTGCTCCTTGTAAAACTGTTCCAGATGTTTCAGTTCATTTTCTTTCTTCTTCAGCTGTCGGGCCTGACAGAGACACAGAAGAACCTGCTCAACATCACCTGTTCATTTGCAATTCGACAAAATGATGGCTTTCAAACGTGGTAGATGTTCGACTGCAGCAGAGAAAAGCAGCACATGATGAAGATCTGATGTCTTCTGATGTACCTGATATATGATGCAAACTGGGAGTTTAAGCAGCCATCCACAACAGAAAGAGCGCAGCAGCATGCAAGAGGACAGAAACACCTTCATATCATCACCAACTCACTGAATAATGCTGAGATTAGCCAGGGAGAAATGAGCTTTCTGTGATGACAGACTTAACACTGACATGAAGGACAATAACACAGAAAACTAAGTATGATGGGACGGAATGAAAAAACACACTTCAGATGATACACATTCAATCAGTGTTTGTGTGTGTTTCATCACATCAATAACACAAATATAATTGGAGAAATAAATATGACTACAAACATTTGGAAGACTTACAGTAGCAATACACACACACACACACACACACACACAATGATAAATGAAGATTTCATTCATTCACATGATGTGTGATTATATGGCAAGCAGCTTTAAAGTTAACATGACAATTGTTTTTTGTTGTTGTTTTTTTATCATCTTCATCAAAATGTAATAAATTGCTCCACTTCTGGAACAACTTTCACATTTGTGATCCTGGATGACAAAACCAGTCTTAAGTGTCAATTTTTCAAAATTGAGATTTATACATCATCTGAAAGCTGAATACATAGCTTTCCATTGATGTATGGTTTGTTAGGATCGGACAATATTTGTCTGAGATACAATTATTTGAAAATCTGGAATCTGAGGGTGCAAAAAAATCAAAATATTGAGAAAATTGCCTTTAAAGTTGTTCAAATGAAGTTCTTAGCAATGCATATTACTAATCAAAAATTAAGTTTTGATTAATTTACGATAAGAAATTTACAAAATATTTTCATGGAACATGATCTTTATTTAATATCCTAATGATTTTTAGCATAAAAGAAAAATCTATAATTTTGACCCATACAATGTATTTTTGGCTATTGCTACAAATATACCCCAGCGACTTAAGACTGGATTTGTGGTTCAGGGTCACATATGACAATGTTGTTACTGTTAACTTAAACTATTAAAAATGTTCTTGGTAAATGAAATAAAATAAAATATAAATATTAATTGAAAAACCTAAACTTAAATGAAAATTAGAAATGTTGCAATAAGTTTGAGTTGAAATTTCTAAAACTAAAATTAAGGCCAGAAAGAAAAATATAAAACAATTCAAGCTAAATTATTTAAACTTGAACAAAATTATTAAAAACAATTCAAAATATCAGTAAAACTATAATTGTATAAAATACTAAAATAAAACTTGCTATATGCATCAATCGCTCTTATTGTAATCAGTTCATCACGTATAAAATCAAGGCCCAGTGACACTTTCTTTTTGTCATCCTCTAGTAACACGGGCTGTGAACAGTTTCATGTTGACTTTAAAAAGGCTCTGATGAAGAGACTGACTGTGTCTGTCGTCTTATTCACACACAGCACAAAGCAACGACACATAAAAACTACAATAAAACTCAGATTCACAGCAAACGACTGCTGCTTCTTACCCGAACACTCAACTCATCCGGCTGAGAAACAACAGAGAGAAGAGAAACAACGCAAATCATGAGGAAACATTAGCCCATGGACCTCAGAGCAGACGCTGTATTTATAATTACATCAAAGGAAGAAAGAAAGAAAGAAAAAGTTGCACTGAATTTAATTTCTGCCTATTTTAATGTAACTTTTTAATGACTGTACCAAATCAACCTCTCTGTTCCTGTAGGGAATCACACGCTTCTTACAGTGGTTTGCTGTTCTTTTACACTCGTTTAGTGTTTATAGTAATTAATGAACTGGGTATTAACACACGTCTGTGCATCTTAATGAGCCGGAATATACATGTTGATCGTAATCAGAAACACATCAGCTGAGAGGGAAAAATGAACTGAGAGAGAGAGAGAGCAAAATAAAAGATTGCAATCATGAGCATTAAAAGATTTACATGCAAACAGGGTAATTATAATTAACAATGAAGCTGGTTATTATAAATTACACTCTGTAATTAAACGAGGAGCATCACCTCAAACAGCAACATTACATCAAACTCTCCTGCTGCCATCTACTGCTGAAACACACTCATTAATACTGCTGCAGGAACATCTGAATTATGTGTGTCTGTGTGACTTAAACATCACTTAAATTAAGGATATATTTGAATTAAACACTGAAGCATGCAAATGTGAGGTCAGAGGACTGCGAAGTCAACTGATCAGAAAGATAGATGCCTCATCATCATGAAAAATATTTGAGAAAACAAACAAAAATCAGTGAGAGTCATTGCTTGAAAGTTCTTCATTATTAATATATTCTTTTGTAAAATGAGGAATCATGTTTTCAAAGTAAGGCATGTTAAAATGCATACTGTGTGTGTGTCAGAGAAGGACAGACAGTGTCAGGATAATGAAAGCAGAAGAGAAGCGAGAGAAAGTGTGTGTGTGTGTGTTTCTCACCAGATTGTGTGTTTTGTTGAGTTCCTGCCGTGTCTTTGCTGTCTCTATATCGTCTCTCGCCATCTCTCTCTCTCTACGGCTGATCCGGGCCAACTCTTCCTGGACCAGAGCCTGCTCACGCTCGAACCTACAGCCAGCACACACACACACACACACACACACACACACACACACACACACACACACACATCAGCTACAGGGACAAACAGACACTAATTGCATGACCATTAAACAACATTAAAGAATTGGTCATGTTGAATGAGCCAACTAGCCTTGATTGTAGTGAATGCGGCTCACAATTCTTTGTTTATCATTATATTGCATAATAATCTCAATAAATAAATATTATATTTTATTTTATTTAAAAAATGCCAAATATTTACGCATCAATAATCCAACATTATTATCATTAATTAAAACTAAAGCTATTAAAAAAGACAAAAACACATAACAAAAAGTAAAAAAAAGTTATTATGTCAGAGAATGTCTTCAGAAATACTGAGGAAACTGTATAACACACTGACCGTCTTCTGACCTCCTCCTGCGTCTCTGAAGCAGATGGTCTGGACAGCCCTGAAATATCAGCATAACACAGTCAAATATGAGATATAAAGCAGTGCTGCTGAAGAGAGGAGCAGAAGCGGTCGTACCTGGTTCAGGTTTGGCACTCTCTGCTTTGGGTGATGATGATGATGATGATGATGATGATGATGATGATGGTCCAGCCTCCCGCATCCGCTGAAGAACATCACCAGACAACTGACAGCACAGATACACTCGCATTAAAATAACATCAACTGAGTTATGACTCCCTTTTTCAGGGGTATATCTGGGTATATAAATTCAGACAAATGACCAAAAACAACAAAAAAATAATTATTAAACCAAATAAACATACAGCTCTCAAAATAAATAAAAAAAATTAAATTAAATTAAATTAAATAACACTGTTCACAGATCAGATTTAACTGTTTTGTGTCGTTGACCTTGAGTGAGAGCAGATAAAATTACTGCAGGTTTATATTTCACAGCACATTAGATCCCAGCAAACAAGCCACGAGGATAAACATGAGAACAACGCTTTAAAATGAGCAGATTTCATCATTATATCACATACGAATCAACGAAACCTGTGAAAAACTGATATTTTCATTTTCTCAGAGCCGCTAAAGTTCAAAAGAGGGACGGTTACAACACGCTTCTGTTCATAAAAGCACAATTACAACAGAATATGCCATTACAGTAGCATCACACAGGACATGATTATTATTCTGTATTTGAAGTGCAGATGTCGTTGTGGTGTCCGTCACCTTTACTCCGTGTATGACCGTGACATTGTCCTGCTCATCGAGTCCGTAAGACACAGATCTGCTCCTGCTGTCCGCGGCCCCCATCAGCCCCAAAATCACCCCAAACACTCCAACAAGACAAATAAAATCACCCCGATTCACTTCAGGGTCACTGTGTCCCGCTACATGCGGATAAAATCACCATACATCCACGCGACCCGTGACACGCGAAATGCACCGTGGGAAATGTAGTTCTAGTCAACACACTGACGTTGCATGGAGGTCGCGGGAGAATTTTTTTTTTTATTATTATTTTATTTTATTTTATTTATGTTTTAATTGTTTTCTTGCTTGCTTAATTTGTGTTCTTATATTGAAAGCAAAACTTTTTTTGTAGTAAGATATTATAAAAATATAAATTGACAAATGCACTTTATTTGACTATTTTATTATTTTTATTTTATTTTATTATTATTATTATTATATTTGAATGAAATGGTCGGCAAATAGTAATTCTAATATTTCATTTATTTTACCTTTTATTTTCATTCATTCACATGTGTGATTATATGGCTAGCGGCTTTAAAGTCAACATGAAACAAAATAACTTGTTTCGCCTCCGGAACAACTTCAACAATCTTATACAGTGTTGTCAAATAAAACTATTAAAAACTGTTTTTGGTAACTGAAATAAAATATAAATATAAAAAAACCTAAACGTAAACTTAAAAACTTATTGCAACACATCTAATTTTCATTTAAGTCGAAGTACTAAAAATACTAAAACTAAAAAATGTATTAAACATACAAATAAATATTTTTTTAAAAAAGCACATAAAGTTAATAAAGCTAGCATGAAAATGAAAATTTAAAAATAAAAGCTAATTTAAAATATAAATAAATACTATCAGTCCCTCTTTTTCACCATCCAATCTGTTCATCATGTATGAAATCAAGTCCCAATGGCATTTTTGTTGTTGAATATTGTTTTTCAATCTAGTCGTTTATTTATTTTAATGTTTTTATTACATTTGAACGAAATGGTCGGCAATTTATTTATTTACTTTGCCTTTTCTTTTTCTCTTATTTTTTTTTAATCTATTTTATCTATTCAGATTTTGTTTTTAGTTCTTACAGGTGTTAACAATTTATTTATCAAGAATGAAAGGAAGCCGTTCTTTTAGTGAATAAATGTAAATTCTTCACATCCGTTGACGTCGAGAGTTCCGGCTTGTGAAAATCACTTCACTCACGTCACTGAAAGAGTGTTCCAAAATAAAAGTCCTCGGTTGTCCGTGTGGCTCAAAATAGCCTCTTTGGTGGACTTAGGTTCAGTGTTCATCTGACTAAAACGATTTCTCATTTTTTGCTTTATAACATTTAATCTATAGACTAAACATAATAAATACCCTGATCTTTAACAAAGCCTTTCAGTGAAGAAAAAAACAACAAAAAATATCTACACTTCCAATAAAAGGCTACAATATAAATAAACAGGCAGAGCAAAGCATTGAGTATGAGCAATATGACAATTTGCACTGAATTTTAGATTATATTGCAACTCATTTACAGTGTCATTTCAATGCAAAAATGAAAACTTCAAAATTAAATTGCCTTAAAATCCACTGTGCAAAAAACAAAACAATAAAAAAATACATGGCAGAGCATCCACACACATCTCTAAATAGATACAGTTTAATCATAAAACATCTTCTCTCCATGCTCAAATCATATTTAAAGAAAAAAAGAGAAATAAGCAATAAGAAACAAGCATTTTACTCAGGCCAGATTTAATTGAATATTTTTTTTTTTCTCTGTGCACCAAAAAAAGTTAATTAGTGGTATTTTATCAAATAAAACAAAGTGGGTCACAAATGCTCTCTCTCCCAGTATGGTCCTTTTTCTTCAACTTCTCCCAAATGGAATGACATGAAGACAAGCCTGACTTGAGCCGGTGCCATTTTCATTATCAATCAAAAAGATGAACAAAGGTCAAGATCACAATTTAAGCTTTCACTTCAAGACTTGAACCCAAGTCTAACGATGACAGGCTAAAACAAAATTCATCAGATAACTAAAATAAATAAAAATGCAAAGAAAATCCATTCAAAACTATGATATAGCACTGAGAAATAAATGTTTTTACAAATTTCTAGATGAACGCTCAGCCCATATGAAGCATATGAACAGAGTCAAGGTAGATTACAGGGTTCTTAAGACTTCAAATTAGCAAGCAAACGAGCCAAATCAGTGCAAAACAACCCTAATTATGAGCATCGAAACGTGAGCAGATCTTTCGCTGGCATCAGTAGAATAACATGAAATCATCTAATGGCGATCGATTATGGTTTCAGCAGAAATATATTACATTATGCACATCACAAAGTCCATTAAAGTTGATTGCGGTACAGATCCGAACACACAAATGTAAAATTAAGAGCACTGGTGTTACACAAGGAATGTTGAATTCATGGAATACAGATGAGATCGATCTTAAATAACAGCACTGATTGGGAAAAGCGTTTCTGATCAAGGCAGTCCACGACGAGCTGGAGTCAGATGTTGTCAGTGTTAAAGCGTGCTCAGGCGTTGATGGCCCTCCAGCGGTCGCTGTCGATGCTGTTGATGCTGTGCGCTCCGCCGAACGGCCCCGACACCACGTCGTCCAGATACGCTCCGGAGCCGTCGATCTGCGTGCTGGAGTACGAGCCGTGATCCAGATCCTTCCGGCCCAGACCGGAGGACGAGGTGTTGGGCAGGTGGACGTCCGAGTCTTCCGGCTCGTCGATTTGTGACTTGTAGGAGAAGAGGATTTTGGGCTCGGAACTGAAGAGAAACCAGGAGGAAGCATGAAAAACGACTGGCAATTACAATAGTTACAGTTTAGACGGGATCTTCATATAGATCAGGGGGAAAATTCAACACATTTTTAAACATACACTTCCATCAAGGATGCATTAAAGTGATCAAAAGTGGCAGTAAAGACATTTATAATGTTACAAAAGATTTCTATTTCAGATAAATGCTGGACTTTCTATTCATCTGAATGCTGAAAAATAAAATGTATGATGGTTTCCACACAAATATTAGGCAGAAATGTAATTAGAAATGTTTTTTGAGCGGCAAAACGACATATTAGAATGATTTCTGAAGGATCATTACGGAAGCCCACGTATTCAAAAAATGTATTGTAATTATGAGTCAAAATTAATTATTACTTTTAGGTCATAATTATGACTCATAACTATGACTTAGTCTCTCATAATTATAACTTAATATTTCATAAGTTATTTTTTTTTTTTGTAATCAGGACTTATGTCATAATTATGATTTATCAAAGAATGTTTTTATGTGGCAGGAAGAAATAGGTTTCCCTAATTACAATTACAATATAACGAGATATGAGATAAATAAGGGCAATTATGAGAGAAGTCAAACTTATGACATAAAAAGTCTATATTCAAGTCATAACTATGACAAAAACAATTGAGACTGTTTCGACTTTTATGTCATAATTTTCACATCAATACTGGCGTTTATGTCAGAATTGCTGCTTTTTATCTTATAATTATGACTTCTCTCATAATTGCAACTTTTTATGTCATAATTATGATTTACCAAAGCATGTTTTTTTTTTCTTATGTGGTGGAAATGGGTTTCCGTAGACAGACACTGAATAATGGAGTAATAATGCTAGAAAATTCAGCTTTGCATCACAGGAATAAATTATGTTTTACAATATATTCACATCTAAAGCGGAGATAAAAATTGTAACAATATTTTACAACATTACTGTATTTTTGATCACATGAAAGCAGCCTTGGTTTCTTCAGAAACATTAAAACTCCTAGTGACCTCAAACTTTTTGAATGGTAGTACATAATGGTAATCTTTTATGCTTTTAATGTTATTGAGGAGATTTTATGCATGTTAACTATGAATTATTGATATACCAAAACCAGATAGTATTAGTGGCATCCAAATAAAGTGTATCAATTTGATATATCATTTTGTACAAAATGTCTAAAACCACAATGATTGTCGGTGAACACTTTTTGCACTTTTTTGCACAAAAATGTTTATTTATAAAGGTTTGGAAGAGGGAAATAACCACGTTTATCCTCTCTTGGTATCAGAAGTGCTCCGACTTTGCCACATTTTTGGGTCATTTCTGTAAAATTCTGTTTAAAACTATCCAAACACAAAGCACTTCCACAGACGTTCAATAGAAAGAGTAAAGGCTTGTATAATAATATGATGGTTGGCCACATTTGCTGAGGGCAGTAATGTCTTTAAGGTGGTGTTTAGTGCAGTCTTATCATGGACAATCATGCTTTTGCAGCCTGAATTAAAAATAAATCCTACAAAGGTGCAGAATGTGGCATTTTAAGGAAGTTGAAACCCACAGCAGCCTATTCGTCTGCTCTGTGAATACAGTTCCTCATACAGAACTAAAGCATGATAATATGACAGGAATGAGTCTGTCTAGAGGTTATATCGACTGACACGTCCGTAATATCCTGTGACTGAATCACAGGTGGATCTACATACCCGAAGAATCCTTTGAGGAACGTCACATAGATCAGAGGAGCAAAGACGGAAAAGTACAGGAACGTGGTCACATCCACACAGCTGCAAACAGAGAGGAACAGATACCGTTTGAAACCATTCTGATAATCTGGCATCCGTTTCAATGTCATTTGTAGCATTTTGAAAAAGGTAAAATAAATATTATGATATCAAATTAATGAGAAATATTTAAGGTTTTCTTAGTAAATATTCTAATATTACTGCAGCATTCTCAAATCATGAGACAAACCAAAGAAATTCTCAAATTCATTTCTCAAAATTTTCACTCACATTTTATGCAAATAAGACAATGTCTGTTATATGCATTAGAATAATATATTAAAAACAAGTAAATTAGAAGAGAATGAACATTTTTTTTCCTTTTGGGCATCTTTCAGTCTAAAGAGCATGACATATTGCCAAATATTCGATATAACACGTATATAAAGATGCATACTGAATTTTTTAAATGAAACTAGTTTACAAAATGTTACTTTAAAATTTAATTAGGAAATTATGTAACACTAACATTTTTGTTAACTGGCTTATCTGTTAATGTAAAGTATACCCTAGTTTTAAAAAAAACTTATGTATTTAAAATACATTTTTTTCATACTAAGTATACTCCAAATCCATTAACATATCTATTGACATATCAATTAAAACTCACTGATATAAAATTATAATTCAACTTCATTTGGAGTATTTCATTAATGCACAATGCACATTTCTTAATATTATGCCTAAAATGTGTTTTAATATCACTATTAATAAGGAGTGTATGATCGCTGTATAATATCAGTCTTTAAATGCAAGATATTTAAAGTGTACCTCAACTATGCTTGCAATAGTTCCACTTCAGCACAATCAAATAAACTTCAGTATATCTTTAGTTGCACTATTTCTGCACAGTTAAAGTGCATTAAGCACAAAATCGGTTGTTCCAATTTAAGTATACCAGCTTAGTATACCAATTGCAGGGTAGCACTTAAATGCATAAATGTATTTGTAGTATACTTAGCACAAAATAAGTGTATTTCGAATACATTTAGTACTTTTTTTTTTTCTTCACTAGGGGTGGGTTTGACAGACAGAGATGAATCCTCACCACAGGCCTTCAATGATGTCGGCACACAGCAGCGCGCTTCCCAAACCCTGAACCAGATTGAGCACGGACAGGATGGCAGCGTACACGTAAAACCCCCTCTTCGCTGCGGCACGAGAACCAGAAACACATTCACATCATTCATAACCGTCTGAATGACTCCTACATGAATCATGATGAACACTGCGCTTACTCACATGGTAACGAGATCCTCTCTCTGACTGGAGTTTTAGGTAGAATGACTATCAGGGAATACACCTAAAACAGATTGTGTCGCAGAACAAAAAATTAATAATTCAACATATAAACACAAGATGGTTTCATAAGAAAGGAGAGGTAATTAACTAGATACCAGGAAAAAGAAACAGGAACTGGCCAACCAGAAGTGGCGCCCGCCGTGGCCGTAGATGTTGAAGTCTTTGGCGGAGAGATGTTTGTCTGGGAAACGGATCTCCAGAGTCCCCTGAGAGAGCAAGAGACGCTGCATTAAAACAATAACTCACTGAATGCATCACAGCTAAGTGTGTTTTTGCAAACATCGGCACTTAAAACTCATTATTTATGAGTCTGAATTAATCAGAGTGGTTTCTGAATTAACATCCAACTCAAAAGATATTTTGTTAAGGATATATACTCAGCAATTTTTGCTGTAATAAATGCATATGTGACCCTGCACCACAAAACCAATTTTTGAAATTGAGATTTATGTATCGTCTGATATCTGAATAAATAAAGTTTATGCTGATGTGTGGTTTGTTAGGATCGGACAATATTTGAAAATCTGGAATCTGAGGGTGCAAAAAAATTTAAATATTGAGAAAATCGCCTTTAAAGTTGTCCAAACGAAGTTCTTAGCAATGCATATCACTAATCAAAAATTAAGTTTTGATATATTTACAGTAGGTAATTTACAAAATATCTTCATGGAACATGATCTTTATTTAATATCCTAATGATTTCTGGCATAAAAGAACAATTGATCATTTTGACCCATACAATGTATTTTTGGCTATTGCTACAAATATACCTGTGGTGCTTATGACTTGTTTTGTGCTCCAGGGTCATGTATAAATGTGTAACGAATGGCTGTTGTATAACACACCTGTGTGATGGAGTAAGCCAGAGACAGGACCGCAGTGATGGCCAACACACGCTTGATGCTGGACTTGCTCTCCAGATGGCCTGAGCAAACACAATCAGCAAACACGACACATTAACAGGACGTGCAGCACACACTAAAAGATCTTTTGTTTTCATGGGCTTTCACTGCACAGCAAGTTACAATGCAACAGGTACATTTAGAACACATGGAAATCACTGCCGCTAGTGTTGCTTTTGTTAACTAAAACTGCAAAAAAAAAAAAAAGAAAAAAAAAAAAAAAAAAGTGTTACACTTTATTTTAGGGACCAATTCTCACTATTCCTAAACTATAGCATTACTTTAAGAAAAAAAAAAAAAGACATTAAAAATAATTTTCAATAATTGAAATACAGCTGAAATAAAATTAAAATATAAAATATTAGACAAAAACAAAACATAATAATAATAATAATATTATTTATTTATATATATATATATATATATATATATATATATATATATATACACATATATATATATATATACACACACAGTATATATATATATATATATACACACACAGTATATATATATATATATATATACACACACAGTATATATATATATATATATATATATATATATACACACACAGTATATATATATATATATATATATACATATAAATATATATATATATATATATATATATATATATACACACATATAAATATATATATATATATATATATACTGTGTATATATATATATATATATATATATATATATATATATTATTAATATTATTATTATTATGTTTTGTTTTGTAAAACAAAACAAATATATATGTAAATATATATGTAAAAACCTAAGAATTATCATTCAAAATGTTGAATGCTGGCTTGGCAACTAAAATTAAAATACTTAAAAATACTAAACTAAAATTAATACAATTACAAAAACTAAAATAAAGCTAAATAAAAAACTAAAAGAACTAATAAAAAATTATGTAAGAAAATAATAAATAAAAAAAAAGTACGTAATTTAATCAGTGAAACTTAAAATTAGAATGACAACAAAATTATAAAAAATAAAAGCAAAAAAAAAAAAAAAGTTAATATTGTGAAATTAAATTTTCGCCCATTTGAAAAATTTGGAACAAACTGAAATCTGAAACAAACACAATGCCGTTACGTACCAAAAGCCAGTCCGAGTATGATGACGCTGAGCTCAATAGCCAATAAAAAGAACCTCGTGATTTCCCAAAGCACCTGTAATCACAGAAAACACTGATGAATTCACATCATAATTACAGCAAAATCCACTCATTACAGCGTCAGCAAACCTAATACACCTGCATGCCAACATGACGTCAGAACAGACTGTGCTTACTTTCTTAATTCATGTTCCTGCTCTGATTAGGAGTGATTCAGTCACGTTATTGTAATATGTTTGTTTATAAATGTTTAAATAAATAAATAAATAAATAAATGTTTGTTTTTATAATCCATCAACATAATATAATAAGTTGCTCCACGTTAACTTGTCACTGATTATCTCGTTTCAATAAATAGAATATAATGAAGTCGTGTTTTGCATGTTTTTAATCCTTTAATCCAAAATGCAGAGCAATGTCTACAGAAGCTTTTGGTGGTGTCACAAAATGTTTAAAACATAAAAAGTCGTGTTTTCATATGCAGATTTTGTATACAGCGGGTAAAATAAGTGTTGAACACGTCACCATTTTTCCCAGTAAATATATTTCTAAAGGTGCTGTTGTCATGAAATTTTCACCAGATGTCGGTAACAACCCAAGTAATCCATACATACAAATAAAACAACACAAATACGTTCAGAAATTAAGTTCTGTGTAATAAAATGGAATGACACAGAAAAAAGTATTGAACTACTGAAATGTATTTAATACTTTGTACAAAAGCCTTTGTTAGTAATGACAGCTTCAAGACGTCTCCTGCAGGAGAAACTAGTGGCATGCATCGCTCAGGTGTGACTTTGGCTCTTTCTTCAAATCTTGAAGGTTCTGTGGACCTCTTCTATGAACTCTGACCTTTAATTCTTATTTTCTATTGGATTCAAGTCAGGTGATTGTCTGGCCGTTCTAGCAGCTTTATTTTCTTTCTCTGAAACCGATTGAGAGTTTGCTGGGATCATTGTCACCCTTGTTTCATCTTCATCATCCTGGTACTGTAGGTGTTGGGACTGAAGCAGCTAATATTCATTTCCACTGACGAGGGGCAGGATTGCTTTCTAATCACTGATAGATTTCAGCTGGCGTCTTGGTTTTCCATGCCTTTCTTCATGTGTTCAATACTTTTTCCCTGCGTCATTCCACTTAACTTCATTTCTGAACTTATTTGTTTTAATGTCTTTGTATGTATGGATTACTTGGGTTGTTACTGACATCTGGTGAAAATTTCATGTCAACAGCACCTTTATATATATATATACACAGAAGTCAGTGTGAAGTCCTCACCTTGTCTATGAGTGTGGCGGAGCTGGATGTGCTGACGGTCATGGAGACGATGGCTCGTGTGATTCCTACAGCCGCCACCACAAACACCTGCGCGGCGCGAGAGAAAGAGTCTGTCAGAGCAAACCTGAGCAGCACAGCAGAAACTCCCACTGCATGCAAACCTTCAGCTCACGCGGGACGCGCTGCTGCTTACCAGTATGTAAAACGCCACGAATATGGGGCTGGAGGTCAGACGGATCTTAGCACGAGCAGAAGGAAGCTTCCACATCAGGAAGACCAGGAAAGCCACGTTTGGGACGAGCAGCATCAAGTCCCAGTAACGAACCCTGACGGAGAAACAGAGACGAAGAGTTACGAATCAGACCAAAACAGAGCTTTACAGCTGTGGCACGGTGTTCATTAAACATGTTTAGATTAAACAGCACAGAAACCAGCCGTTTATTACTACAATACTAGACCACACACACACACACACACATCTACAACTGGAATTTCAACTTTTCATGCTGTTATGGAAAGCACCTATTCATCCACACAAACAACTCCTGGGAACCAAAACAAAACGTTTAAGCTCAAGTCTTAAAACTAAAATGAAAAAAAAAAATGCATTAATTAAAAAAATTTAAAAAGAAGGTTTGAGGCTAATTTTCCTCTTCAACAAGTTCTTTTCATAAAAACAAAAAGATATAAATGTAACTTTCATAGGTTTACACCAGCATACACATGTAGCACCTGCAGTCAGTGAAGCTGAATTTTAAGCTTTATTTAATGAAGAACTTCCAATAAACATAAAAACCAAACTCACTAATGAAAGGTATTAGCAAATTATTTGTTTATATAATGTTTGTGACCGGTCTAATGTCTAATTCTGTATATTAACCTGTTTATAACCAACTTATACATTATCAATCAAAGGTTTGGGGTCAGTAACCTTTTTTTTTTTTTACCTTTTTAAAGACATTTATAATGTAACAAAAGATTTCAAATAAATGCTGTTCTTTTGAACTTTGTGTTCATCTGTGATTTCTGAAAAATAAAATGAATCACGGTTTCCACAGAAATATTATGCAGCACAACTGTTTTCAACATTGATAATAATCAGAAATGTTTCTTGAGCAGTGTATTATAATGATTTCTGAAGATCATGTGACACTGAAGACTGGAGCAATGATGCTGAAAATACAGCTGCACATCACAGTTTAACATATTATAACAATATATCACAATATTAATGTTACTGACACTAAACTTTTGAAAGTTTAATAGTTTAATAAAAATAAAAATGTAATAATGAGAAGATTAGTTTGTCAAAGTCTCATTTCTGGTGAAGTCTGAAAATGTTTTTCTCTGAAGTTCACTTACAACATACAATAGATAACCAAAAACAATAGACCTACTGTTTTTCTTTCTACGTAATTTGCTGATTTATCATTTTAAAACAACAAGGAGAGGAAGTTGTCATGAGAAGCACCAAACATCTGCTGTCTCTGAAGAGCCATGACATCCTCTTAAAGACACGCAAAACTATTCTGAGATCACCAACACAAGCGTCCTCAAAGGAACACAACAACCCAACTGTCCCAGGAGAACCAGATGTGACTTTTAATAAAATTACAGAGGACAGTCCCGTTTGATAGAGTCACTACAAGCACAGAAACGAAAGCAGAACTGAAAGCTCATGTTGTAAAAATCCTCCAGCGCTAAAATCACATTTCACGCGCCTCACACAAGGGTCTACTGTTAGATCCAACACAAGATCATCTGTATCTGAGAAATACTCTTCAGTATATGAGCTCAAAAACTAAATGCATTCAGGCGTCCAAACATGGCACAGAGCCCAGATGAAAACTGCGGTCAGTTTCAGCACACAGAAATGCAAAATAAAACGACATGAAATCACAAATCCTTGACCCGTCGCTTAAATAAACTGAAAAAACTACTTGCAAATTTACAGCAGCTCCATATATCAGACATGCACATACCATATAATAGTAATAAGGACACATGTGTGACCCTGGAGCACAAAACCAGCACAGATTTGCAGCAATACATTATATGGGTCAAAATTGTTGATTTTTCTTTTATGACAAAAATCATTAGGATATTAAGTCAAGATCATGTTCCATGAAGATAATTTGTAAATTCACTACCGCAAATATATCAAAACTTCATTTTTGATTAGTAATATGCATTGCTAAGAACTTCATTTGGACAACTTTAAAGGCGATTTTCTCAATATTTAGATTTTTTTCAAATAGTTGCATCTCAGCCAAATATTGTCCGATCCTAACAAACCATACATCGATGGAAAGCGCACCTGGAGTGTCCGATGTCATCGTACAGGATCTGCAGGCATTTGTGTGGTTTGGTGATGTTGCTCTCGTGGTCGGGGTTGAATTCAGAGCTGTTGTCCGTGGTGGGAAACACACTGGTGTTGGCATAATGGAGCAAACTTACTACATCAGTCACAGTCTCCAGCATTCTGGATTAAACCTCTGCAAAACACACAACTCCTTCAGTTTACACTCATCCTCACAACATATACGATACACAAACACATATAACATACAAGCAACTTATTTGCATGTAAAGCACAGATTTATAGGAAATAACAATAAAAAAATGCAGAAGATTAGATTCACAACCGTGTCATATTTAACACAAAGACACAATAGTTTAACATTTAAAAATGAGAAATGTTGCCTTGGCAACTAACTGAAATAAAAATAAGTTTAAGTACTAAAACGAAAATTAAAGCTAGACAGAAATGTTTAAAAAAAAATTTAAAAACTAATAATAATAATTACTAAAGTTAAAAATATGTAAAATAAACACTAATTAAAATATTAATAAACGCTGTAATATTATATAAACAATATTAAAATAGCAACCCCACTGACTGGCTTAAATCAGTCATCACAAACATTTTCAAATCCATTTATTTATTTTAAAAAATGTTACATTTTGTAAGAGATCGGAATGTTTCGAACGTATGAAAGGTAACAAAGTTTCTCCGCTGGAATGTGTGTGTATTTACACAGATATGACGTTACATAACACACTCACATCAAAATGTGATCAAAAACAACACACACTGATCCAAACACAAGCATAAAGCGTCAGTGAACGAGAATCTTCTGTATGTTTACTGCACGAGTGCGATATGTTTATATTGTAATGCTCATATTCCACATTTCGCACACAGCGCGCGGATATATCAGCTGATAAACCTCAAAAACACAGCTCACCTTTAACTGTTGATGATCTCAGATCAGAGCCGGTGCGCTTCAGTATTAATGTGATCATAAGTTATTAGCTGAGGCATAATAACTTTCGTCGGTGTGTCTGTGGCTTGTTGTTTACAGGCGGAATGAAACTGATGCGTCAGTCGCGATTCGCTTGTCAGATAAAAGTCGGCGTGAATGCGTTATCGTATCAAAGATGGCCGCCATCTATGAAACCTTTCACAATAAAAGACTCAAAGAAACCACTAAATACATATTTGTGTACATGTACTTGCTACAGTGATAGCTTATGCTGTACTGTAGCTTAATTTCATTTCACTTTTGAAATGTGTTGATATTGCTTTGCACTTGTTTTATCATATTACTTACATTTAAAACTTATTAATAAAATTAATACACATATATGTTTTATTAGTACCAAAATACTATTAACAATTTTTTTTGCGATTATAATAAAAGCACACTAAAATTTTAATTTATATAAAATAAAAACGACACCGAAGACCAGTCTTCTAGGCGACACTTCAAAATAAAAGCCTAATCGCCCTTCCGAAGTCGATGGCAGCCATGTAGGCGACCCTTCAAAAAAAAAAAAAAAAAAAATTAAATTAAAAAATAGTAAAAAGTAGTACAGTATAATGCAGTACTTAGAAAAAAGGCAGATTCTACTTTTTATTTAAATTTAGACAGAAACAAGTATTAATACACATGTTAAAAGTAAAACACAGCATAGAAACAGAATTAGAAATGGTTTAAATGTAATGTGGTCTTGTATTATTGAAGTTAAACAAATGTCACATGCTTAAATGCAACATCACATGCCTAAAACATGAACCGAGGAACACTGCATATGATCAAATTAAACACTGCAAACAGAATGCATGTGACAATCATTGCATTCAATGCATGAGTGAACATTAATGACATATTGCGTCATAACATTATGACAACAGGATAAGAACGGATGAATAAGGTCTAAGAAATTATTTTAGCAATTTGTTGCATAAGGTGAAAGAAGTGGGTATCTTCAAACGCTAGTTGAGAGTTATGTGTGCTTTGGGTTGACCGGACATCATCCTTACAGCCAGATACACCGGGTGCGTGAAGCTGACTTTAAAAGTGTGCAGATGAGTTTTATCTCCACTCACGTCGCTAACGCTGTAAAACGCTAAAGTGCCGCTACTAAAGCTGAGGTGTATCTCCATTCTCTTCAGAGACGGCGTACGTCTAAGCGGCGTGTCCTTTCCTTTCTCGTACGCCCGCAGAAGGTTATCACAGTACATGAGGCACCAGGATCCAGAGCTGCTCTCCAGACCGCTACCAGAACCAGATCTAGGCAGATCGCCGTAACACACGGCCAAAACCCAAGGACAGCCTTCAGCCTGGAAGTTCCAGAGATGTTCTCCTCGGACGAAGCTCTGGGAGCTCAAAGCCTGGAAGAAACTGGAAAACCTCTGAGAACTGGCCGGATACGGCTGCTTGGCTACGCTAAAAGACACTGTTTTGAGGTCTTCGGATAAGACCAGGCTGGGATGGATGGTGTCGGGGTCGAAGGTGACCTCGGATGGGTTGAGCACGACACGTAAGGCCCGCTGAGCGGATCCGAGTCCGAGACGGAGTTGGGTGTTTTGGTGCTCGATCTTCTCACAGACTTTCTTCAAACTGCTGGATAATTCCAGATCGCTTGAGAACTCCTGCAAAGGCTCCAGGGTCAAGCTGGAAACCTGGTTCTCGACGTCTTGGACTCCGTCAATGAAACAAGCGTCGTCCGTCTCGTCCGTCAACGTGTTGACCTGGAGTTCGGCGGATCTCAGCGGCTTCTGGAGGTCGGACAGCATTCGCACTCTTTTCCCAACAGCATCTTCTCTGGGTCTCAACTCGGCCTCCAGAAGCTTCAAAGCAGTCGAGTTGTAGGTCTTCACAAGCTCTGCGATCTCCTCCAATACGCTGCTCACATCTCTCCTCAGATCTGCGTGTGCTGCTTTAACCGCAGCCTCTCTGGCCTTTTCCTTATTCGTCAGATCATCTACTAGAGCGAGCTTTTCTTGAAGACTAGTTATGACGGGATTCAGTCTAGAACTCCGATCATTGCTTTCATTCTCCACAAGAGAGCTTTTCCCAGAATCTGTGGATGTGCACACATCAGCGTCTTCTGAAGATGGCTGGTCATTGATTATCTTGTCTTCTGCACTGGATTGAAGTTCAGCACTGATGCTGTTGGCTTTGTAGTTCTCAACTATCTGTTTTAGTTTGATGTTTCTCGGCAGGGACTCTGGGCTGAGATGTTCCTGTCCACACACTGGGCAACATAGCGCTTGATCAAATCCAGAAGCTTTGTCCCTCTCTGGTGTTTCCAGACAAACCAGGCAGAAACTGTGAGCGCAGGGAAGAGTGACCGGGTCGAGGAAGAGATGGAAACAGATGGGACAGGTGAGTTCTGACTCCAAATAGCCCTCAGGAGACCCGTGTGCCATGACGACTGTCTTTGGTAACTGTGCAGTACAGACAGAGAAAAGTACAGTTACATAAATGCTCCTCTGGCTTTAATGCAAACTGACAAAATGTCTCCCAGTTTGGAGAGAAATGTGGAAAAACAGGATTCCCTAGAAGCCCATTTACACCTCACAGGGGGAAAACATGGAGAATCAGAATTATGGCATCAAAAGTCAAAATTATGAGACGTCAAGTCATAATAATGAGATTAAAAAGTTGAAATTTTGAGATAAAGAGTCAATTATCACAAATAGTAACTAAGCCAAAATTACCAGACAACGTCAACATTATGAGATAAAAAGTCATAATTATGATATTATTAGTTGAAAATGTGGCATAAAATTTGAAATTCTGAAACAAAAAGTCACAATTATTAGATAAAAAGTTGAAATAATTCAGAATTAGGACATAGGTCAAAAACGTGATTTTATGTAATAATTATGAGTTTTTCCCAACAATTTAGACTTTTTATGTCATAATTTATATCATAACAATGATTTACCTAAGCATAATTTTGAAAATGTCATAATTCTGACAAAAAATTCTCAAAATTTTGAGTCGTAATTATGAGATAAAAAGTCGTAATTATGACATAAATAGTTATGACACCACAAAATTATGATTATAAAGTCATAATTATAAGATTTAAAAAATTAGATAATCTTCACAAAGTATGATGCTAAGCCATTATTATGAGACAGAAAGTCAAAATAATATAAAAATCATAATTCCGAAATAAAAACTCATAAATATGACAAAACAAATAAATTTTGAGATTCTAAGTAATAGTTATTAGATAGTCATAAGTCATAATTATGACATAAAAGGTCAAACGTTTTGTCATAATTGTCTTCTAAAAATGTCGACTTTTTATGTCACAAGTTTGTTTTGTTTTTTAAATCTCACAACAATTTTTTTTTTTCTGTAGCGGAAATGGGCTTCAGAAATGATAAGCATTCTGACTGAGTTTAATATATATTGATAATCATCAATCTTGTTGATATGATGCGTTCAAAACAAAAGGATATCTTATTTGTATCTGGAAATAAACATCATTTGTGACCCTGAAGCACAAAACCAGTCATAAATAGCACAGGTTTATTTTTAGCAATAACCAACAATACATTGTATGGGTGAAAATTATCAATTTTTCTTGTATGCCAAAAATCATTAGGATATTAAGTAAAGATCATGCTCGGTGAATATATTTAGTAAATTTCCAACCGTAAATATATCAAAACTGAATTATTGATTAGTAATAAGCATTGCTAAGAACATTGCTAAGAAGCATTGCACCCTCAGATTCCAGATTTTTAAATAGTTGTCTCTCAGCCAAATATAACCAATGAATCAATCAATGGAGATGATGTATAAATCTCAACTTCCAAAAACTGACCCTTCTGACCGGTTTTGTGGTCCAGGGTCACACTTGTGCTCAGACTGCCAGCTAGCGGCGAGCCGTGAACCCTGTCACTGTAAACGAGGCTCGACTTTGACACCTTCCTCTAACAACTGTCTGCCCAGTGAACCGCTAAGCCACAGCACTCACTTTCACGCCATAAATCTTGCCCTGCTGTTAATCGAGTGCAGAACAACAGTAGAAATCCTTTCAGAAAGACGTGGGCGCTTTTAGCTGTTTATGTGCAGCCATTTTCCAACATAAAAACGTGGATGTCTTGCGAAACTCGACGCAGATGCGTGTTTACAGTCATAATAATCGCAACACAATAGTATGTTTTCACGTGAATCGAGGCGAACGCGACGCAGAGCCGTTAATAACGCTGCAGTGATGATCGGTGCAGAGTTTCGTTTTCCTCCGTTACCGCCTGCATCTCTCGTCTGTTACTGTATTACCAGATCGACTCGGACCGTTTATGGGTTCAGTTTACGTCACAATATTTCATAAACTGCTCGTTTAAGGTTTGTATAATGCACTTACCTGCACTTTTCCTCCTGATGACACTTACAGTGAGATTCAGTGCCGCTGATATCGCGGGTGGATGTTTGCTACGTGTAAAACAAGAGTCATTGTTCATCTAACAGACAGAAAGTGTGTCATTAGAGTTGAAGGAGCATTTACAGCCATACACACCTTTATTTAAACAAACTCTGCTGCTTCCTGATGGAGCTCCACAGCAGCAGCGCCTCTATCGCGCCGTTCACTCTCATACAAACACACAAGTGTGATGATGATGATGATGATGATGATGTACGTGATCACGCACGATGATGAACAAACAGCCAATACTTATAACCATCTGAAAAAAACTATATTTATGGTAGCTGACAAATAAAAGACTATGGTGTGACATAGCAAAAATGTAGAAAAAAAAACTTGAAAAATGCATCTTCATTCTTAGAGTTACAAATAGCATGAGGGAGGTTTATCTTCAATGTTAGTTTTGTGTTTTTGTTTTTATATTTATTTCCGTCACACCATAGGACACATTATGTCAACTACCCATATATATATATATATATATATATATATACACACACACACACACATATATATATATATATACAGTATGTGTGTGTATAAAATTAATAAAATAAAATAAAAAATAATATAACGACAACAATCTCCATTAATAGCCTAAAAGTTCCCATTTAACAAAAAATATTTTTAAAGCTTATATAAGACAATTTTTAAATATTTTTATTAGACATAAAAAACATAAACATAAATAATAATAATAATATATAAGCAAAATATTTTCAACACATTTTGGACAGTTATTGTCAACATAAAAAAAATTATACTTTTAAATGTTATGTGGGAATCTTTAATGGAGGTTGTTATTGTTGTTTTATAATGATTTCATGCACTGTAAAAAAAAATCCAATTAACAAAATGTTGGAAGGGCAAAAAATTTTTTTAAGTTGAACTAATTTTATTGCTTGGGCTTAGTTGAGAAGACATATTATATTAAGTCTGCACAAATATATTTAATATATTATATATATTTAATATATTATATATAATATAATATATATTTAATAAAAACATTAAATGAATGGTTATTTTCAAATCCAGTCAACATTCAAAATGCTAAATGTTGACTAAACTAATAAAAACAAATCCAGCCAACATTGAGATCATTCTGCACGTGCACGCGCCTGAGTGACATCGCGGGAGAAACAGCGCCGCCATCTTGTCAAGTTCACGCGTCAGGTAAGAGCCACTGAATAAATGTTATTTTTTTTAGACGAGAAAATCATGCAACATATTCGATTTTTTTTTTTTTGAGTGGACATTTAGAAAGTGTTTTATGAGTTGTATATCCGAAGAAAAGTGGATATAAGACGGTGTATGTCAAGTTCAGGCGTCAGGTACGTTAACGTTAAGTCAAGTGGAATTGAATAAATGTTTGTAAGTTATGTTACTTAACGTTAGACTGAATCAAAACGTACATTTAAAAGGTGTAAATGTTTTATTTAAAACGTATATATTTATACACAAACGTACAATATATATATATATATATATATATATATATAAACATCGAATAAGCGTTGTATAGCCTATGTCTGAGGGAAATTTAAGTGAAGAGAATGTAGTCTTTCACCTTGTTTAATCTATTAAACATTTAATATCAAAAGCTGTGTTACTATAATGAATTGAAGCTAATTTTGTCGCGTTGTATGATATTTTTGTGTTTCCGTGCCGTGAGAAGATAATGAAGAGATTGCGCGGTCTTTTACAAGCTATTATGCTTAATACGACCAACGTTAACCGAAATCTATGAAACTGTAACTTAATGTAAACCACAGTAATGCGCTCATTTGAAGTTAACATAGGCGTGTTGAATGGGTTTTTGCATGTGTAAACTTTTGCAATTGTCCCTTGAAGTAAAAAGACGACATTAAACTTGACTAGGCCACGGTGAAATGTCGCTCTTTTCAAACGGGGCGGATTAACGTTAAAGGGGTCATATAATGCCATTTTTGTACAAGCTAATATGATTCTTTAGGGTCTAAATTGAAAGTTTGTAATATACTTTAATTAAAAATTCTCATTAGTATTGTAAGAAAACACTAATTTTACCTGCTCAAAAACAGCTCTGTTTTCAGCACACCGTTTTAGTGCGTGTGTTTTTAAATGCTAGTGAGCTTTGCTCGCCCCGCCCCTCTGTTCTGTGGGGCGTTTCTGACACAACACACGTGGAGTGTTGCCTAGACAACAGTTGAGGGTATATTTTGAAGAATGGCAGTAAATATGTGATCAGATAACATAACTTATTCTGGCATAATATTGAAAAACATCAATTAGAGTATTTATAGTCTTGGATCATATGCATTTGCAGGATGTAAACAGTATTTTGCAGGTATTGTGTTACCATTAATTTTCATGCAGTTATAACTGTTTTTTTATTTATTTAAATTTTTTACATTACTTCTTAACAGACACCGTTATAAACCATCTACAAAAGTAAGCTTAGTGTAGTGTTATCATGTTAACTTTAATACCCGCGTACACAGTTTGTAATAACACAATAACCATAACGTTTTGTTCATTATAAACGTGGGATTATTAATTATATTGAGAACGTCGTAAATAGAAAACATGCATGTACCCTGAATGTAAACATTAGCCACATACATCCTGAAGCGTGCTAGCGATTTGCAAAGATTAATATAAAGGTTAATTAAACGTTACACTCACTTCTTCTGGAGGTTCAGCAGGAACACGAATAGTTGGTACCGATTCTTTTTTCAGGAGCAGCTTCTTAGCAAAACCAGCTTTATACTGACCTTCATTTATAAAGCAGTCTGGTGAAAAATGATTCGCGGTTCGGACTTAGGAACATCAAAATGACTGCTGTGTTCATTATTGCACCCGAGAACAGAACACCACAATCGCTTAGACGCCATTCTGCTCATAGACAGCTCCAGCGTATATCAACAATGACGCGCGGACTATGATTGACAGCTCGCTCACGAGCAAGGGCGGGTCTGTGTTGAAACACTGCTGTCAATCAACCATCGTGGGAGGGGCGTCCGACCGTGTGGCGTCACACGGTCGAACGGCTTGATTTGAGACAGGGTAAAACAAATAAGGAGATTAAAAAAAAAAACATTTTATGATGGTTGTGTACAGGCACTGCTAACACACATTTCAGTACAATCAACTTGTAAAAGTGCATGTACCATTATATGACCCCTTTAATTTACGCGGTGTTTCTGGTCTCGTGAAGGCGCTTCGGAGAAGTTCGTCGTTCCGAACGAAAATGAACAACTGAATCGTTTCCCAGTCCGTTTAAAACGTCTCAGTCAGTTCCCTGGCTAGTGAATGATCAGTAAACACTGGGACAACTGATCAATCAATTTGTAAAACGTCACCTCTGGTATTTATCAACAACAGGCAGGACCGTTATTTTTATGCTATTTGAGGTAACTTAGCCCTATAATTTGAAATGTAGGCAACATGTTCTATTACAAATCCAGTCAGCATCAATGTTCCTTGTTGTGCAATGAAGAGAAGAAAAAAAAAGGTTGCAACTTCTGTTTCATCACAAATTTAATTAACTGATATTGATACATTGTAAATGATTTAAAAGGCATCATTTCATTTTAACTTAAAATGTACTTTTCTTTCTCCATCGGGGTGTGGCCAAAGGTTTCATTTGTGCTTTGTCATCATTGCAAGATTTCAGATGCAAACTCCCTCTCTTTAAACCAACACGGAAGTGACTAAAACTGCAATTCATCGACTGACCGCAGCCCTGAATGTCAGCGGAGACCATGTCAGCTAGATGAGCTCCAGAGACAGATCCCCTCCTAAGACCTCGTTGGCCATCGGGACAAGACCACGAGAACCAGACAAGTCCTCTGCTCAATCTGAGCTGTGTTGCAGCCTAGAATTAAGCCACACCATGCTGGTTTCGTCTGGCCAGAGGAGAACTGCCCTCTGACTGAGCCTGGTTTCTCCCAAGGTTTTCTTCTCAGTTTCTGTCACCGATGGAGTTTTGGGTCCTTGCTGCTGTCGCCTTCGGCTTGCTTATTTGGGGACGCTTGGCTGATTGCACAGACATTATTGGAAGCGATCTGAACTGGATGATGTCAACACTGAATCACCAATGAACTGACTTTAACTGGAAAAATTACTTGTTAATGTCCTCTTGCATTATTGACAAAAGTATTTTCCTGTTTGACTCTGTAAAGCTGCTTTGACACAATCAGTATTGTATAAACCGCTATATAAAAAAGGTGACTTGATTTTTTATATACTGTAACACCTGGTTCATTTTTTTTTTTTTTACTTCTGCCTCATATTAAATATGCAATTGTGAACAGTAATAATATTTGTAAAAGTTTATTTGCTAACATTTTGTTTAGCTTGTTTAGTTTCTTGTTAGTTCTTTAAATAAAGTTTAAACTGAATTTTGCAGTTGTATTACAGATGTAATGTATGTCAGCTGGAGCTTTAAAGGGATAGTTCGCCCACAAATGAAAATTTGCTGTTAATTTACTGACCCTCAGGCCAACCAAGATGTAGGTGAGGTTTTTTTCTTCATTCCTGTATGTTTAGTTTGTATGAAAAATGTTATAAATGGAGATTGTTATTAAATAAAGGCTATTATGTGCTGTAAATTGTGTTTTTAGTGATTGATAAACACCAGTTTTAACAATTTTGTTAAACTATAAAAATGTTTGTAGTTCGCCAGCAATTTCTTATGCCCAAATAATAAATCTTAGTTGAGGTAACATAAAAAACAATTCAGATAACACTTTAAAGTCAGAAATTGACTGAACGTAAAATTTCTGTAGAACTAAATACTAAATAATTAGTTTGAAATTTTTTACGGTGAGGTTAATGTAGCCTACTCTTCAAAAAATCTATATGTTATATAACAATACATTTATAACATGTATTTTACAATATCTTTAAATTATATTTTGTTCAAAAAGTCAGATGTGAACCTAACTAAAATTAACACTAATATGAGCATATATTATTTGAGCAGCATGTTTGGTTGACATCAGAAGTGCCTGTACTGTACACCGAGAAGTATAAAACTAACCAGTATGTTTTTATCAGTGCTCAACGATAAAATAGTCTACACGATACACTATTTTCCAATCATGCTTGCTTTGTAAGGCACTTTTGACCACAACATTAGGATTTAATGAACGAGCAAGTGATGCTTACTTTGGGAAACACCACTAACAATACATCTGAAAGTCCAGTCAGGAGAAATTTAATGCATCACTTACTGTTTTTTTATTGTTTCAATTTTCTTTTAAATACAATAAACGGAAGCCAAATATATATAGACTGTCTTTGTTTTAGCTCAATTTGAATGTTCAAAATAAATAAAATACAATTCGGCTGTATAAAGTATTTGCTGATAAAAACAAACTCACGCTTTTACAGTAACCACTCAAATAAAGCAATTGTAAAAAATATTTAAAAAGAACACAGATAATAATAATAATAGAAAACCCCATAGAAACTGTAATAGGCCATTATTTGGCAGAAAAATTGAAATGAACATGTATTCATATAAACCCCGGACCAGTACTATAGTCATAGTGCACAGGTTTGTACGAAGGCACTCGGTTTAATGTGTTTGTTTCTATCTGTGTGTCAAAAGAGCTTCTCTGAGCATTTCTGATGAAGACAGAGATGCTCAGTGTAGTGTTATGCTATCATCATTGCACATTCCTCCCCCAGCGTGTATCATGTGTTTGTGTAGGATTGTGCGTGTTTGCATGCGTGTTTGTCTCCAGTTTTGATGCTACAGCAGGTTTGGCTGTAAATGCACAAACACATTCGGCTCATATAAACAGTTACAGGAAAATGAGAAGAAATGCTGAGGAAGAGGTATAACTGAAGATATGATTGGTGTGGAGTTGAAGCAGTGGGAGGAGCGTATCTGCGTAGCTGTGTCTAGATCAGGTCAGCGAGGTCCAGCGGAGGCAACGGCTCTCTCCAGTACGAGAAATGACTGAACTCGGGACAGTCGAAGGAGGTGGCTGGATCTTTACAGATGAAGGGGAAGAAGTGATCCACCAGCTCACTGAGATGAGAGTAACTGAAACACACACATCAAAGTCAAACAATTGCATTTCTTTTCTTTTTTTTCTTCTAATGAACATAGAAGTGAGTAAATGATGGCAATAATTTTGGGTGAACTATTCCTTTAATATACCGTTTGATTGTGTATATACATACTGTACAGACACTACTGGTCAAAAGTTTGGAATAACTAGGTTTTTTAAAATGTTTTTGAAAGAAGTCTCTTCTGCTCACCAAAGCCGCATTTATTTGACCAAAAATACAATAAAAACAGTAATGCTGTGAAATATAATTATAATTTAAAATAACTGTTTTCTATGTGAATATATTGTAAAATGTAATTTATTCCGGTGATCGAAGATGAATTTTCAGCAGCTATTACTCAAGAAACATGTCTGATTATCATCAATGTTTAAAAAAAAAAAAAAAACTGTATTTGCTGCTTCCTTTTTTTTTTGCGGGAAAATGTGATACACTATCTTTTAAAAGTATTGGGGTCAGTACTTTTTTCCATCAAGGATGCATTAAATTGATCAAAAGTGACAGTAAAGCCATCTGTAATATCTATAAATAAAAGAATCCTGAAAAATAAAATGTATGACGGTTTAAACAAAAATATTGGACTGTGCAACTGTTTTCAATGTTGATAATAATCAGAAATGTTTCTTGAGCAGCAAATCAGCATATTACAATGATTTCAGAAGATCATGTGACACTGAAGACTGCAGTAATGATGCTGAAAATACAGCTGCGCATCACAGGAATAAATGAAAGTTTAACATATATTCACAACAGCTATTTTAAATTGTAATAATATTTCACTATATTACTGATTCTACTGTATTTTTGATTAAATAAATGCGGCCTTGATAAGCAGAAGAAGACTTCTTTCAGAAACATTAAATACACTGATGAATTATTCCAAACCTCTGACAGACAGTGCACGTGTTGTGACTTACGAGGACTTGTTTCCTTTGGTCTTTTCTTGTATGAGTTCTCCTTTGGGGTTCACAGTGAAGATGTGAGTCTCAGGAACACCGACCTCCTTATACGCATATGCATCCTACATACAGACGCAAAATACAGTCAGGCCTTCCCATAATTCCAAAGAGATGCATAACTGCACATTTGTAACACTGAAGGAATGCTCACGTTAGTTCTGTTGCCGAAGGCGGCGTAGAAGGGCTGTCTGACGAGACTGAACAGATCTCTGATATCAGTGAGACAGGCGATCTTAAACACCTCCGGCTTCTTCTCAATCACCTCCCTGAGAACACACACACATTAACAGCAGTCTCAGCCTCGGTACAGTCAGTCATGGAGGCCGGTTGTATCTGTATTAATGATCTGTTTGTGTTCACCTGTGTAAGGCTGAGAACAGGCTGCTGGGAGCCAGTAGCACCGGTCCTTTGGGTAAAACCGTTCCTCGATCATTTACCCACTGCAAGTAACCCTTAGTGATGTCTGCCATACCTATAGCTCGAGCCGAACAGTACAGAAACTTATAACCATTCCTGCAGGAGAAGAACAGAATCATAAATGATTCTTAAATACACTGCCATTCAAACGCTTGGGGTCAGTAAAATGTTAATGTTTTTAAATGAAAGAAGTCTGTTCTGGTCACTGAGGCTGCATTTATTTGATCAGAAATACAGTAAAAACAGTGAAATATTATTCAAAATTAAACCAAATCTTTTCTAGGAGAATATGTGTTAAACTGTAATTTATTTCTGTGATGCGCAGCTGAATTTTCAGCATCATTACTGCAGTCTTCAGAGTCACATGATCCTTCGGAAATCATTCTAATATGCTGATTTGCTGCTCAAGAAACATTTCTGATTATTATCAATGTTGAAAACTGTTGTGATGCACAATATTTTATTTTTCAGGATTCTTGGATGAATAGAAAGTTCAAAACAACAGCATTTATTTGAAACTGAAATTTCTTGTCACATTATAAATGACTTCACTGTGACTTTTGATCAATTTAATGCATCCTTGATGAATAAAAGTATTAACAGAGCTGTCAATAAATCAACTGTATAAATTAAAGTATGCATTTTATCACATAACATATTCAAAAACAGCTCAACAGGCCTGAACAGAATAGACCAGATGTCTTAAGATGCATTAAGTTTTAACACATTAAAAATAAAATAGAAAGATGTGATGCAACAAAGCAAATAAGCCTATTTGCATGTTGGACTTTGTCAGCAAATATAGATACGCAATTAACAGCAATAACTACAAATGACATTCCCTTATTTCTAGTGCATCTCAGGTGAAAACTATAATAAATGTATATGACACCTATATATGAGATCTATATTTATATTGCCACTGCTTTAAACGGTTTCTGTATGCCAAAACTTTCACATATATTTACAGTCAACAACAAGTGTTTTATTAAATCAGAAAGTTGTGAATTAAAGCGTGTGTGTCTCTTACTGATGTATTTTGTGATATAGTTTGGCGATACCGTGATGAGTCCAGTCTTTCCCCAGCTGCGGTAAAATGTGCCCCAGAGCATCTGATCTGATACAGAGAGAAAGGTGAACAACCGTCAGCCTAATGTCACAGACAGTAACTTAATTCCTGCAGTGATTCAGAGAGACTCACTTGGTGATGGTGCCATCGATGTCTGAGATGATGATTTTGTCGTCGTAGTTCCACAGGTAAATGGCGGCTTCACAGCGGCAGGTGCCCTGATACTGTGTGGTCACACTGAACACCACAGTATTGGCTCCTTCACGCAGATTCAGACTCTCCTGCATACACACACACACATATAGAAAATATCAGAAATTCATACAGGCCATTGCACATGTCTAGATTAGCAATAAGTAGCTGTTCAGTAGGAAAAGTACAATAATGCAGCCTATATTTGAGCAAAAAATTCTCACTACTGCAATACAGTAATGAAAATTCATGTTAATCTTCATTAATATTATCAAGCTTCATTATCTAAATGCATAATATTATTTCTTTCTTTTGATTTTGTGGTTAATTTTTTTAATTTATTTATTTGCATTGTGACATTTGAATGACATTCACATTACTCATATTTTCAACCTAAATTATCATTATTGTAAAAACTATGGAAGCATTTTCCATCATGGAATTAAAAAAAATAAAAAATGTTTTTCTCTCACAATTTCACAATTCTGAGTTTACATTTGATAATTATGACTTTTAAGTCTCACAATTCTGAGGGAAAAAAAATCAGAAAGGTGAGATAAGAACCTGCAATTGCAAGAAAATCTGAATTGAGAGATTTTTAAAAAAAATTGCAATTACCTTTTATTCCATGGTGGAAACAAGCTTTTTGTGGATGAAAAAAAGGCAATTGTGATTTAAAAAAAAAAAAAATTATATATGTGTATGTATGTATGTATGTATGTATGTATGTATGTATGTATGCATATATATATATATATATATATATATATATATATATATATATATATATATATATATATATATATATATATTTATTTATTTTTTTTTATTTTTTTTAAATATGAATAAAAATTACATATTTTAAAAAAAAAATCTAATATTTCATTACATAAATAAAATAATTATTATTTATTTATTTTGAGGTAAAATTGAACTAGACGTGAAACAAAAAACACTGTCGACAACATGTCTAGTTCAATTTTCAATTTATTTCCAAACTGTAAGTCTTCCACTTGCTCGTGACTAAACTCTATGACACACACAGATGATGATGTTGTTGGTACGATTCTTACGATCTGTTCAGAGGTCAGCCGGAGGGATTTGCGGTACATCTGACTGATGCACTGCGCTGTGTTCACCTCTTCACTGTTCTTCCTCATGGAGACAGAACCATCCTCATCACTCGAGAGTTCAACAGAACTCCTGCATACACAAAACAGAAATGAATGGATTTACTGGGTCAAAGATCAATTAAGCAATGCACAGTCAGCCAATAGTCTTGATAATACTGAATTCCATCATGTTTAACTGAAGAATGACTCAGTACGTCAAAGGTCAAGTGCTCTCTGATAAGGAGAGGAAGCCCATATGTACATGCTGCTTTCATAACAAGCTTACAAATTTATGCAATGTTATTAAAAGTCCTTGACAGGTTGCATGATATTTAGTGCAAAGACAACAAAATGCTTTTAAGATGTGGTGCACACATGCATTCAATGTGAAGTGTTACTTTTGTTTAGTTTGCTCTTATTTCTCCAGTAGGCTTGTACTTTATACTGATGCATGAAGTTTGATTATAAACTTATGGGGCTTTTGTTTTTTCCTTTGCATCCTTTTTTGTCTCATATCATGACACACATAAACACGACATTTCCAACACATTTTTGTGCACTGTTGGTGGTTTGTGCTGGTGCATGCGAGTTAAAATAGTTTTAAACAGATTTTTCAAACATCCTTCTGAATTATTTCTGTCAAACTTTATAATTAGGAAAAAACACTGAGTGCATCATGTTTTGCATGCATGCAAAGACGCGTCTTACTTCAGTGAAGAGGGTCCAGCGATAGCGGCAGATGCTTCAAGCTGATTCCCCTCTGCGTCAGACTTTTGGCTTCCCTAAAATGAGACAAAAATTAATGTGCAGTGCCGAATTAGAGGTATACAGGCGCAGTCAGCAGATAGTGTACTTATCAGTCTCTTAAAAGGAAATTGCACAATAGAGTTGCTCCTTTCATGAGTTAGGAGTTTCAGACTGAATTTTTACCGCAACATTGTTCAGATCTTTCCTCCTCCAGGAGAACCACCAGCGGCCAGACTTTTTTGGCATCTTATCTTTGACTAGTTGCTCAATGGTGCTCTAAAACACAAAAAACAAGTCATTATCTCTGAACGATTAGTCACTGACGCAGTAATCAAAGATCTCTGACCCGACCTACCTTTGGTAAAGTCTTCTGGAAAGCCTGAACAGACAGAATCATTGGCGCTGCCACAGCCCAGTTATAATATCTGAAACAAAACGACCACAAAGCTAAACAAGAGCCATGTCATAATATTATCATAGTGCATATGTGATAAAATGACCTTTATAAAACTGGTAAACAGCTCTGGCTCTAAAATCTGATTGGATGAGCCACATCTGAAGCCGATACACTCGCATCAGTAACTGCATCTCAGTTTCATAAAATATTAATGTGCCAAGTTTGTTGGCAACTATAACCAACCTCCAGTTAGACTAACTATTTTACCAAGAACTGTTTATGTGATTACTATTGAACATTGTTGCACTGCAGATCGCTGTTACCAACAGTTTTTCTTGTCTACTGCTTTAATAAATGAATATTACACATGCTGACTTTGAGTTGATGCAGATGACAAGGTTTGGGTCTTCAATAATTCCAGGATTGTTGACAAAGTCTTGATACTTGACAAGATGCTCCATGAACTTCTCTGCAACACACGCAAAAAAAAATGTAAGTGTAAAAATAAAGGAAGAGCCACAGATATCAACCGAAATCATTTTTGTGTCCTTAAAATAAAATGCATGAAACAACAAAATCACACCCAATCATAATATATTTAATGTTCAATATATGTGACCCTGGACCACAAAACCAGTCATAAGGGTCAATTTTTTTAAATTGAGATTTATACATCAATAAATAAATGAATAAGCTTTCCATTGATGTATGGTTTGTTAGGATTGGACAACATCTGGCTGAGATACAACTATTTTAAAATCTGGAATATTGAGAAAAATCTACAAATACTGAGAAAATCGGCTTTAAAGTTGTCCAAATGAAGTTCTTAACAATGCATATTACTAATCAAAAATTAAGTTTTGATATATTTACGGTAGGAAATTTACAAAATATCTTTATGGAACATGATCTTTACTTAATATTCTAATGATTTCTGGCATAAAAGAAAAATGTATCATTTTGACCCATACAATTTATTGTTGGCTATTGCTACGAATATATAAATATATATATATATATATATATATATATATGAATATATTTGAAGCAGGAGTGTAGACCAATAAGATTTCACTGTGGGCGGAGCTACACAGCACACTGAGACAAAAGCAGAAACTAAAAAAAAACAACAAAAGTGTTGATGTCGTGACTGAACGCGGTTGAGATTTATTGGTTAGGACACAGTGTTTGTCTCACTCTTTACCTTTACTGATCTGACTGATGTCTCCTCTCCCGCACAGAGACATGGTCACGTCCAGCGAGTCTGTGGTAGAGTCGGACAGATACTCGGTGCCGCTGTCTGCGTTAGTGCTGCCCAGGGACTGAGGAGACAGCTGACCCGAGGGAGGAGACGGATCCGGCCCATGAGTCGAGCGCAGATCCGATGACTCGGTCTCACTGAAAACACGGAGGGACAGGAATTAAACTACCAGCCAAACATCTGGACATTCCTACTCGTTCCTTATATTATGCTTTTCCATATTTAAAACGGTAGTACAGTCATCAGCCGCTGCCGCAGAACCATACAGACATGGATCTGTCCACAGTTGATCAATACAGCATTTTTAATGACTGATTCTTTTAGACTTGCACTCTATTCATTTACTAACTACTTGTTTCCTTAAAAAACAACAACAACACTAGTTTCTCTAATCTTTTTGTATTCTATCTATGTTTTCTTTTTATTTATTATACAATTAACAAAAATAAAAAAGGCCTCTGAAACTAGCTTGCTCGATTCTTTTTCTATTCTATCAGTTTTCTTCTTATTTATTAAATAATAATAAAATAAAAACCTTACTATGTGTATTGCATTAGGCTAACTGAGACGTGTTCTAGCACTTTGCGTATCATTGCTCTTTTGTTGATTTTGTCTGCTTCCATTGTCCTCATTTGTAAGTCGCTTTGGATAAAAGCATCTGCTAAATGAATAAATGTAAATGTAAATGATTATTAATCCTCTAACTTTGGACCCCAATAGCTGTGAATACTGTTGGGTGAAGAAACTTATTCAGTGTATTGTTTGGATAATTACAGACATTCATTCTCAACTGAGAAATATGCGGATTGACAATCATAACACAAAAACAAAGATGAAAAAATATTTGTGATTATAAAGATCAGAAAACAACTTTGCATAAATATATATAACACATAAAAAAACATAACAACAATAATAAATGATAGATTTTATTTTATTTATTTAATAGATTTTATTGCTGTAGTTCTACAATCATTTATTTATTGCATCAAAAATCAAAGATAAAACAATTAAAATAATAGTTTTATTTTATTTCTGCTATTATTATTATTAATAATAATACTCAATGAATATTATATTTTCATTGCTGTAGTGCTATAATCATTTATTTATTATGTAAAAACCCCAAAAACAAAACAATAAGATCGATTTATTTTATATAGTGCTGATTAATCACGATTAATCGCATCCAAAATAAGTTTTTGTTTATATGTGTGTGTACTGTGTATATTTATTATGTATATATAAATACACACACATACAGTATATATTTTGAAAATATTTACATGTATATATTTATATTAAAATAATTTAGATTATATATAAATATATTTAATTTATTTACATACCATATTTTTCTTAAATATATACATGCATGTGTGTGTATTTATATATACACATAAATATACACATAACATATAATATGTAAACAAAGACTTATTTTGGATGCGATTAATCGTGATTAATCGTTTGACAGCACTAAATTTATGTAGTTTTTTTTTTTTATTGTTGTAGTCTAACAATCATTTATGTATTGTGTCAAAAAACAGAAATAAATAAAAAGATCCAATAAAACAATATTTTGGTTTAAATTATTTATAACAAATCGGTTAAGCATGTTGGCTAATGGACCTTCTAACCTCTTTGGAAAATAGAGGGCAGCAACTTCAGGGTTAAGACTGGAGAGGTCGTCTAGATAGATATCAGATGGTCCCAAATGATGACTCCGCTTGACTAGAAAAAACAACACGTACAGTTCAGGTGAAATGTTTCAAATCATTTTCAATCACTGAATTAGTGCACTGGAGTAAGTACAGATGTAATCCACTACCTTTCCTCTTGTCCTGAGAGTCTGCTGTTTTCGAGGACTCAAGAAGCATCGAATCCTCTGATTTGACGATGGACTCCAGAGCTGGTGTCACTCCAGCACCGTCTGCGTTCTGATTGGTCTGTGAAGTCTCTAATCCCGCCCCCTCCTCTAAGCCTCCCACAGAGCTTTGGTGTTTTGGTAAAACAGTGATTGTGTCTGCTGAGTTTACCTCTGTTTCTGCTTCTAAAACCGTATTTGATTCAGTCTCACCAAATGTGATAGTTTGAATTTCAGATGTGACCAAGACATTATTCTCATCCCAGATTTCTTGGCTTCCTACATGAGCCACAGTGTCTAAACTAGCTTCACTACTGACAGCGCTGGTCTCGTGGATTGTGTTAATAGAGCTGGTTATATTATAGGTCTGAGTGTGACTGTCTGTGCTGTTAACTGTGCTGTGGGTTAAGTCTTTGGTCTCTTTGTTTTCCAATGCAGTCCAGGCCTGTGGGAAGGAGTCGTCTGCGGACTGAAAGGTCACTACATGCGTTTTGGTGACCTTGACGTCCAGTTGTGTGTTAAATGAAGATGAAACAATTGCGTAAGTGTCATCTAATGGAACAGGGCTGGCCGTACCAATCTGAGGTTCAGGTCTCACCACGGTCACCGTCGCTGTAGAGTCAATGCTGTCCACGTCAATGGACGCTTGTCGATGGATGGTGCGGAAGTGGGAGTGGTCAGAGGGCGTGATGGACGGGTCACGCAGCGAATCAGTTTCATCCCTCTCTGCCTGACACACCTGCACAAACACAAGGAACACTGAGCCAAATGCTTTGTGCCCTTATAAGGCAGAATTTAATGAAATTAAACCTCATGCACTACTGTTTAAGATTTTTTTTAAATTACTACAAAATAAGTCTCTTCTGCTCACCAAAGCCGCATTTAACAGATACAGTAAAACAATAATATTTTGAAATATTATTACAATTTAAAATAAGAGTTTTCTATGTGAATCAACTGTAATTGATTGCTGTGATCAAAGCTGAATTTTCAGCATCATTACTCCAGTCTTCAGTGTCACATGATCTTCAGAAATCATTCTAATATACTGATTTACTGCTCAAGAAACATTTCTGATTATTATTAATATTGAAAATAGTTATGTATTTTTGTGGGAACTGATATATATTTTCCCAGTATTCTTTGATTAAATAAATAGAATTTATTCATAAATTCATAAATATTCATTTATTTAAAAGAAATCTTACTGACCCTAAACTTTATTATTATGTTATTATAGTTAAAGGGGTGGTTGATTGTGATTTCACTTTAACATTAGTGAGTGTGTAATGATGTTGCTGTTTGAGCATAAACAATATCTGCAATGTTACAACGCTGAAAGTTCAATGCAAACAGAGATATCGTCTTTTAAAATTATGGCAGTTTAATGCCTACAAATAAGGCTGGTAGGGACTACAACGAGCTACTTCCCGGGTTGGTGACATCACAAACCCTGAAATTTACATAAACCCCACCCCCGGGAACATGCAACAAAGGGGGCGGGGCCTTGCTGCACTGCTTTAGAGAAGAGAACTTGTTGCCATGCTGTCAAAACTAGAGGTTCACAAAAAATTATATTCATATATGAATCGCGATTCTGTCTTCTAACGATTCTAATGGATTCACAAGTTTCAAAATCAATGTTGCAACTTTAATCAGGATGAAATGTATATTAGAAGCTAACATAAGCAGTGGCATTTCCAAATAACAGCGTATCTAAAAGTATGAGACAACAAACAAAAAACATAGTATTCTGAAACATCCTGTAAGAGCCGTGCTTGCACAGAATCCTCTTCACTAATACCCTATGGTTACTAGGTTCTTAATACAGGAAGAAGGAAAAGGAGCAAGGTAGTCCAGATCGATACTTCTGCTCCCTGAATTTTCACTAGGGTCAAAGACTATAACCTCGGTTTTTGATTCATTCAGACAGAAAATTTTGAGAGAACCATGTTTTCACTTCATCCAGGCATGCAAAAAGAGATTCCAGAGCAGCATGTTTATTTCGTTTCAGAGGTAGATCAATTTGGGTATCATCTGCATAGCAGTGAAATGATACACCATGCTTTCTGAAAATAGAGCCCAAAGGAAGTAAATACAAAGAAAAAAGAATGGGTGCGAGAATAGAACCCTGCGGCACTCCACAGGAAAGTTTAGCAGCCAATGAAGAAAAATTGACCAATCTGACAGAGAAACTTCTATTTGTTAAATATGATTTGAACCAGCTAAGAACAGTTCCCTGGATGCCCACAAAATATTCTAGTCGAGATAAGAGTTTTATGATCAACTGTGTCAAAAGCCGAGGTTAAGTCTAACAGAATTCGGATAACAGAGTCACCAGAGTCAGTCGCCAACATAATATCATTAAGGACCCGTAACAGAGCAGACTCTGTGCTATTATTATTAAAATTACTAGCATCAAGAGAAGGTTTCTTAAGAAGAGTCACAGTAGCTTCTTTGAGGTTATCAGATATAGTCCCCGAAACTAGACATTTATTCAGAAAAGACACCAAACTAGGGCCAACCGAGTCGAAAATTTGTTTTAAAATACGTGGAGGGAGAACATCATGAGAGCAAAAAGAAGGTTTCAAATGGTCGATAGTTTCTTTGAGAGACTGGAGAGAAACTGGATCAAAATCACTCCATATGGCTGAAGAGCAGCAAAATTCAGGTAAACCAATCCAAACCAAAAAAAAATTTATTCTAATACAAAATATGAACAAAAACTATAACAGTATAAAATAACACTGCGCTGTTAATGGTTACTCACAGGTGCCACACAAACAGGGCTCAAATAATCTGACATTAGCAAGTTAATAAGCACGGAAAATTATTTGTACTCAAAACTGGGTAAAATATTTTAACTTTTAAAAGTCTATTTTCTATCAATGATAAATAAAATACTAAAAATAAAAAAAAATATTTCAAGCATCTTGGATGATTTATTGTTTTGACTGAGCTTTCTGCATGCATTGAATGCATTCTGGGATTGATACAGAAACTCCCACAGATTTAAACTGAATGAGGAACCCAATCTATATCTAGAGACCAGAACATCACAGAAACTTGATCGTGGACTTTTTCCCACCAGACAGTGAGCTTTGCACATGCAATCATCACTCAAACATTCTTCAGAGTGGACATATGATGTCTAAAAATACTGCCTATGTAGGCAGCTTAATTGGTTTTGGAACATTCTGACATTCTGGAGAGACCATCTGTGATGAAATCTGTATGCATGCAGTAGTTGAATGCAGCACGGTACCTTGGGAAAAGCGCCCCAGTTCCACTGCATCTGAGGCCCTAGAGACTCCTGCGGCTTACATAACTCTGAATCACTCTTAGGAGAGGAGGGACGACTGAAGAACACACTGCAGACAGAGACAGCGCAAGTAAGCAGAGCTTTGCGTTCAGATATCCATAATATAGACAGAGAGAGAAAACATACGGGCCGAACTACAGCATTCAAAGACGTTTAAGGATATATAACCACCTCTCATTAACAGAACACTCTCCATCGGAGTGAGGATGAACGTCTCTGCTCTGAGCTCCAGACGGTTCCTCGAAGGGTTCCTCTGACATTGAGTAGTACACGGACTTACTGTCGAGAGTAAAAACACAAATCATCAGTGACCTGGGTTGGGTTACACTAGCTGTCCGTACATTTTTACTTTAAAGGGACAGTTCACCCAAAAACGAAAATTCTGTCATCATTTACTCACCCTCATGTTATTCCTAAACTGTATACGTTTCTTTCTTCTGTTGAACACAGAAGGTGATATTTTGAGGAATGTAGGAAACCAAACACTTGCTAGTAGCCATTGATTTCCATAGTATTTTATTTTTATTTTTTCACACTATAGTAGTCAATGGGGACCAGAAACTGTTTGCTTGCACACATTAGTCAAAATATCTTCTTTTGTGTTCAGCAGAAGAAAGAAATTTATGCAGGTTTGGAAATATTTGAGGGTAAGTAAATGATGACGGAAGTTTTGTGTGTGTGTGTGTGTGTGTGTGTGTGTGTGTGTGTGTGTGTGTGTGAACTATCCCTTTAAATAGGAACATAACGTCCACATTACAGGCGTTGTAAGTACTAGGTAGTTTGTAATCAACTCTGTACACTGTAAAAATATATCTGTGGAATTTATGCTGAAAATGGCAGCTATGGTTACCAGAACTACTGTAAAAAATATGGTAGCAACATTTTCTTAAGTTTTACAGATTAAACTTAACTTAAATTTTTCATTAACAAAGTGCATCACGAGTAACTTTTCCACAAGCTGAGGCTAATATTAATATATAGAAGGTGCATACGGTGTCATACACGCAAATACAAAACACCATAAAACAGATGATACTAAAATAATGCAATAAATATTAAGTTAACAACAAAAGATGCAGGATAAAACCCTAGTGTACATACTAAGAAGAAAGAGTTAATTCAATGAAAAACCATCAAATGTAAACAGTTACAGAGATTTCTGGGAATGTCATTTTACAGTTTTTCACTGTAAATCTTAAGGCTGTACATTCACCAGCATTTTAATGTAAAATCACATGAAATGTTAAATTTTTTACAGAGTATATTTAATTTGGTTGCACCATTTGTTTACGTTTACCATCAATGATGATATGAATGATGACAATAGCAGCTTTCAAATAAGTGAGCCGTTTTGAAATGTTGCGAGTTTTTCCTTGATTCTTAACTTCTTTTGTCTCATCATGCAACTAACAGTAAAAATTAACTGTACAACTTTATCATGAATAACATACATAGATATTTGTATGTGTGAATAACATTCAAAAACTGTCTTTGAAATCAATAAGGATCAATAAAATACTGTTACCAAACAAGTATTTTTAAAAAATGACATTTATTTATTAAGATTGATTTTATTTGACATGAGATTTATTAAGATTGATTTTATTTGACAAGAGAATATTCTCTTGCTTAAAATGTAAATAAGTGTAACAGATTGTCTTTAGTGCAAAGGATTGAAGTTTGTCAGGTAAGACAAGTTTAATAACGCAGTTCAGTCAGTCTGCTATTTTAATCCAACCGTTACTCCTAGTCGGAGGCGTCTGTAAATCTTTAGTTTATACGCAGGGTTATGTATCAACTAGGTTTAATGGTGCAATGCAAAAATAATTTCTGGTAGCAGTGTAGCCCTCTTGAGCAAGAGCTTCATGAAATAAGCAGCCAACAATCTTACATTGATCAGAAAAAGTAAATGTACAATAACTTTAGTAAACCTCTAACCTTGCGGCCAAAAGCGACTCTTCCTTCAGGACATCTTGATCTAGACTTTCCTTCTCGTCCGAGGAGGAACTGGCCTCCTCTCGCAGATGCGTGTCTGAACGCGCTCGCTTCCTGCGGCGTTTTTTGCGGCGGCTGGAGGACGACATGATGCTGGAGGGAGACTCGGTCATCTCGGACACTTCTGGGACATCGGTGGGGATCGGAGAGGTGCAGAGGTGAGCGGGAACCCGCGTCTGAGACGGACACAGAGAGAGTATCGTGAAAACCACAGCGGAACATTACAGGAGAGATTAGAAAACTCACAGTCATCCAGACAGACCTCAAAATCCTCATTCTCCTCCACGAAGAACGCCTCTCCGTTATCTCCCAGCTTCATATGCAGGCTCACAGGCTCTCCATTGATCTCAATATCCACCTGCGGAGGGACGAATACAGCGGTTACATGAGCTGAACGAGGAGCAGCATGTCTTAGGCTTCCTGGTTTACAAATAGAAATTCTTAAAAACCAAGGGATATAAGATTTTCTTCACTCATCGGAAAGAAAAATGTGGAATGTGGAAATACTCAAGCCTCATTCATTATCCATGAGCTCGTTAACATATGAATGCCATCATTTATTTAAATTCTAAGCCTTTAAAAAAATTAATGAGTTACACTGTTAAATTAAGTTTAATTTAATTAAATCTAACTAAACTAAATGACATGCAATTGCTGTTGAAATACATTTTATAACTGCCATTAAATTAATATGAAATAAAAAATGTATTTTTATTAATTGAATAGCAGTCAAGTTTTCATTTAACAGCAATGGAATTGTATTTAACTTCAATTTAATTTCATTAAACTTAATTTACCATTTTAATTTGTATTACTTTTTATTTTAAAGCAAATTTATTGGCAGTCCTATTTTTATTTAACATCAGAGGAATTTTAACAACTTAATTTGACAGCAAATTTAATGCAGTGCATGCTTTCATTTAGCAATATTATTTTTCAAGTTAAGTGAAATGTAATTGCTGTTGAATGAAAATGTGACTACCTTTATATTTGCTGTAAAATAAATAAACTACAGTTAAGTTTAAGTTAAAATTCCACTGCTGTTAAATGAAAATGTGACTGCCATTGCTGTGAAATAATTAATTAAATTAAAGTTAAACTGAATTCAATAAATGAAATGCCATTGCTGTTAAATGAAAACATGACAGTCATCACTGTCTAACAAAATGTTTTGTGTTAGTCATTTTCATTCTGACAAAATGTGCTTTTTGACAAGCTGTGTTTTTAACACATTTATGAAAACGCTTGCACATCCTCATGACTATTTCCTGCTAACAAGATGTTCTGTCTGGTGTTTAAGTTTGGTTAGCTCTGAGAAAGAGGAACATTCTGTCAGACAAGCACGACAGCTTTAACTAACCGACTGCTCAATCTGCGCAGGACAGATGTTCAGCACATAAACACAGCTGTCACATAACAACCAGCTTGCACTAATAACTAGTAACTGACGGTAGGTAACTCGAGTTTAACAAACGTCCACCTCACCACTTTCTCTTTGGAGCGCAGGACTCCGAGTTTCCCGAAGCGCACGTGAAACGGCGAGCACTGGTAGCTGCCATCAGGCTGGCGAACCACGATGACGTCGATGCCGCCGGTGAGCGTGGCCGGATTCAGACCGCGATACAGTTCCTTCACGGTCACAAACACCGTCTCTGCCAGCTGACCCACGTAGTTCATGGTCTGGGACTGAAGAACAAGAGACATAGAAAACCAATGTGCAGTTTAGATCATATTTTTCCTGAAGTGCCCTCGCTGTCTTCGCAGATGTTCCTGAGACTTAAAGTACAACTGTGACCTTTGCACGTGGAGCAAAAGTCAGACAACGCAACATCTCAAATTTATCATCATGACATGTTGGCAGATTTGAAGTCATGCCAAAAACTACATTGCCTACATTTGTAAAACTGGATCTGACATAATATAAATCTGACAAATACATGTTACGCAATATTGTCAGGTGTGTTAACAGACTAGAATAACTGTGTTTGTTCCTCGTCTCTTTAGTGTAGGACTGTAATAGCGGAGCAAGTTATTTTTCTTTAGAATAACCTGCACTGATGAATCATTCACAATAGGATCAGTCCAGGAATTAAGGAGAAAGTTAATAGTGTGAAATATGATTTGATTTATTGTTGAACTTAAGAAACATCTTAACGAGTTGAAACCTCTACTTTTTCATTCAAGCTCACAGTAGTCTTACATCACAGTTAGCCTGAGGACAACATAGCTGGTTAAATTATATATAAAGCAACATGCTAAACTTGATACACAGGATCAACTTAAAGAGATTTCTGGCATTAAAAGGTCTAAATTATAGCCTTATAAAAAGTGTAACTTTAGCCTTATAATGTGTCAACCTAAGGAAAAACATTGCATTGGAAATACTTTGCAAAATAACCATATAAACAGAAAACAGTATCGCCATGACACATCTGTGCCCCGACCCGACCTTTTCGATTTGATTAATTCAGTCATTAAATTCAAATTCAAACAGAACTGACACTTATGAAAAGATTTTGGATGACAATCAAGTGAACAAACACAAACTCAGTTCAGTGTTTGGTTCTGGATTTTCCAAAAGCTGATGCCCATTTAGAGATCAGGGTGTCTGATGGCTGATATAAAGACAAATAAAACTTGACCCTGGACCACAAAACCAGTCTTAAGTCGCTGGGGTGGCTTTTCCTTGACAAACCCTACCTTAATTAATGCATTTATACTGAAATCCAACTCTTCTTCGTGCCGTGCTGACCCTGCACCTACATTCCTTTTGAAACACTGTACCTCTGCTATTTCTGGTTCTATTTCACATCTTGTAAACATGTCTCTTATTCCTGTTACTGTTCCCGTTTCACTCAAAACTGCTGCTATCACTCCTATGCTTAAAAAGCCAACTCTGGACCCAGCTGACTACGCTAATTATCGTCCAATATCCAACCTACCATTTGTTTCTAAAATCATGGAAAAGGTTGTTGCCACTCAGTTGCAGTCATTTCTAGCTCATAATAAATAACACTTTGATATATTTCAGTCAGGTTTTCGTTCGCAACACAGTACTGAAACTGCTTTAGTAAGGGTTACAAATTACCTCCTTCTTTCTGGTGATTCGGGCAACCTTTCCATACTCTTATTACTCGACCTTAGCTCAGCTTTTGACACTGTGTCTCATAATCTACTACTCATGCACCTCTCAGAGATTGGAATTTCGGGAGCTGCGTTAGCCTGGTTTTCCTCCTATTTGACGGACAGGCAATACTACATCACCATGCATGATTATGAATCTCCCACTGTCCCTCTTAAACAGGGTGTGCCACAGGGCTCAGTTCTAGGGCCATTATTATTTATCATTTATATTATGCCCCTTGAACAAATTATTCGCCGCCATGGTTTTCAGTATCACTGCTATGCCAACGATATTCAGATATATATACTTTTTGCCGACCTGACTCTATTCACCAGACTGCTACTCTATTGACATGCGTCAACGAGTTAAAAACCTGGCTTAACTCCAACTCAATTCAACAATTGAAGCTACATCAATTTTTCCAACTGCCAATACTATCGGTCCTATGTTTTCTCTTAAACTTACGGTTTAATGCTGTATCTGATTGTTTGCTGTATTTGATTATCTGTATTATTACAAAGGTTTTCAACTGCAACCGCATGTCCTAGACATGGCAAATGTCTACTGTCCATCTATGTATGTACTGATTGCTTATATTGTTTTGTCATTGTGAAGTGTCCTTGAGCTTGGGAAAGGCGTTATACAAATTAAACGTATTATTATATTTGTAGTAATAGCCAAAAATACATTGTATGGGTCAAAATTATCCATTTTTTATTTTATGCCAAAAATCATTAGGATATTAAGTAAAGATCATGTTCCATGAAGACATTTTGTAAATTTCTTACCGTAAATATATCAAAACTTAATTTTTGATTAGTAATATGCATTGCTAAGAACTTAATTTAGACAAATTTAAAGGCGATTTTCTCAATATTTTGATTTTTTTGCACCCTCAGATTCCAGATTTTCAAATAGCTGTATCTCAGCCAGATATTGTCCAATCCTAACAAACATTTATTCAGCTTTCAGATGATGTATAAACACTGATTGAGGGATGAACAAATAAACGTTCCTGATGATCATATTTTTTATATTTATATATTTTTTTTTAAATCAATCAACCAACCCAAAGTTCTTGAGTCCAGTATGTGTTCATCTCGAAATACTACTAAAAGTTATTCTTACGTTTACTTGATAAAAATCTGACGGCAAAAAGACACGTAAAGCACAAGCAGAATTAGGATTTTTGAACAATTAAACTAAAAGACCTTTTACTTGCTAAAAAAAGTCTAAAATATTAATTAGACGCCAGAAGGCATAGAGTAGATTGTGTGTGACATGTTTAGCAGCAAAGTTTTGATCATGCTGATGATGATTTAGAGGCCTTTGTGTATCAAATACGATACAGTAGGCTTTACAGGGTTAAAAAGTGCACTATCATTTCTCAAACAGAGGAAACTCTCCTGCTCTGATGATCCACGATGAGCACCTACCCAGAGTGACAGATGACGATGATGAAGTCCTTTAAAACCTGGAAGCCTCCGCCCTTCAGCTGCCATCGAGGAGTAAAAACCTCCTTCATCCTAGAGCTGAGTTAACTATCTGGACTAACTAAACTATCCACATCCAGAGCCTATTTTACCTTCATTCAAGCCCTTATTCTGTGTCTCTCTCTGTGATGGTTGAGTGCGAAACTAACAAAGAAGGTGATACTGGTGATTTTGAGAGAGACCCAGTACATTCAACTGTTATCTCTCTCTATCTTTCTCTCTCTCTCTCTCTCTCTCTCTCACACACACACACACACACACACACACACATCTACACAACATCTGTAACACATCACACGTCTAAAATCACACACACACACTGTGATCTGACTGCACACACAGCATTAAAAACTATTATTCCAACATTAAACCAGCTAAACATGAAAACAACACACACACACACACACACAGTATGAAAGCCATGCCAGCAGGCTCAGCCGTTCTTTTCATCTGCTATTGTGTGTGTTTGAGAGAGAGAGAGAGAGAGAGAGAGAGAGAGAGAGGACGAAACCAGCTGTCTAATTCTGTTGGACGGTGCGCTAAATTCACGTCGATGAAGTTTCTGTTCAACATCACATTAATCTTGACAATGACTCAACTCAATACTGATGTCAACGCTGACCATCACACACGAGTAAGTGAGCAAGATCGCAGCACAGTAACTCTGTCAATCATCTTCATGACCTTAAAGACCTCTAAACAAGCCATTTGCATTGCATTTACATTCATTAACATACCTCAAAATCTGTGTCATTTCAGCATGTTTACAACTAGTGATTTCTATTTGTGCTTAAAACTATTTTTAATTAAGCATAACGTAAGTCCAGTCTTTCAAATTGTTTGACTAATACTGAAAATACACTACCGTTCAATAGATTTTTTAAAATGTTTTTGGATGAAGTCTTTTTTGCTCAACAAGGCTGCATTTATTTGATCAAAAACAGTAAAATTCTGTAATATTATTACAAGTGTTTTCTATGTGAATATATTGTAAAATGAATTTTCTGCATCATTACTCCTGTCTTCAGTGTCACATGATCCTTCAAAAATCATTCATTTAAAAAAAAATAAATAAATAAATTCTGACTATTATCATAACAGTTGTGCTGCACAATATTTTTGTGGAAACCACGATACACTTTTTTTTTCCCCAAGATTCTTTGATAAATAGAAAATTCAAAACAGCAGCATTTATTTCGAAATTATATTATATTATTATTATAAACCTTCTTTTTAATATCTAAAATCAACTTCTAAAATAATAGATAGGGGCTACTCGGTAAAACAAAGCAGAAATGACAGCACTCTGTGACGATGAATAACATAAACTACACCTCGCTTTTTACAAACCTTAGGGAATTTGAGCTCATGTTTTCGTCCCTAAGAATAAAAACATGAGGGGAAAAAAACAGTTTAAGCCCATTTTAAATGTTTAACAGAGGGAAACTCTGCTGATTTAATAAAAATCAACTGAACAGTAAAAATAACTTAAAAATCAATGACTTCCAGAGTAAAAAGACCATTAATGCAAATGTGTTGTTTTGTCCGACTACGTGTCCAATGTCAAGCATCAAAGTCATACAATTTACAAACACTATGAACAGTTTGCCTACAAAACCCTCTTTTTTTAGGGTTTGTTTAAACATAAATCGATTTATTCGTTTTATGTTTTTATATTATAAACACTAAAGCAACAACAATCCAGAGACTCAAACGTGTCAGAATGATGCAGTTACACTCTTCAGTGAACAAACACACAACGCAGCTCTTAACAAACACTAAACACACGTTTCAGCTGAAAAAACTGATAAACAAACACATATAACCATAAAAAGGTGAAATGATGAAGTTAATGCGACTGCTCTTACCTCAAACACAACAGCGATTCATTAAAAACTTCCTGAGCGCTCACGCCCACGTCAGCACGTCAATCATATGACAACCAATGACAAGCTGGGACTCGCTTCAGGACACGCCCTCTTTCCGTGTGGCTCGGTTGACGTGTGCGTTTCCGTTCAGTTCCTCAAGTTTCAGTAAAACACCGATAGAGGGAGACTGTGTAGTGTTTATTTATCGTTTTTTCTCTTTTTGCATTTATTGGTTTGTTATTTAATAATTAATAATAATATTTCTTAAATAAATAAATAAATAAAATCCAGCACGTACTAAATAATCAATATTTAAATAAATAACCGATATATATATAACCTATATATATATATATATGTGTATGTGTGTGTGTGTGTGTGTGTGCGTGTGTGTGTGTGTGTATATGTATGTATACAGTATGTATATATGTAAATATATATATATATATATATATATATGTATATATATATATATATATATATATATATATATATATATATATATATATATGTATATATATATATATATATGTATATATATATATATATATATATATATAGATATGTATATATATATATATATATATATATATATATATATATATATATATGTAATATATATAATACTAATCTACTAGTCACACATTATTTCTGCATATTGTTCTGGAATAATATATGGAAACATACTAGCAATTACTTTTAATTTTAAATGGTTTGGCAAAACACTTTAGGTCAATCAAATCATGCAGCGACTGTGTATTTATCACTGTGAATGTTAATGATGTGCATTCTAGCATATGTATTATTCAAGCATTAAATAATAATAATAATAATAATAATAATAATAAAATGATTAACACATTAAAAAATAAAATTGTGCTTATGCTCAGTTATCATTATTTTTAGTGTTTAGACACTGTGTAAAGAGACACTTTGGAAACGGTAAACAGTTCCAGCTTTAATGATGGATAGAGGCCTATTCCAAGAACAGTAATATAATAACCTCCATAACAATAATAATAACTCTCTCTTTTGTTTGGTTCCTGGCTCATGTCACACTTAATGGCCATGGAAGACAATAACTAAAGGGCTGTCATGCACAAAAGTGAGAGTTATTTAATATCAACAGAGTTTTCTAATAATGTAGGAGGAAACAGATCTCTGTTATGAAGATAAACAGAGTTTCAGTAGCTTTTTTAAATTTAACTCTCTATCCAAGATATACTAAACCAGGGGTTATTTTATAATATTTTATAATAACATAATCTGGGTCTTTACACATAAAAAGATTTCACTTAAATTTTAAGATGGGGTCCCTCATGTTTAGGGGATTACATTTACATTTATGCATTTAGCAGACATTTTTTTTATCAGTATGTGGGGGGTCCATAGAATATATAAGATTGAAAACCCCTGTGCTGCTAAATTACACTCTTAAAAATAAAGGTGCTTCACGATGCCATACAAGAACCTTTTTGTCTAAAAACCTTTAACATCTGAAGAACCTTTCTGTTTCACAAAAGGTCGTTTGTGGCGAAAGAAGGTTCTTGAGATTATAAAAAGGTAAGAAAGAGATGATTCTTTAAAGAACCTTTGACTGAATGGTTCTTTGTGGAACCAGAATGGTTCTTCTATGGCATCACTGTGAAGAGCCTTTTAAGCACCTTTCTTTAAGAGTGTCTGCTGAGGAAACTCTTCTGTGGTTTTGTGGAATGAACACAAACCCATCCATGCATCCCTCACAGATGGGAGGCCAGTTTTCTCTAAATAAGGCAGCTTATCTCTTTTCCTGTCATTTCATGTTGATTCCTCTGAGTATCTCTCTCTCTGTGTGTCATACACAGACACAGGCTCAACATTCCTTGCCCTTATATGGCTAAATCCCTGCTGTGGGCGGGCTCTGTTTGGGAGAACGGAGACTTCTGATTGGCCGAAAGTAACATGGGAGGGATGCATTTCTCAAGCTGATGCTCTGGAGAAACTTTTGTGTCCCGAAAGTGTAGCAGACAATCTTACTTTCCAGCACAGAGACACAGTCCAGTGGACAGCACAATCCATCAGCTGCGGCAGAGGTGAGTTATGATGTCTCCTTGTGCTCTGGTTTGGTTTTATGTGCTATAAAGTCTTATAAAGGATTTCCACAGAAGCTTTGTATGAATATGGGACACTGAGGAAAGATCTGGATGGAGCTGGTGACGTATGTTGCACTTATGGAGCTAAAACTGATCCTGGATCATCATCGCTCATAATGCCAAGCAAAGGATCTGATGGACGTTTTAGGGCTTTGTTTTAGTTTTGTCTTTGTTTTTAGTGCAGTTCAATGTATGTCTGTAATAGGAGTGTGTCCTCCTGAGTTAGGGATACAAAGCATGAAAGAAACTCTTTTGCTTTGTTTTTCTTTGCATGTAGTTTGGCCATAATTGCTTCATCTGGAAAAGAGCACTTGGCTGTTTTGTGTGCGGTTGAGGTCAAAAGTCAAGAGGTGAGACCCGTGACGTAAGCACTGGCTGGAGAACACAACCTAAAACAGTAGAAGCAACTCATTAACAGAAGTCAAGAGAGCGACTGTAGGGATAGAGTGATTTTGTTTGAGCTTTTTCATTCAGAGGAGGTGAAACTTTACTGTTGTTAAGCATCATTGCAGTTTTACCAAAATGACTGGGTAGTTTGTTAATGTCTCTCTGAAAAGAGTCATTGAGGAATTCTGTGTGTTTGCCAAACCAGTTTCAGAGGCAATGAACAAATGTGGGAGAATGAGACCATGTTTGGTCGTTAATGGATGTTCATAAGTGCTAAAGTTTGAGTGCATTAGGATGTCCACTTAAAGTTCATTGTCATATTTTAACCACCTTTTTGAAATGTTGGTTTGCGTTACTTAAAAAGGACCAACTAAAACAGCAGAATTCATCAAATCCATAGATAATACTTACTGATGATGTCTGTGCTCCGGTTTTACCACCATAATGATGTCATTTCCTGTAAACAAGAACAGGAAAACAGGATAGAAAGTAACATTGAGGACAAAGAAATACAAATGCGTATCAACAAATAGTGAAACCCAAGTTTAACCCAATTTATCGAAATAAATTTCAAGAATATCGTTTTATTTTTAACAAAAAATAAATAAATTTATCAACAATTGAAATGATATTTAAACATGTTTAAGCCAATGCATCTAAATAAATGTCATAAATATTGTAGTTTCCACGGAAGTTTAAATCAACTCAAGTTATATTAATATATTGTTTTATTGTTATTATGACACACATACATGAGTGCATGGAAATGTCCTTCAGGATGATGAGTGTCTGATGTCCTTCAGGCGGTCGGTCCGTCTGTTTCTAAATTTGTGCATTTAATCCTGTGATGGAGCTGGACATTGTGATCTGGTGATGTGGTCAAACACACACACACACACACACACACACACACACACACACACACACACACACACACGCACACACACACACACACACACGCACACACAGCCTGAAAATAAGCAGTTAGTTAATCAGTTATATAAATACTGGTCCTGCTTCATACTCATGAAACACACAGCACAGGAATAATGCAGTCAGAGAGTTTAAAACACAGCATTATACACCAAAATGAGGAAGCAATTGTAGGATATGCATAAGATTTTATCCATATTCATAATAGACAGTTTAGTGCTGCATAGTGTATGAAGATATGAAGACACTGAGCAGGACGTTTGCATACAGACAAGGACGGCTATAGAAGGAATAAACGGATCATTCCACGGCATTTGCTTACTTTATTGAGCAGATATTGATAAACTATGAATACAAGAGCAATGAAAGCACAGATATGAAAATGACTGTTATAGCTGACTGCGGTCATCTAGAGAGACTGAATAACATTAATTACACATTCATAATGAATGATGCATTCATAAATGTTTAATGTGTTTTGAAACAGATGGTTGTGAAATGTGTTGTTCACACTGGACTCAGAAACAGAAACCGTCTGTAACATCATCTCTGATGCTTCTGACTTTACTGGCCTTCGCTGAACCTGATCTGTTTACAGACATCAAAGCTGACTAACATCCTTAAATCGAAAAAGAGCGACTGCTAACTAAATTCTTAGTCGTGAGGCACATCTTAAAGTGACTTTCGGTCTGTCTATAAATCCTTGTAATCAAAAGCTCACTACAGTCCTGCTCTCTAATGCCGGCTGTCTAGTGCTGCTCATGTGAGTTTCTCTGAGAGCCAGATACAGACTGTGAGTCTGAGCAGCTGGACCAGCGTTATTACAGGTTTGATTCATATTTTGAATATTTTCATTTTAATTTTAACCAAGGTTTTTGTAATTTTGTCAATTTATTCATTAATTATTATTTATTTATTTTTTGGAGAGCTGGACATATAAACATATCTTTTGTCTATAATACTATTGTCACGGTGCACACAGCAGGAGGTAACGAGGAACACGGAGACGAGGATAAACTTCAAAATAATAGTCTTTAATGAGGACATCAGGACAAGACAAGGCAAGGTTAACACAGACAGGAACACCGGGGAATAACGAGTAGACCAGACCAAAACTAACTAAACAGCCAGGAACTAAATACACATGACAATCACTGATAATGACTAAAACACAGCTGGACAAGACTTAACTAATAATCACACTTAACAAGGACAGGAACAAGACCAAATATGGACACAAGAGGCGGGAACACATGACACACACACAACTATAGGTCTGTGCATTTGGACAAGTGTTATTATAGGTTTGATTAATGTTTTGAAGTTTTTATTTTAATATTTTGTTTTCATTTTAAGTTTAAAGTTTTAATAATTTTTGTCTACCTTTTATTCATTTTTATACATCAAGTTAACCTAAATGAAAATAAGAAAAGTTGTCTTGGTAGCTAGCTTTTACATTTATTTCAGTTAAATATGATTTTATTAACAAAGTTTTTTTTATAGTTTTAGTTTCTGAACTCTGTCTGTGGTTATTATGCATGATCACACTGAACTAATGATTTATTTATTAATTTATTTCACTATACTGAATCTGTGGTTCACTGAATCTATAAGAATCTGTGGTTCACTGAATTCACACGAATGCATTTTTACAGATGAATAAAGCTGACTCCACACAACTGGACGGTCATATATCAGACGCATGCTTTCCTGTAATGACAGTTGTTGGTTGACGCCCAGATAAAGTCATTCATTTAGAAGCACAGAGACACAAAGATCGTTAGGTTGATGACAAAGACATCCATATAGCTGATGGTTTATATACTCCATCTAACAACTACACAATGCACATGACAATAAAAACTACACAAGTTCTGAAAGAACCAAAACTAAATGTGTCCTGCATGACAATGTGTGTACATTACACACACACGCACACGCACACACACACACACACACACACACACACACACACACACACACACACACACACACACACACACACACACACACACACACACACACACACACACACACACACACACACACACACAAACACAAACATTACAGAAATCGTCAAATCTATTGATAATATCCACTGAGGATAGTTTTCTTAATTAAAAAACTTATAGAACAACATCCCCGCTAACAAAAATATGTTCTACGAACGGTTCACTAATATTCCCATTAAGTTATGAAAATGTTAATTCTGAATGTTTCACAAACATTCAAAATGTTTTTCAAAAAATTCATATATTAAGGGAACATCCCATTCGAGCTTTTATTTTTATGATTATGAGTACGTTACTGTTTAATGTTCTCTTGAACATTCTGAAACAAATAGTAACATTTTAAAAAACAACCAACTAAAATAAAAACTAATTCCATAAATGTTTTACTGTTAATGTTTTGAGAACATCATTAAGGATCGGGTAACTCTGAATAATTACCCTGCATCACAAGACAAGTAAAAGACTTGAAAGAATCACAAGGGTGTATTACTGATGGATTTTAAAATTTGAACGTATCTTGAGCTTGTGTTAAACACAAACCTTTTTTCAGGCAAAAAAATGTGAACTCCTTTCAAGGTTTTGGCCTACAAAAATACACCATCCCCAATCTTAATCCTGGATTTTGCCATTTTCTTCTACTCTGGACCCTGTAATTGCAGAAGCATTAATGAACATCTGCTCTTTCCAGACCTGAAACACCGCCATCATGTCCAGCAAGCGAGCAAAGGGAAAGACCACTAAGAAGAGGCCACAGAGAGCCACTTCAAATGTGTTTGCCATGTTTGACCAGTCACAGATCCAGGAGTTCAAGGAGGCCTTCAACATGATCGACCAGAACCGAGACGGATTCATCGATAAAGAGGATCTCCATGACATGCTGGCCTCTTTGGGTGAGTCTGACGGAGAGGAACCGACATTATAATAGTCTTCTATATCAAATACTGACCTTTGCTTCGGTGTGTGTGTGTGTGTGTGTGTGTGTGTGTGTGTGTGTGTGTGTTACCTGTGCTCAGGGAAGAACCCGTCTGATGATTACCTGGAGGGGATGATGAGTGAAGCTCCAGGGCCCATCAACTTCACCATGTTCCTCACCATGTTTGGAGAACGGCTCAACGGAACCGACCCCGAGGATGTCATCAGGAACGCTTTCGCCTGCTTCGACGAGGAAGGATCCGGTAAAACAAAAACCGCCTTAATATCAAGAGTCTGACCATCACAGGAAGTAGTATAAAGCCCCAAACCTGCAAAAGTAAAAATAAATAAATACATGTAATAATAGAAAAATAAATAAAGGAATGTATGACTTTATAAAACAAGTACTAATTATTGTTTATTTGTTTTAATTTTAATTTATTTTTGCTTTTATTTAATTTGAACTTTATTTTTCATATTTATTTGTGTGTTCATTTTCAATAGTTATTTTTTTCCACATGCATTTATTTTTATATTTATTAATACATTAATTTATTTTTAATTTCTGCTGTTTTGGGCCTCCATAATAGAGGGGTGACATATAGGAAAATTTGATTTGATAAATAAATATAGAAATACATACATGGGAATAAATAAATATAAAAATAACGCATAAATACATATAAAAATGTAAAAAGTTACAATAATAACAAATATAAATTCAGGACTAATAAGAAACAAAAACCCTTTTAATTACATATTTAATTACATGTTCTTTATTGGCATCAACGGTTCCACAAAGAACCTTTACCATCCATGGAATCTTTTCATTCCACAAAAGGTTCTTTAAATTATTAAAATGTTCTGGTTCTTTTAAGAACTGTTCACTGAAAGGTTCTTTGGGGAACCAAAACTGGTTTTTCTATGGCATTACTGTGAAAACCTGCTTTTGCAACCTTTGTTTTTAAGAGTGTGTAGTAATTCACCTTCAGTTGCTGGTCCCCATTGACTTCCACAGTATATGGAAAAAACACTATGCAAGTTAATGGGGACTAAGTGAAGGTGAACTTTAAGCTACTTCAATGCTATAGCTTATAAACTAGAATTTTAGAACTTTAAAGAAAATATTCTCTCAAAATGCAGAAATTATGCCCTGATATTCAGAGGTAGTTCACATCTCATACCTGCTTGATCTACATATTAAACAAATGGACTGCTCTAGCTGTGCGTTTGATTCTCGTCTGCACAGGATTCATTCATGAAGACCACCTGCGAGAGCTGCTGACCACCATGGGAGATCGTTTCACAGATGAAGAGGTGGACGAGCTCTTCAGAGAGGCTCCCATTGACAAAAAGGGCAACTTCAACTACGGCGAATTCACCCGGATTCTCAAACACGGAGCCAAAGACAAAGACGACATGTAGATGATCAGAGAGCACCAGCCGCAGCTGCACAGCACATACAGACACATCACCATCTAGAAATCAAGAAAAACACATTTCATGGCATAAACATTCCATGATCTATAAAAGAAGTATTTTTTTCTCTAAATGCATTCGATACAACCAGATTGCGTTGCTAAGAATCTGTGCAATGTGTATTTTGTGTTTTTTTTTTAAATGGGGGACTACAGTATGTTTGAGTTGATTAAAGCAATGCAGCTGCGGCTGGACGTCTTTGAGTTCGGAATCTGTGCAACTCAGAAATAAAACTAATACATTATAGATTTGCCATAAACCTGTAGAAAAAGTTATTTTTACATGTGTATTTAAAAGGATTATCTGTATCTCCCCCTCATAGAGCAATATTATCAGATATCAAAAACATTATGGGTATTTTGAAGTCATTATAGCCATTTTCAGACGCAGACTTTGGGATATGTTGATTTTTTTGGTGGTACTGCTATTTTCCCATCAAACCCTGTGAATATCTGGCTTATAAAATGTGTATTTACATGTGGCAGCTCTCATACATGAAGTTATCCATCATATGAACATGACGCATTTTATACTGAAATAAAGATGGCCTCAAACTACAGTGAATTCTCAAAATCATTTCCGTGCATGCATAAATCAACAGTACTCATTTCTGGACATTCACTCTGTAAAATAACACAATTTCCATTACTCCACAACAAATGTATGAAAAACGAAGCTTTATTTCTCTGTAATGCTTGTACAAAAGGACATCAAATAAAATCTTAAGGCAGATATTGCACAGACTAGTCCAAAGGTTTTCTAAGGAAGCAGGTAAGGCACAAATGCCAGTTTTACTGTCCTCAGTTATACATACACACACACACTCGATCATTAAACAAAATCCATGTATTTGGTCGTACAGGAGAGAGCTACACATATTTGATGTACACACACATTAAAAGCAGGTCTATGCCAGACAAAAACCTGAATGATATTTACATGTTTCACATTGTCATCTAGAAGACCCTTTTTGCAATAAGAACATCATTAACACAGTTCCAGGAATATTAATATTGGTCTTTCTGAAGAGGTGAAAAAAATAGAGTATATTATATGAAAAATATAGAGTTACTTCCAGTACCTATCACTGTTACAGTAACTAACCGAACGATCACAGTGGTTTTGAAGTGTTAGTTAATTAGATCTGTAATACAGTTTGTGATGCTACAATATGACTCATAATCAGCTCAAACACGGCTTTAAAAAAAGAAAGAAGCACCTTATAGAATTTAATTAAAAACTCCCTTTGTGATGTCAAAGGAGGAAATTAAAATGACTCAAACCCACGAAGGAAAGGTCGAATGAAAACAAACCTGAGATGTACTGAAAAACAACAAGAAACTCGTACAGTACTACAGAACGTGACCTCTGACCTTTGCACTGACCTCAATGAGAACTTACCTAGCAAACTAATCAGAATTATGGCATGTTTGTGAGAAAATAAATTGAAATAATGTGAACCGGTTTATAAAAATTCTAAAAGGTTAAAAACATTAGACAAATCTGACATGTTCTCAGTTTCATGGAAACTACAAGCATAAAATCATAATGCATCTAGGATCTCTAGTGTCCAAAAAGAGAAAGAGACTGAGGGAATAGCTCGTGAAATCACTGGAAATCATTTTTTGTTTCTAAATAACATTTGTTAGTTCTCTAGATACATTCACAGATTATGAGAGAGAAAGAAGCACTTCAGTTCATCTCAGAGAGCTACAAACAGACTTTAAATTCATCTTGGAAATGCACGAAACTCCTTTAGCGTCAAAAAACACTTTCAGTCTTCCCAATAAATTTGCTCATACTCACTAACACATTCATATGATGTCTCCCTCTACATTGAGATATGTAAAACACAGTTATTAATGCTGATCATCTACTTCACCCAACAATACTGTCAGAACAATAATCATTTCAGAAAAAATAAAGCTACAGCCCTACGATCACGTTACATGAGAAGTGAAGAAAATCAATGGCGCCTCTGTCTTTGAGACGACCTCACGAGACGTGAGAGATGATCTCCGCAGTACGATCAATTCCTGACAGCACACGAGAGAGCGCTCGGACCTTATTCTGAGACCGGACATAACATAAATTGAAATTAGACTATAAAGTGCAGGAAATATGACAAATTACAGACACTATTGGGAAAGACTTTCAAAGCTGAGATTGTAGAAGTAGAGGCTTCGTCAGCAGTGGCTTTCGGGGAAATTCGGAGCAAAGTATTAAATCCAAGAGATCATTTTTGGTTACTAATCTCTGATCATTTTTTTTAACAGTGCATGCTGGTCTTTGCATTCACAGATCTCTAATAGGTAAAGCATGCTATATGACACATTTACGTCAAACCCTAAAGGATATACTAATGCAAACAGGCAAGAGTAACTACATGTGGAGCTTCTTTATCGAAAACAACGCAAGGCCACTTCAATTACAAACGTTTAAATGAAAATCTCTTGGCTGTAAACCTGAGTTGCACAGGCTTGGAGTTTGCTGGTGTTCGCACATGGTAATATTGCATGGCCATGTGAAACGACCTCCACCTGGTCTCGAAGATCCCAGAGTCTGAAATGCTGGATTATTTTTCGTAGAGCATTTTATGCATGCCCATAAACTTCATGTAGCTAAAAAGGTAAAAGGTTTTGGTTCAAAAAGTTTTTAAAATGTCTTAAAAATACATTGTGGTGTAGAGAAGCTTCACTCCTGAATCCCTTGAAGTGACATCCATGACAACGATTTGGGGAGGCAGGTTTACATCTGCTCAGAGTTTTCTAACAACAATAAGCAAACAAATGGAGTCTAAAGTGAGTTGGTCATTTAGTTAACCGCTTCCGTGACCGTATTATGCTTGTACGGTGAAACCCATGCATGTGCTACCACATTCGTAGGTGGACCGGCTTGTCGGACGCTCCACATCCCAGAAGACGCAAAGCTTGCAGATTCCGCATCGGAGACACCGGGAGAGCTTAGATCGACGGGGCGGCCTGGAAAAGCATGGCTCATGACGGGAACCGACACTGGTAATACTGCGTTCTCCATCAAGCTCGGTGCAGCATCGGATTCGTCCCTTGAAGGCGTCTCCGAATTGCCATTCTGGACGAGCGCTCTTGAATTTTCGTTTGTAGGTCCGCTTGATTGCTGTTGCGTTGTTTGTTCTTTCTGCTGGCTGATTTCTTGCTCGGCTGCTCGCTGCAGAGCCGCGTCCACCAGGAGCTTCAGATCGCTGAAATCTTGAGGGCAAAGCTCCGGTGGGGTAGGTGGAGGCGTGTTGAACAGGACCCCAGTCGGGCTCACCGCTCCCAGGGTTGAGACAGAAGTGATGGTCATCAGGTGCTGGTCTCCAGTTAGACCTTCCCGTCTCAGCAGACCTCGAGTGTCCAGCTGCATTAGAGCTTGAATGCCATCTTGGTTTCCTGATGATGACAAGCAACCAGCTCCGGTCAAAATTGCCGTCGCAGTGTTACCCAACAGCCTCAAGTCCAATGTGGGGGCGGGGCAGATGACAGAGGGGCGGGGCGAAGAGGCGGGGCATTCTGGGGAGGCAGGTCTGTCTGGTTTGCTAGTGCGCCGTGACATCGTAAACTGAGTGGGGTCTTTGCCATCTTTCCTGAGCAGGTCCGGCAGGAGTCTCCGGCGGGCGTTTATGAACCAGTTACAGATCTACAAACAAGATTAAAGAATTTAGTTTTAGAAACTTAAAATGCCATGGGACTGATCACATTATATAAAGCTTACTCGCATACATACAGTATACTAGAGCACATGATTGCTTGTATTGTCAAAAAATGTTATCATGCAGACCTTTACATAAAGTTTGTACACAAGTATGTCCTACTTGATCCACATGTATACTCATGTGCGGTGATACATACTAAATTATATGCAATATAGCAAATTGCAAAAAAAACCTGCTTGATTGCTTGTATCATCGCAAAATATAAACTATATTATCCAGCACTAATCTGCTGAATGACCTTACAAACATTAACATGATGATTTTCTGTTAAGCTGCAAAACAATGGAAAGCACTATGCAAATAAATTTAACTTGACTAAATGCTTAAGTTTAGTTAGTATTTAACCCTGGGTTTCCAAAATCACACTGATTTCATTTCTAGCCCAAAAATTACATCAGATCTAACTAGAAACAGATTATAAATATATTTTATTAATTCCCTAGATTTTTCCAGGGATGGAAAACCTACTTTAAATTTTCTGATATTTCCAAATGTTCCAGGATTGTTTGAGGAACAAAGAGAAAAAGAATGCTTTTTCAAATGCTTTACAAATTTTAAAATTACATAAACTGATAATTTAAAAAAAAATTAACTTGCAATTTAGACATGCTTAGTGCCATTAATTTTACATTAAAAGAAAAGTGCAATTTACAGGAAGTATTGCATTGGAGATAATTGCTATTTCTTGATACAGGAACAAAAGAACAACAACAACAAAAGAACATGCATTTTTTGAATCCTAAAGCGGTGCCTCCTGTTGGCGCAGCAGTGAACTGCAGGCTGTTTCAGACAGACAGCTGGCTCTAATGGAGACCAGAGGAAATATGCAGCACAGGCCTCGCCGCCCGCATTCCTGCGCTCTGACAACACTGCAGCTCTCGGTCAAGGACAAAACACAGCGCAGACTGTGTGGGAAACTCTTAGTCTTTGAAGATTACAGCCAAATGTAAAAACGGATCAAAGATATAAAAAAAATATGATACTGGAAAGAGAACATTGCTCTAACTGAATTTGATGATTAACAAGACTTTCGACTCTGGTCCACTTTGTAGCTTAATCTGGAAAAAACTTGCTCACTTATAGACAAAAAGGACAACTGACATTCATAACCAAATCAACAGGCATATGTACTATATTCTGAAACCATAAAAAAGCTGCGAGGAACAGACCAAAATTTAATGTAAAAGTTTACATTAAAGTTTACATTTATGATACTTTTAAGGCAATTTTGCATTCTTTTGAGCTTGAAAGCTTCAGTTTCACTGTAATTGCATGGAAAATATAGTACTGATTTGAAACGAAGGACAATTTTCAAATTTAAGTCTAAATAATTTTAAATTTAGAAAACTTTTATGGTAATTTTGCCACCTTTTGACAGCTTGAAAACTTGAGTTTCATTGCAATCGTGTGGAGAACTGCCGTATGAGTTTGAAACAACATGGAGGCGAGTGGAGAACAATTTTTAAATTTAAGTCAAAATAAGATTAAAATGTATGATAATTTTGCATTTTGAACTTAAAAACTAAAGTTTCATTGTAATTTCAGGGAAAATATTGCATGTTTGAAACTTGAAGGCAAGGAAATAACACTTTTTTTAAATTTAGGTGTAAAGTTTAAGCTTGATACTTTTGTATCCAGACTTCAAAGTATTACCTTTATTGTAATTGAATGGAAAATGGGTCATGTGTGTTTGAAACAACATGGAGGTGAGCAAAGGACAATTTTTAAATTTAAGTCTAATTAAGATTAAAATGATAATTTTGTCTTTAGAGCTGGAAAACGGCATGTTTCAAACCAGTACAATATTTTCCATGCAATTATGATGAAACTGAAGGCAAGTAAAAGAAAATGTTCAAATTTAAGTCTAACTAAGATTAAATTTCATTCTTCCATGGTAATGTTGTCTTTTGAGCTTGAAAACCTCCGTTTCATTGTAATTGCATGGAAAATATTGCATGTTTGAAACTTGAAGGCAAGGAAATAACACTTTTTTTTTTTTTTTTAATTTAGGTGTAAAGTTTAAGCTTGATACTTTTGTATCCAGACTTCAAAGTATTACCTTTATTGTATTTGCGGAGGTGAGTAAAGGACTATTTTTAAATTTAAGACTAACTAAGATTAAATTTCATTCTTCCATGGTAATTTTGTCTTTTGAGCTTGAAAACTTCAGTTTCATTGTAATTGCATGGAAAATATCACACTGCTTTGAAATATGAAGGCAAGTAAAGGACATTTTGTTCAAATTTAGGTCTAATGTTTAATGCAGCATTGAACAATCCAGTTATGCCTCACCTGTGACACAGAGAGATGCGTCTGTCCAGACAGGCTCAGTTTCTCCTGCTCTGACGGGTAAGCGTTGAAGCGATGCTCGTACAGCCAGTCTCTCAGAACCTGAACGGATTCTTTGGGGAGGTTTCCCCGGCGGCGGCGTTTGGTGGCAGACCCGCTTCTTCTGCCGCTGGTGGACAGGTTAAGAGGGTAACCGTCGTCTTCACAAGGGTCGCTGTCCGACATGGCAGAAAACTCAGTGTCTCCGTTCTGGTCCTCCTCAAAAGCTGAGATGAAAGAATGCAAATTAATTAGGTTAGGTCACAAAAAAAAGTTTAAAATGCCACAAATGTGTATTCTATGCAAAGCATGCACATTTTTGCATGCATGAAAACTAGAAGATCTTTGGAAAAATGAAGTATAAGCGATCACACCGCATGCAACACTGTATCTTACAATGCAATGCTTCCATTTCATCAATGCAACTGAAAGAGAATCAGGTCTTATCTCACAACTGAATTGTCTCGGTCTGTCATTTAAAAGTGTCCCACAGATAAATCCGCTTGACTGCACCCCATTTACACATCAAAACACTATTGAGTCTGAACTGCTCCTCCATTCACACCTTCACCATTACAGTGTCTCCTCACCCCCATCCTGACGCTCACAAACCAGAGGGAAATTAAGCTTATCTACTGTGCTATTGAGCTTCACAGGTGGTCCAATCAAGCGTTTTAAATTTACAATGAAGATTTTCACGAGAGCATTAACTGCTGATTAAGATAATCATTATCACCAGATAAAGCAGACGGTATAATTCATGCAGTTGATTCTGAATACGACCATTAACAATATGTAACCTGTAACAGTCGCTGAGGGGAATATGCTTTTTCAACAGCCAATTCTAAAACATTTGAAGATTTGATCACATACTTACCTCTGAATCATATATTTATTACCACCAATTTGAATGATTGCATAACATTATTATTATTTTATTTTTTTTTACAAAAGTTGAGAAGTGTATCATTTCAAGGCCCTTAAACCCAAAACTAAAGCCAAGGCCTGTTTAGACAAGGCCAATAAACTCTGGACAAGCACCTTAACTACTAACGTTAAATAAATACACACCAAAAGAGTTTTTAACTCATAATAGTGTCACTCGATATAACAGTTATTACAATTGTCGTTAACAGCATTACAAGATCCTGCATTTTTGACAGGGATAATACCAAGTTTCCATCCTTTTATTAAAGCAGCAATCACAGTATTGGCCTAAATACTGCATTTCTGACAGAAACAGCAGTCGCAGTGGTTCTGGGAAAAGCACGCGTTCGTTTTTGTGTGATAGCTAAACTCAGAGTGAATCAGACACACTTCAGCAGCTCAGAGTTTCTTTCTCCTGCTGAAACCTGAAGCCTTAAAGAGCAGCTAAAAATGTGGGAGTTCCTGAGACCCACTTTAACAAAGCAGATTGTGTGTGTGTGTGTGTGTGTGTCCCCAGGACATTCATGCTCCAGTCTGCAACTGTATCATTTGTAGCAGTAAGCAGTTTTCTTCAATGTATGTGACAAATGAAAACTTGTGTGTTTTTTGAGGTAGTGGATGAATGATCCAACATAGAGCTGCGTTACAGATTATTACATAAAACGAAAAGTTGACAAATGTATAACTAATAAAAGTCGAATAAAATATTAGGAAAATCTTCCATTCTGAATTTCATGTGATTTTCTAGACTAGCAAACACAACAGTTAGTTAAAGAACATGATAATCTAACATAAAATCAGTGCAACAAAATGATTGAATGAAGTCCACATTCAAGACGTCACTTCCCCCTTTCTTATTTTCATTTTGCATGCTAATGGAAAACGCATAAAAAGTGTATTTGTAGTTCCAAACAAACACGAGGGCCACGTACAAACAAACGATTGAGAAACCCCCACATCTTCAACGTCATTTACCGAAACTCTGATTATTAGAAAACGCTTACAATTCAAACGAAATACAAAAGCGACCAAACAAAAGTCTGTTTGCAGACGCGAATAAACAAACCGGACCGCAGGCGCGCGAAAAATAACCATTCCCCAAACAAACAAACGCGCGCTGACGTCATCAGATCACAATGATACAATGTAACGCGTGGAAGTCAATAAAGCCGCAAAGATTCGCTTTCTGACGCCGAAGGCCCTTCACAAATGTGTCTGAACGCGTAAAAAGCAAACGCGTGGATCGGCTGCTTTACGAAAGGCCAGAATCAGAAGCACATCTGCGTTTCACGCGTTCAGACTGAAAATCACGCCACGCTCGCTCACAGACGTGCAGACGGACAGCGCGCGATCCGACGCGAAACACGCGCAGCATCCCGCATCTCTCAGCGACACTCACCTCTTTTGTTGGGCTTCATCCTGGATGCTGGAAAAAAAAAAAAATACTCAAAATGTTGGAAGTTGCTGGTGTGCAGACGCGGGTTCTCGTCAAACGGAGAGTGTGTTCCTCACACACACACACACGAGCAGCTGCGCCGAGTCCGACCAGAGGAGAAGCTCCAGTAATCAGAGGATCTGCTCATTAGTGTTTCATGAAGGAGATGTTGACAAACATCCGTTTACCTGCAGCTCTGCTGCTCCAGCAAACTCTCTCTCTCTTTCTCTCCGTCCGTCCCTCAATGACAGGCTCTAGGTCCCTCCTCCACACTCCAGGGGCCAATAAGGGCCCCACATCTGTGTGTCATCACTCTTTCATTCAAAACTCACAATTCAAACACTTGTGAGAGTTTATTTTAAGAGCTACATTTTAGCTTTGTGGTGCAGATTTTTCATGTTTGGAAACTCCTTTCAATCTTCCAGGCTTTTAAATAAGTCTAATTTACTACAACACTAGAGTGACCTTTTCAAAATCCAATCACATTTCCTTTTAATTCTATATAATAGCACATGCGTAACACATTATTGAAGGAGAAATTCATACTATATATATATATATATATATAGTATGAATTTCTCCTTCAATGATGTGTTATGCTTGTGCTATTCTAATAAATATTTTTAGAAGCTGCTTTTCTTTTAAGAATACGTTTTGCATTTGATTATATTTTTACCACATTTATAAATATTAGACACTTTATATGCACATACTTATTATTATTTTTAACTGATTTCATTTTTGCAAATAGAAAGTGTTTCATAAAACCTATTATATTTGTCATACAAATGAAAAATGTTTTAATATAAATAAAATATAAGTATTTTCTGACTTGATTAAAACCTTTAGCTATATAACTATATTTATAATATATGAAATATTTATACAATCTAAATCTATAATGTAACTTACAATTATATATATATATATATAATAACATTTTAATAAAATATTTTGTCTATTTATAATAATTTTTTCAGTTTTTCTTTATCTTCCACCCATCTTTGATTAGTATTACGTTAGCTTTAAGAGCAAATTTAATTTAACATTTTTATTTTGTTAAAATGATTTTATTTTGTTATACAATTATAATAATCTTCCTATCCAGCATCAATATGCAGTGTACCCTACTTACAAGGGGAAATGTTCAGATCGCTGAATTTCTGTTGGTGTGTTAGTGTGAGTCTGAACCAATATAACCAGTATATCTCACACCTGCTGAACCGAAAAGTTCTAAAGTTCATTCACGTCATACATGGACCATGACAGGACATGCAACATTATGTTTCTATACAACAAAATGTTTAACTTTGCCAACATTATCTGAACATTAAGGCCCGCTGGAAGAAAAAGCTCTTTAGATAAGTGCGGTATCTGTAGGAAATGGTTCAGCGTTTGCTTGCATGCAGATCAGATTTGTGATGTATTTTCTCAATGCCTGTGGCAAATCTCACTCTTTCATATGCAGGAATGTGCAGTTCACAGTCACAGAGAACAACAATTCCTCTAAACTCTGAAGAGAGCTGCTCATATTTCACTTCTGCAGCTACAGCTGAGCGTGTGTCACATTCTGACCTGTAGCGTTCTTTGCAGATGGAGAAAAATGGGTTTCAAAAGACTGAGACCACCAGTGGAAATGTAGTTTTTTGTTTTGTTGTTTTTTACAATTTTAATGAGGTAATATCTATATATAGGGTGCTGAGAAAGAATAAAGAGTCACAAACACATTTGAACTTAACTCAGATTTACTGTATTTCTTACTAAACAAAAGACCCTGACATACACAGCCTAAACTTCATATAGCATTAGACATATCGAACAAATCCTAGTCAGTAAAATATGTGCTTGTTTCATAAAATATTGATTATCAATCTTTATAATAATAATAATAATAATAATAATCTTAATTCTTGTTGCTACAAACTCTTGCATTTAGATGATTTATTGTTTGACGACCCCCAAAAACTAGTAAAACACAGCTGAAGAAAGAGAGAGCGTCACGTCAGGTGTATGTGGAGATCAGAGAGGGTTCGTGGGTCGCCACTGCTCAGTCACTTATCAGGTGTATAAAAGAGTTTATCTAGTATCCAAGCAGCTTGAACACAGAGGCGCAGAACACAAATCCCTGTGTTGCAAATGAGAGTTTCTCCGAAACGCATCTGCTGCTCCAGATCCAGGTGAACGGTGTTTCTGTGATCCATGTCCTCGGAGAAGCCCACAAACATGATCCAGATCACATGTGAACATACAGCCGGACACGATCGGGAAATGAATGATGTGACAACACTGAAACGCCGGACAGTGAAAAACACAGGTCGAAACATATAAAGACATTCAACTGATACAATGATGTTTTCATAGAAAAAGATTGAGGCAATAAGAATAAATGATCATAACATGGTATCTATAGAGCAAATAGTCAAATAAAATGCGTATTTTTGCGAACACAGGTGTTGGTTGATTCGTCTGTGTTTCTCAGTGTGCTTAAAACATTCGTGTCTGTTTCCATATGAGACGCTTCAGCGTCACAAACTACAACCATAAAACATCCCTGAACAGAATTGATGTTGTGCATATACACAAAATGCAGTGACGTGATGATTCAAGACTCAAAATAATGCATTTGGTGAACAACTGCTCGTGAAAATAAAATAAATAAATAAATAAAATATTGGATGTCACCTTTTATGATTTTACTTTATTTTATTTTGAACATGCGTTTGTTTTTCAGTTTTCGGATTCGTCACTTTAATGCATTTGGATGTTTACTTTACCCTAATGCAATTTTATACATTTTTCTTCCAACAAAATTACTGTAATTCATTAAAAAATTAATAAATAAACTTATATTATATAAGGTATTATATGATGTATAAACACCATGAAATATAGAATATATACAAATTATTTTTATTTAAGTTCTATAAATGCATCGTAGTAGAATTTTTGTGCTTATCTCTGCAGATTTAATTGGGGAAATAGTACCAGAGGCTGGTAAAACATTAATAAATCAGGTTTCCCACAGGAGAGGAGTGATGGTGTTCTGAGCCTCACTAAACACAGGATATGAGTCGCTTTCAGATACTCCTGCACATGATTATTCTGGGTTATCTGCGGCCGTCAGACGTTTGCAGGGCTGAATATGAGAGGACTGAGACATTCAGCAGGCGTCAACGACTCGACCGACACCAAATGGAGGGAACGACCGGGAGAGGCTGCAAACTGAAGAGAAGCAATTCACACCATCAGCGGCCCAATGACACACAATAGAGGCCAATCAGCGGCCGTTTGGGGACATTTGTCACTGAATGCAGAGCTCCAACAGTTCATGACAATGTAATGTGATCAACAATAAAGTATAAAGTTAAAGAGTTTGGGGTGAAGTAAGATTTTTTTCAAAATGAACATTTTTATTCAGCAAGGATGCATTAAATTGATCAAAAGTGACAGTAAAGACATTTATAACGTTACAAAAGATTTCCATTTTAAGTAAATGCTGTTCTTTTGAATTTTCTGTTCAACAAAGAATCCTGAAAAATAAAGCGTGTCACGGTTTCCACAAAAAAATTGTTTTCAACATTGATAATAATCAGAAATGTTTAGATTTGAATGATTTCTGAAGGATCACGTGACACTGAAGACTGGAGTAATGATGCTGAAAATTCAGCTGCGCATCAAAGAAATAAATTACATTTTAACAGATATTCACATAGAAAACAGCTATTTTAAGTTGTAATAATATTTCAAAATTTTACTGTTTTTTTATTTGATTTTTTAAATATCAAATAAATGCAGCCTTGGTGAGGACAAGAGACTTTTAAAACATAAAAATCAAACCTACCCCAAACTTGTTAATGGTAGTGCATGGAAAGAGCGGTGAGATACAAGCAGTAAGTTTGTCTTGGACACATCAGATTAAGTCACATTAAATATATAAAGGATGAAATTAATAAAACTAAGATTTCTTAATTTGCAGTTTTACCAAATGCCCTAAAAAAACATTGCATAAAGATGTTTTCAGCCTTTTTCTAACAATTCCGAGTCCAAATTGAACCACATCAAATGTGTATTTGTAATTCTCTGTATTTGTGAAAATTCCCAGTAAAGACTTTCTCAAGAGTTTACAACATCCCTGAACAACAGTCACAGAAGAGTCTGCTTCACCCAGTCAAATCTGTCATATTCAAATACTATATTTAAGCTAACAGGACAAAAACCAGGAGAAGTGATGAGGAGCGACGAGTACAGATCTGTGCAGTCTGAAAGAGAAACCGGACGATGAAAAGGAACGAAGAATCGTATTTAGCTCTTAAGTTTTAATCACACCGTCAAAGCGTCTACACTACGTGTTTTAGGGAGTGCTGATTAAATCGTGATATTATAATCTTTGATATTGCTACAAGGGTCGTAAAGTTACCCACAAAAATGATCCACAGGCACTTCATTCAATAAAACATCAGGTTAGGTTGCTTTCCTTAAAGCAAAGCAGAAATAACAAGAACTATTAGGATTGAAAACCTGTTTAAACTCATGAGCACTGGACAACCGTGAGACTTCGGGACCTGAGATGGAGACAGGTTTCATCTGATATACCACAAACGCATGATTTGTAAACATCAAAACATGGAAAAATGGAAGAGCGCCTCCTGCCAGACCTGAAACACACCGCATCTGTTTATCAACCAGCAGCTGGTTCTATCGCCTCCATCGATCCGAACTGTTAACAAAAGACGAGGAGCATCTCTGGTGGAGGAAGAAGAAGAGAAACCGAAGCGTGTAACAGGAAGACGTGGATTCCCGCGGGGAAAGACGCGCGTTTCGACGATACAGGAGTTCTTATCCAAAATATTAGAACATTTAAAACAATCTGATAGAATTTAGGACAATAATCATAATCAACAGCAGTCCGATATTAATTATCATATCAATAATAATATTATTAATTGCAACTAATAGGATTGGTTGTGAGGTTTTCCTTGGCAGTCTGTTTGCACTGCGTGGTTTCCGTCCCTCTCTCTCACCTCTGTTTATTAAACGTCACCAAGACAAAAGACAAAAGCAGCTTTTGGTGTTGTGTGTGACGCCGGAGCCCTTGAGCTTGTTCGCTGTGCGTCTCCTCAGAGCCGCGTCTGCGCCTCGGGCACGTAGATCTCGATGCTGTCGGCGCTCTCGGTGGCCGAGTTCTGCTTGACCGACTGAGCTCTCTTGGCCGCCATGAGCCGCTTGCGAGCCTCCTGTCTCTGTTTGTCCACCGTGTCGTTGCTCTTCTCTCGGCCCAGGGCTGGTTTACTCTTCCCAGGCTTCTTGGGCACCGGAGGAGCCTGTTTCTGGTTCTCCTGAACGTCACATGACCGGAAAGATCAGAAACGGAGAGACACAAACCATAAGAAACTGGCTCTTAATGCGTTTATGTTCTGGAGTCAGTGTTGTTCCGGTTTACTCGGGGTGTAACGGTGCACGTATTCGGTGCGAGAGTGATCATCCCTTCCTCTTTACTACTAGTTTCAATGTGAAATAAACATCTCATGCTCAATCAGTGTTTCACTCGTGGAAAGATGTGATTAAAACAGCTTGTAAACAAAATGTCACGTAGTGTTTTATTTACCTCGGGCAAGTCATCGGTTTCACAGCTCGTTAGTTCACCGGAGAAATGAAGTCTACAGAACAGCATTTCGCCAAATATTAAATATACTTTACCTGTTAGTGATGTCTTAATTATTTAATGTAGGCTATATTTAAATAAAAGTTTTATGAAACAAGTTATGAGTGCAATTTACATCTTTGCATATTATTTTTAAATTTTTAAATAAATGGTAATTAAATTGAAATTTGGGCTCCCTATAGTTTAGAGCAGAGGAAGATTTTTTTTAATTATTCTTTTATGAGTTAGAAGAAAATGTTAATTCTAACTTAATTCATTTAAAGAAAGAGCAATTTGCTCAGTAAAACATTGTTTGAAAAAAAAGAAGAAAAAAAAGAAATAATAATAATAATAATAATAATAATATATCCTCCTGCTGTACCGAAACATACCGAACCGTGACGTCAAAACTGAGGTACGTACCGAACCGTGTACCGTTACACCCCTACTGTTTACTAAAATGAAAAATATTCAGAATCATTTCTGGTAACGGAAATAAAATCAAATATAAACATATTTATGTTTGGTGAAGAGACTTCCTTCAAAAACATTAAAATATCTTAATGATTCTGAGCTTTTGACTGTTAGAGTAGATTAAAGCTTAGATTAAATTAAAACGGAAATATATCTATATATATATAAAAAGTCACAAGCACAGGACAAAATTACTAAAACCTAAACTTATATTTAAGTAACATTTTTATTTTATTATAGCAAATTAAAATAAAAATGAATTTGAGCTAAATAGGAATATTAAAAACAAAAAATGTCTAAAAACTGAAAATATAAAAATATGAGCTAATTCCAAATACTATAAACAATACTGTTCTGATTTGAATGTCTAGTATATTTACATTTTATCATCTGCATGGTATTTATTTCTATATGTATATCATTAGCTGTGTTTATACCTGCTTCTCCGGCGAGTCTCCTTGCAGCTTCCAGTCGTTTGATTTGAGATGATAAAGCTCGTCAAACTTGAGGCTGATGTCTTCTATTGAGAGCTGAAGAAGATCCCAAAACCCAGCCAGATCTTGAGCCGTGGGTCTCGGGTTTGCGTTCACATTCTGAACAGACAGGGAAAAATTTGATACGGAATAGCATTTCACACAGTTGTCCACAAGGGGGCGACACATCTCAAGAAAAGCAGCTCTGTTGCTCTTGGCCTTTTCTGATTCTGAGAAGCTGATTTGATAACTAATGCTGAACTTTAATCAGAACAGATGCTGTGTTTGAGCTGAAAAAACACTGAACTTTCAAAGAGCCTCACGAGAGATATTCTGAGGAATGTGTGCAACCTGTTGAGTTTCATAGTATTTATTTATTTTTTCATATTATACACGTCTATGGGTTACAGCAGCTGTTTGGTCACCAACATTCTTCAAAACGTCTTCTTTCATGCTCAGCAGAAGATAGAAACTCATACAGGTTTGGAGCAACTAGGGTGAATAAATGATGCTATAAGTTGCATTTTTGGGAGAACTGTCACTTTAATGAACACAAGCAGAATGAATGTGTGTATATTGTCTGTAAAATCACTCTTACATAAATTGTTGCACTAAATTGAAGATAGCAGCAGTTTTGTGAATAATATACACAAATTTATTCTGCTCCGTATGCTGTATACTTCTGTCTCAGCAAATGAAACGCTGAAAATAAATCATTTTTGTTTCACTGACTAAATAAACAACACGGGAGCATTTTGAGCTTGAACTGCTGTGATTGACCTACCAGGTTTTGTTCACACAGGCCTCTGAACTGCTGGAACTTCTGGGACATGAGGAGCTGAGCGCAGCCCACCGCGCTACGGACCTTCCCCAAAACTACAGACAGAGAGAGAGAGACACAGAGAGAGAGAGAGAGAGAGAGAGAGAGACACACAGAGAGAGACAGAGAGAGAGAGAGAGAGAGAGAGAGAGAGAGAGAGAGACAGAGAGAGACACAGAGAGAGAGAGAGACACAGAGAGAGAGAGAGAGAGAGAGAGAGAGAGAGACAGAGAGAGAGAGAGAGACACAGAGAGAGAGAGAGAGAGAGAGAGAGAGAGAGAGAGAGAGAGAGAGAGAGAGACAGAGAGAGAGACACACAGAGAGAGACAGAGAGAGAGAGAGAGAGAGAGAGAGAGAGAGAGAGACAGAGAGAGACACAGAGAGAGAGAGAGACACAGAGAGAGAGAGAGAGAGAGAGAGAGAGAGAGACAGAGAGAGAGAGAGAGACACAGAGAGAGAGAGAGAGAGAGAGAGAGAGAGAGAGAGAGAGACAGAGAGAGAGAGAGAGACACAGAGAGAGAGAGAGAGAGAGAGAGAGAGAGAGAGAGAGGAGAGAGAGAGAGAGAGATCTGTAAGCGTTTAGCAGAGAGAGCCGAGGAAAACTAATGAACTGAACCAGGCGTATATAACAGACAAACAGAGACTGTGAAGAATGGTGGAAACACCAGAGCTGCTCAGAACACATGTAATTAACCTAATTAATGAGGCACTTTGTTTCATTCATTTAGAGAAATCAAAGCCTGTGTGCCACTTCAAAAGGTCTAACTAATTAGATCTAACCCTAACTTACTAATGAAATGACAAAAACACCTGAAATCACCCACAGAAGCGACCTCAAAACACACCGCAGCAGTTACTGGAGTCAGTTTATATGCTGCTATCGCATTTGTTAATACTTTGAATTTGCTCTTATTTCAATTTTTAGTCATTTTAATTCTTTAATACTTCTTTTTAGCTTTCATTTTTCAGTTTTAGTAAATATAGTACTTCAACATAAACTGATTTTTCAGAAACACTTCTAAGTTTTAGTTTTTTTTTAAGTCTTTTAAGTTTTCATCTAATATTTAGTATATTAATACATTCCTTTTTAATTTTAGCTTAAGTTTTATTCATTTCGTTATGTGCTTTTGTCATTTTTATTAGGTTCTTGATCTAACATTTAGAATATTAATAAAGTACAATATTTAGTATAATAGTTTTAATTCTAATTGTGCTTTTGACATACATATGCACACACACACACACACACACACACACACACACACACACACACACACACACATATATATATATATATATATATATATATATATATATATATTTTAGGGTAGGGATGTAACGATATGATCAATATTGTGATAGCAAAACCACAATATTGTGGTCCCATGACGATATGAAAAGGCAAAAAGTATAGTTTTTAAAATATATTTATACTTCTTATTCTAACATAATAGGTTTTTAAAGTTGTGTTCTGGGCCATTATGTTATCTGTCAAAGTTCTGGGCCATTATGTTATCTGTCAAACAAACTCAAACTGAAAGCACAACATGGCTTAATTCCTTCATCGAGCACTTCGTTCAGACGATCAGCTCGTGATCCGGTGTTTTCCGCGCCTCAGAACGGCTCCGTTCACACTGAATGAATGCATTGAGTTTAGCACGCGTTTGTGAATACAACGGCCACCAGTTAGGCTTTGTTTTCGCGGCAGACGATCACAGCATTTCCCTGGATTTGTAGTGGGAGAGGTGTTTTTGTAAGAACGTTTTCACTGAAGCTGGAGTATTCCTTCAAAATAAAAGCTTAGAAGCGCAGCATGAATTGCTGACGGTAAGTGGTTTAAATCAGTGCGAATTCAAACGGTCTCTTTCAAGTGTAGAAATTAGGAAAGTATTGTAATTTCACTATGAAATATTAATTTTCATTTATTTTACAGTGCAGTTGTTTTACAATATATGGCTATTACTGTCATTGTTGTTATCATTATTATTATTATATTCTAATTTGTTTGGCTTCCTAAAACACCAGTGTGAATGTAATTTAGACAGAGACAGTATATCACCAATAAAAAGAGGGTTGCGTCCCCTTTAAAGTTCAGGTACAAGTCAATTCACTGACTTTTTTTCTGACTTAAGTTTTCTTAGTTAAGAAACATGGGTTGGTGCTCTTAATTTTGAACTCTCAAAGTGCATTAGATATATATATATATATATATATATATGTTTTATTTATTTAGTTGCCAAGGCAACATTTCTAATTAGGTTTTGTAAGTTTTTTATGTAATATTTATATTTTATTAGCACTGTATGCCTGACTATATAAGGTCTTAATTAAAATCTAAAAGGTTTCTAAATAAAGCAAATATAACTACCGCAGCATAAAAACAAAAGGATGGGAATAAATGGATGCGTCTAGGCCAGTGTGTGTGCATCTTCACCGCTTTCTCAGATGCTAACATGCTGATTTGTATTAATCATGTAGATCGGATTAAACACCTTTCTGTTTGCTGGTTTGATATATGACACACACACACACACACACACACACACACACACACAAAGAAACACATCACATACATGTGAGCCAGAAGCACAAAAGCAGTCATAAGTAGCGCGAGTATATTTGTAGCAATAGCCAACAATACACTGTATGGGTCAAAATTATAGATTTTTCTTTTATGACAAAAATCATTAGGACATTAAGTAAAGTTAATTTTAAAAGATATTTTGTAAATTTCCTACCATAAATATATCAAAACTTAATTTTTAATTAGTAATATGCATTGCTAAGGACTTCATTTAGACAACTTTAAAAGTCGATTTTACCAAAATATTTAGATTATTTTAAACCCTCAGTTTCTGGATTTTCAAATAGTTGAATCTCGGCAAATTCTTGTCCTATACTTACAAACCATGCATCAATGGAAACCTTATTTATTCAGCTTTCAGATGACTGTAGAATCTCAATTTAAAAAAAAAAATGACCCTAATGACTGGTTTTGTGGTTGAGGGTCACATAAGGACCAGATATGCGGTCTTACCCTCCTCTGAGAGCTGGTGCTCTTTGGTCTCTTTCTCCATCTGACTGCACCATCCCTCCATCCGACCCGTCTCGGCCTGCAGGAGCTTCAGGAACCAGTGACCGTCCCGCCGGCACGCCGTGGCCCCTGTGGCCCCCGTCAGCGGCTGAGCGGGGCCCCCGTTCCCCGTCCCGTTCCCGCTCTCCAGCCAGGGGTCGGGCGGCGGGAGGGATGACGGGTCGAGGGCCGGATCCAGACTCTCGGAGAAGGACGAGGAGCTGCTCTGCGTGGTCGAGCGATTGGTCAGGATCTGTCGGGAGGGGCCGCTGGTCGTCACCGCCACGTCGTTGTCATGGTTACCGTTGTCGAGGGACAGCTGCGGAGGGGAGTCCACCGATTGGCTGGCGCTGTTGACCATGACTTTCTTCTCGGTGTGTTTGGAGTTGGACAGGAACGTCAGCGACGTGAGCGAGAGATCTTGTGTGTCTGAGTCCGTCTCTTGCCGAGAGGCCATACTACTGGAGCGGCTGAAACTAACACACACACACACACACAGTCAAATTAGGTCACTTATCATATCAATTACGTGTCCAACTCCAGACATTCTAAACTACACACAGTCTCCCATTAGATTCTGTTGAACGCTGCACTAAACAGCAGAAACTAGGCCATATTTGAGCTGGAGCATGAAAATATATGCCCTATCGAGCGAGTACAGCTTGGCTCAGGATTCTGGCATCTTCACAGGCCAGTGATGTTGGCATGAACTGTGTGCAGATCTGTGTTTGACATCCGATACACTGAGACAAAATTAAAGACAGTGTTTAATCAAGTGGGACAGAGCATTCCTTTAAAAGATGTTGAGCTGATTCTCGAATGCTTTCAGTCTACTACACTAAGAATGCCACTTAAAAAATTAAGGAATTAATTTAATAACATAAAAAACTTTTTAAAAAAATGAAGGAATTCATTTATTATAATATAAAAAACTTTTTAACTTGACAAACAAATATTTAAAATGATGTAATTAATGTTTTAGATAATTTAATTAAATGTAACAATAAAAAAAATTGAAATGCAGCTATGAAAATATTATTTTAATATTGTTCAAAATTATTTAATCGTTCAAAAGTTTGGAGTCAGTCAGATTTTTAAAAAATGTTTTGAAAAAAAAAGAAGCATTTATTTGATTAAAAATACAGTAAAATCAGTAATATTATGAAGTATTATTACAATTTGAAATAACTTTTCTATTTGAATATATTTTAAAATATAATTTATTTCTGTGATGGCAAAGCTTGTTAAACACCATTTGTTTAATATTTTTGTGTAAACTGAGATCCATTTCTTTCAGGATTTTTTGATGAATAGCAAGTTCAAAAGAACAGCATTTATTTGAAATAGAAAACTTTTGTTTACATTATAATTTAATTATAAATGTCTTTACTGTCATTTTGGTCAATTTAATGCTTCCTTGGTGAATTAAAGTATTATTATCTTCTAAGTATTATTAACATATCTATATAATAACTGATTTTTTTGGTTTGGTTCAAGACTCTCTTTACTGATGAATCTTCTAAAAAGATTACAGAAAAACTGAATGAGGAAAAATACTTCCAGTACCAAACCAAGGCTGCTGCACAAAAGTGGCTGTTTACAGTTGAGTTCTGTTTCTGAGACAAGGATTATTATACAGTGAGCAAGAAACAGGAAGTGAAACAAACTCACGTCCAGCCGTCCTCCACTTGAACTCCGATCGACTGGAATCTGGCCAGCGGCGGCGTCTCTACTTTAGCCTGGATTTCCTGAATACAGTCGACCTGCAAACAGCAGTGAAATATCAGCACTCAACTTAAAGGGGTCATATGATGCAATTTCAAGTTTTCCTTCATTTTTGAGTGTTATGAGCTGTTCGTGCATATATAAGATCCATAAAGTTGCAAAGTCTCAAACCCAAAGAGATATTCTTTATAAAAGTTAAGACTCGTCCACGCCTTCCTAAAACGGCTCATTCAAACACGCCCCCACGTCTACATAAGATTTGCATAACACCACCCAAATGTTCACGCAAAGAAAGAAGGCATAACTTTTATTATCGCTGTAGTATTGTTGTCGTGGAGACGCTGTGTGTTTCCAAATATGGTGAGGGGCGTAACATTTCCGTCACACGTTTGAGGTATTCGGCCAATCACAACGCACTGGATAGCAACAGGAGCAACAATAATGTATGGTATGTGGAAAATAATGTGTTTTTTGAACCTGAAACCACGTAAACACATTGCACTACACCAATACACTAAATAATGTTATTTTGTAGCATCGTCATGAGTAGGATTGGGACCAGAAAATCAATTCAGAATCGGATACTTGCTGTAAAATTTTAATTTCTATGTGCACAACTTTTTTTAGGTGCTGAAAAGGGGCTGTTAAAAATGTATTTGTCTTTGATACATTCATTCAAGAGATTTATTCAAAAATACTGATTCATCCAGTAATGAAACTAAATCTTGAGTGAGTTGTTGAATCATTCTATTTTGCACACGAACAGCTCTTAATCGAGCTGATTTTTATGTTCATGGTATTCAGCAGCAATTAAATGTTTTGCAAAAAGAGACACAGAATAAATATGTTTGATATCTAAATCTTATTTAACCACATTGGAATCGATAAACAGAATCGGAAATCGATAAAATTCAAACGATACACAACCCTAGTCATTTGACTCCTTTAAAGAAGGTCTGCAACACTAAAATCCACTCGTATTTAAGTGTGTGACAGCCTGAGCTCAATACACTCACTTGAATCCCAATGGAGGAGAGTTTCCGTCTCGGGACGGGGTCTACAGGGGGCTTGTTCGCAGCGAGCGCCTCCCCCTTCACCTGCTCATGATGGGACTCTCGGAGCGGGTTGGGAGAGATGACCACGGCCGCCGGGATCTGGGGTTCACGGGGCGGTGCTACAGGAAGCTGGGGTCGTGACCCTTTGGCCAGGCTGTCGAGGCTGTCGGAGGAGTTGCTGCGTCCTGATTGGCTGTTGGCCTCGCTCTTGCGGTCGTGGTGGTCAGGGTAGCAGTCCTGCGCGGACTCGGTGCTGCTCTGCACGGTGACGGAGATGAAGGGTTTGGAGGTGGTGCGAGGGGGAACAGGAGGCGGAGCCACCTTCTTACAGGAGGTCATACATGTGGAGACTGCAGACACAGAGAAAAACAAACATAAAACATTAGAGTGACGGAAAGATATCTGACATGTCATTCAAACTTAGTATGCAAGACATGAAATCACTTCGGTGGTATACGTGATGTATATTTGAATGTATGAAAGTACACACACACTCTTTATTTATTTATTTTTTTTAACCGATGCTGATATCTGGAGACAGTGAGACTATTTTTCCCGTAATTTATATGCACAACCCTGCCCTGTTTAACATCATAATAACTAAATGATTAATACCCTACACTACAGCAATGAATATATAACATACATAATGAATATATTCCTCTTATACAGCTTAATATATCTAAACACACACACAAAAAAAAAAACCCAACTGCAGTTTCACTGAGATTAATGATTAATTGGAAGGCACAATGAAAAAACTTTAAATTGTTAAAAACGGAGTTATCTGTTTTTGCAAATGAACTCTTCATATTATTATTATTATATATATATATATATATATATATATATATATATATATATTTACACACACACATACATACACACACACACACACACACACACACACACACACACACACACACACACATATATATATATATATATATATATATATATATATATATATATATATATATATATCTTAATATAACATATAACTAAACTATAATTAAATATATGTAACTAAATATTATATCTTAATATATAACAGCATAGCATATATAAATACATCTAGAATTATTATTTTTTAAATAATATTTGAAATACATTACTTAATAATAATTATTAAATATGTATGAATTTAAATTGTTTTAAATGTTCACAAATTTATTTTCATCTTTGTTTTGATGCATCAAAATTTCCATAAAAGGTTCATTAATTTGGCTCTAGTACTATTAAGAGTGACTTAAAAAATTATAAATACATATAAAAATCATAATGAATTCAAATTAATTGTCAGAATACACATATGAATGGAATCTTACATATAAAACTTCTTTATTTTTTTTCCCCAAATTATTTTTTCTATAATTGATATGCACAGTCCTGTTTGACACAATAATTAAATGATTGTTAGGCTACAACAATGAATACATAATATACATGAATATCTTAAAAACAACTATAATGATAATATATACAACCAATTATTTTTTTTAAATAATATTGATGTCTTGCTATCTAAATGATAACAGATTTATTTTGATGCTATGCAAGTTGCTGCTGTAAAAGGTTCAATAATTATTCACTAGTGCTATTAACAGTTACGTAAAGATCACAAAGATTTCAATTCACTGTACATTCATAATTATAAATTCAAATTCAGACAAGAGTATATATATATATATATATATATATATATACTCTAACACACAAACTTGCAAAGGCAAAGATTGATGAGCAAAATCAAAGGCTGTTGGCAACAACAACAATAAATCTATGTACTATTAACAACTAGCACTAATTCTCAGCTGTAGTCTGGTCTCATCCTCACAGCTCTCAGCGTGTATATGTGTCAGCGTGTGTGTGTGTGTGTGTTTTCTCCATGTTTATGATGGCAATGACTCTGACGTCAACACAGCCTGCGACCTTTCTTTCCAACAACACAGTTGTTTTTCCAGCCCACAGCGGCCCCGAAATGTATCTGTACTCCAAAGCCACGCTAAAATCTCTGCATGTCACTGCATTAGATAACAAAATATCAGTAAAGAAAGATTCACAAACACACTAAAATATCTGACGCAGAGATTCTGCTGCATTTGAGTGCATAAGAGTATTTGACCTCATTAATGTATCTGTTCACAGAATTGATTGCATCAGCAGTTTTTAATGGGTTACTGGATTTAAATCAAGACAGAGAGAGAAATAAAGTGGATTACATTTACATTATGCATTTAGCAGATGCATTTCTAAAAAGTGACTTACAAAAGAGTAACAAAAGCAATCAAACAACAATATTCGTAATAAGGAAGCAAGCAAAAGAAGAGGAGAAATGCAGAGAAGACAAAGATTTTATTTTGCCCAATATATGTCCGTTGTTACCCCAGTGTGTGTGTGTGTGTGTGTGTGTGTGTGTGTGTGTGTGTGTGTGTCTCAGTGTGACTTCACAGCGCCGCAGCACTCGGGTGGAGCTGGCAGACGGAAACGATGGCAAACATAACAAGCCCACAGGAATCCTGTGTGTCGTAAATCTGAGCGTCAGAGCCGTATGTATGTTTTATACTCAAACATTACGCAGAAACTACATGCTGCCACTAAACACAAAAATCCAGATCCAGCATAATATTCTTAAAAACTTTCCTTTCCTAAATCGACAAAGCCATACTGAGACTCCAAACACATTTAGTGCAGCTGTACATGTTAAAAGAGCTCTCATGACAGCTCATAAGCCCAGCGCAAACTCTCAAAGACATTCGCAAACATACGGACAAAAGCTGATCTACATGTGTGCGTTTATGTTAAAACGGATGAGTCAGCATCAGTTCCTGAATGTATGAAGGGGAAGATGGTCAGATTGTTTATTTACTGTGTTAAAGGGGATAAATTTAGAGATGCAACTTGGTGTTTCTGCGAATGAATCATCAGGGCAAGTTCTTCTAAAAAACTCCAATCAAAATAACTCACGCTCTCTCTAAAACTGGTGGTTGAGGAGATTCTCCTTTCTATGTAAAGCACTTTGAGTACCCTGAAAAGCGTTATATAAATGCAACAAATTGTCATTATTATTATTAAAACAACTCTGCTTAGTGGGTTATTGGATCATTTTAACCAAATGCCAATTATTAAATGTAGATATTGTCTTATGTGCAATCTGTCTGGCTCACGTTCATTATTTCCCAATTAAACAAATTTCAAATAATTTATCATTGAATTTCCTGTTTCCTCTGAACTGACACAAATTACAGAGGTAAAATGGGTTGCGACTGGCAATTGTTTTTCTCCGCGTTGGAAAAAATGATGTTAAATGCAATTGCTGCATCCCAATTCGCTTACTTACACTGTAAAAAATGACGATTTTAACGTGATTTTAACGGTAAAAAACTGTGAAAAAGCTATGGTAAAAACCTGTTAAATGGTTAACGGTAAGTTCCCCTAATATATACGGTGAAAAACTGTAATAGACATTTCAGACAATTTTACGGTGAAATACCGCTTTTGGAAGTGAAAAAGAATGCAGAATTCCCTGCATTGCATTTCAAATTTTGTTTGAATTTGATGTTTTTTCTTTGAAATAACTAGGTTTCTTCTTAGTTTTTTCTTATCAGTTATGTTTATTAGGGTTGTATGTTACATCTAATGTTGTTAAATTAATGTTTATTGCATATTTCAGTTTAATGAGTCTCACCATGATGGTGTTTAGTGTTTGTGTGAACGACACTGTACACCTTCTATATATGTTATTATTTAAAAGCTGCTTGTGAAGGGCTTTGGTTCATCGTGTGACTTTCTCATCACCTTCTGCATTTGGTGGTTATCAGTGTATTTCAAAGGTACAAAACAGATTTCAGTACTTCAATAGGTTGGTATATTAACATTATATCAGTTAATGAAACTACTAATGAAGTTAAAACCGTAAAATCTAAAATGTTGCTACCGTATATTTTACGGTAGAATTCCGGCAACCACAGCTGCCGTTTTTTTACCGTAAATTTTACGGATTTTTTTTTTTTTTACAGTGTATATTACGTCTTAAAAGTGCAGAAAAAGTACATACTTCTGAGTGTGTATAGTAGGTAAGCTTTGGGAGATACTGTAATACTTCGTCATAATTGCATCTTCAACGAACCACTCTGTCTCTAATGTATCCTGTCACCATTTACACTGCCACTTTAGATACTGATTATTGGTCACTCAAACCCCTTTATCTACACCCCTGTTTAACCATCGGCCTCACATATCCGCCATATTTGTAGCTTTTTTATTTGTGTTTGTAATTCTAATTGAATCCTTGTCCTACGAGCGATTTTTTTGCTCCTAGATTGTGGGCAATATTAGCATGGATCTGCACTTCAACATACTACTAATTTTGAATACTATTTAGGATGGACAGTATATGTGAATTGGGACCAGTTGATGACATAGAAAACCAGAGGACAATAAATCACTCGCGAAGCAAAAAGCAAATGACAGCCGTGTTTTCTCAACATACACATCATATTTATTAATCGTCACGTGGAAAGATCTTCTGCAAACATTGATTGGTCGATGTGTGTTTGTGATTAAGGCGGGAATGTAACATGACAAGCTAAAGGCCACCAACAAATATCTGTTTGCGTGCCTTAATATCTAAGAGCTTGATTCCTCAAACATACTCAATATCAGATTTTTTCTGCTCTCAAAAGATCCAGACGTTACAAAGCAGCGTCAATTCCTACATTTTTGTTGTGAAGGTTAAATTTGCTTTTCGGCTTTTAGAGACGAACACCTTAAAATCCACCAAATTTCAATTCAGAAGTGTCCATTCGCACATCTAAAACACTCTTTATAGTGATGCCTTCACATCTTAAATAGTGAAATAGTGAAGCGACTGTGACGTTAGCTGAGTCAACACTGGTGCGGTGTGTGTGAGCCATCCAGCCTGACTAATGATGACTTTATTATTCAGGTGTGGCCATGATCGCAATAATCCTTCGTTCTCATGTGTGCCTTCACAGACTGTCTGAAAGAGCAGTTCAGAAAGGTTTCATTCGCTGGAATTCAACAGTAAGAGGGCCATAATGAAATCCGCATTAGATGCAGCTGGTTTATTTTTACGGGTCTGTTTGGAGCAGCTGCTGTAATGTCTGTGTCAGCATCCTAGATCGCCTGTGGAAAGACTCTACGCTTCTGCATAAATCATTCATTAGGCTAGAAATCCTGGGTTTCTGAAAAGCAGAGGCTTGCTTGTGCGAATGAATTGCATTGTGAATGAAACGAGACATTTACTGAGCCATGAGGGAAGGTTAATAACTCACTGAACAACTCTAAAGCAGAGAGGATCTTGTTAATGACCGGTTCTTTGTGCAAAACCCAACTCAAAACCTTATTCTAGAAGCAAAGTACATTAAGCAGAAATCACTTTAAACTTTGGATGGAAAGCTCTCTATGATGATAGTTTTCAATTAGGACGTGCAGATCGATCCCATTAGCCATTACTAATTCCTCTTATGCTGTGTTATGAAGTTTCAGACTAGAAATAAATCTTTGTCAAACTTTTAAAACGAAATAACAAATAAAATAAAATAATTTTAAATAAATAAATATGAAAAAAAGTAACAAAAGTTATGAAAAAAAAACTTGATTTCTCTCACATAACCATTAACATGTAAACAACTGCAATTCCCTGCATTTGACACCAAATGTCTCCCAAGATCTATTTAGGCTTATAATGCTTTTAGGAAAATGCAGCTAAAGTCATATTTCAACTGTAAAATCACAATAAATACACATTATTTTGCATTAAGTAAAAATACCATATTACGTTTATAAGTATATAAAAACATTGAGAAAAATGACAAATTACAAAAAAAGTGTAAAACTAAAATATCCAAGTGCATTAATTAATTTTTTTTTTTTTTTGGAACAATGTGCTTAATTATCATGATAATTATGTGTTAATGCAAAAAAAAAAAAATATATATATAGATAGATAGACAGACAGACAGATACACTGTAAAAAGTGATAAGTTGACTTAACTTAAAAAACTGAGTAAACCTGTTGCCTTAAAATTTTTAAGTAAATGATAAAAAAAAAATTAGTCAAGTTCACTTAACTTTTTAAAAAAAAATTATTATTTACTTAATTTTAAGGTAACGGGTTTCCTCAACTTTTTTAAGTTAAGTCAACTTATCACTTTTTACAGTGTAGATAGATAGATAGATAGATAGATAGATAATGCACTCATGTTTGTAAATAAATGTTTATTAGCCAATAACCTGATGCACGTCTTCTTCAGTATTTTGCGAGAGAATTAAGACGTATTAATGAGCGATTAAGTGTTCCGCTGTCATCAATAAAGCCACACATGACTCATTTTAGTGTTTTGATGAACATTGCCATAGAAACGAGTCTGAGGATGTGAACAGCTCATGTTAGTCATCTTGTAATTACATAAATCCTGTCAAAGTATGAGTATGCGTCAGAGTATCAGTATGTGATTCAGAAGGTGATTCTTACTGTTGCGTAGCGCCAGAAGACAAAACACCACTGTGACATCATCACTCCAACATTCCGCTCATGTCTGTGACACACATGCTGCAGAATTCCTCTCAGTCGCATTCCAGGTCTAGACGGAGCCTATTGTTGGAGAGGTCATGTTTGGGACAGTCATGTGACCTCATAAGCATGCTTTGTTCAAGGTTTTCCCCATATTATTTTACTAGAGCGTTTCACCAACTCTCGTTTGATTTTGCATGGATTTTCAATATGCAGAACCGTGTGACGTTTATGACAAACCAAATCGTATGAAAATCTGATGCACGGGACTGTTGCTGTTAATTCATGTTCAAGGATCTTGACCTTTCCAATATGGCAGGTGTATTGTGGTAATAAGCATCTACTGCTAATGCAGCATCTTGGCATTAATAACCTCTACAGCCGCAGAGCTTCTCATCTGAGGTTTGTTCAATGCAAACTGAATGCCGCATCAGAAAGTCTTTAAACATTGATGTAGCTCAGTTCACTTCCATTGTTTTATTTTACTGTACAAAGAAACTAGATCAAACATGGTCTTCATGAGGGGAAAAACATTTTAATCCGTAATGCATTATGACATCTATTCCTCAAAACAATCTCTCCAAATAAGCTTGTTATGTTTGGCTGAATAATATTCTAGATGCTTTTACTGCTCTTCTGAAATCATTAGGAAAAATCCTGACTAATAATACAGCAAACAACAAAGCCTGTAAGACAGAAATAAGAAGCTTAATGTAGAATAATGCTTATAAATGCAACTGATGTAAAAACGCACAAATGACAATCAGGGTCATTGTTTTAGTTGCTTACTCAAGTGGAATGAACCGTCGGTGGAATATGAGCTCTAAATCGGAGCGGTGCGGTGACCAACGCCACTGGAATCTGTAAGGATTGGGTCATTATGTGGATTTGGCCTTTAGTGTGGGAAATGTGCAAAATATGGAAACTTTCCCATGACGAACAAAAACCATTAGAACATTTAGCATGGTTAAGATGTTTTTTGGCATAATGCGTGATAAAGCAGATGAAATGTGACAAATTTGATAATGTTGCATGACACAATAACAGCAAAGCTACAGTTCATGAGCCAAACTGTAGCTGATATGTTGTAGATGTAGATTAAATGCATCATAAAGCTCAACCGATGCACAATCACAGGTGTTTCGTTCACCCATTCCAATTTATTTAGATTTTTACTCACTTCCTTGGCTCTACAAATACACACATCTCGAGTGTCAGAAGATCAGACAGATAAAAAGTGTCATCACCATCCTGACAAAATACATCAGCAGTCTCACATCTAACATCTATTTTGCCCAAATAACACATTATGTGCTTAAATTCGCCACATTTGTGTACAACGAGAATAAAGAATGTTTGTCTCTACTACGATCACACATATATATATATATATATATATATATATATATATATATATATATATATATATATATATGTGATCGTAGTAGAGACAAACATTCTTTATGTCGACATGTTTGTCAACTTCTGCACCTAAACATCTACACTGAAGTCTTGAACAGATAAGCCTTCCGAGTTAATATGTGGAAACTTTATAGTGAGGAAGAATCATCATTTGGTACTTTTTAGTTAGATTTCATTAAATATGTCGAGCTGTAACATATTGAAGGCTTGATAAACACAATGCACATTAAATGTAATTATTCCCATAATCCAGGCAAAAATTTGGACTAATCAAACGATTAGCAACAGGAACGGCCCTTCATCCAGCTTTCTGTGGTTTAAAACTCTTTCATAAAGCGTTTATAACCTCCTCGAGGTTACCAATAACTGAAGTGAAAGTGAGCAGATGGAGATCCCAAACCTTCTGACCTGAGAAATCTCACGTCATTTTGCCATTTTACATTCTAGGACATGGGTGTGTTAGTTAGTTCACTAATTCTGGGTGTGATGAAGGTTGATAACTAATAAAAGCCCTAATTACAGGCCTTTGTGCTGCTGACACTTAGTTTATTTTGCGCTGACGGTTCATCTATGTGTGTGTTCCTCACCTCAGAAACAGCTTCAAAACCTATTCGACTATTAAATATTAGTAGAATGCTATGACTAAAAGATTATGAGAGGTTAAAGGGATAGTTCAACCAAAAATCACACTCATGTGGATCCAAAACTGTATGAATTTCCTTCTTGACTTCCACAGTATTTTTTTATTTTTTTTTTCATACCATGGAAGTTATAATAGCTGCCAGCAAATTATCTACAAAATATCTTCTTTTATGTTTAGCAGAAAAAAGAAACTCACACAGGTTTGGAAAAACTGTGAGTAAATGATGACAGAACTTTCATTTTTGGGTGAACTATCCCTTTAAAGGTTTGATTTATCTAAAAACTAAAAGTTTTAAGGTACTTTTCCGGTGTTTTTGTTTATTTTACAAAAGCTGCTGTGAAGATTCCTTCGCAGTATATGGATTTAGAAGGTCATGAGGATGAGCAAATAATGACAGAATTTTCATTTTGCGGTGAACTACTCCTTAAAATGAGCTTATTTTCCTCCCAGCGTTTCTTGAGACACTTTCCAAGAAAGCAGCATCAGTCGCTGCGTCAGCTACTTCTAAACACTGCTGATGTTTAAATGCTGTAAATCCCCAAAGAGAAGAACTATAGCAACAGCAGCCATGCAAACAAAGCCATGAGAGGATATCACGTCTTTGTACTATCCGCCGTTTTGAAGTCGTAAACAATCAGATCAAGCAGCAGAGAATGTGCTTTTGTGTGCTTAAAGTCAACAATAAGGATGGGTTTTGATTTCATGTTGACTTTAACACAAAGATTACCACCTGGAATTGCATATCTACAGAAACCATACGGCAAATGTGACATTAATGCTGCATAAGGCTCTCCAGCACAAGAGCTTTGAGCTCAGATGGAGAAACCAATAAATAATTGAGCAGATCCATGAAAAACTTACCCGTAAGTGCAGGAAAAAGTCTTGGAAGCTGAATTTAAAAGGCTCATGGGAATCTCATCCTTATCTATTGATTTCCACGAATGGAACAGTTTGTATTTCAAAACACGGACCTGACCCAGTGCCATAACATGTTAAGCTCCATGCCATGATTCAGGTGAAATATGCTCCATGCAAGTAGGTCATTGTGAAAGAAACTAGATGCATTGTTTCATTGTTTCATTACAAACATCCTGGGAGTTGTCCGACTATTTATCCAACCCACCGCACTGACAAAACTCACTCTGAATGTCTTTTGTCGCTTAATACAGCACTTCCGCAAGCACAATACAAAACATTATACAAGAGCCAGACATCAAGAGAGCGCTTACGAGAATGAGGCTCTTAACAGAAACATCTGAAAGAAATATAAGAGTGCATACAATAACAGAAGCCTCTGCATCACACTGCGTCTATAATACACAAACTATAATTTGCTCCCAGGCCTGTTATCAGATGAATGAACCTGTTTCAGAGCAATGCACAGCAATTAAATGCAAAGTGACACCTTTAACGAGAGCGATGCGTGTAATGTAAAACCTCTTCATGCTGTAATCATAAACACAGTGAATGCTCCTGTCTGACAGGGCGGTCAAGTTCAACTGCTCTACAGAAGTCTTCAGTCCCATTAAAGATGATACTTCCCCTTGGAAACTGACATGACAACTGTTTTGGGATCATTGCACTGCATTTATAGGGTGTGTGTGAGAATGAGGGTGTAGAAGTGTAAGTGTGTGTCATACATAAATTGTATTTAAAAAAAATATATATATATATTATAACAATCAGCCTGTATAATAACTCAGAAATAAGTCATTATAAACCATCATAATAAAATATTATGCTTAATTTAATTAATAATCAGACATATTATTGTTATAACCAATCACACCATTCAATACAATCGCTGGACATTAAATATATTTTAAAAAGATGTTTTCCATCTTAAAGAACACAAATCTAAAGCAAGATCCACACACGTGTTAATGTGTGAGTGTATAAATGATAAACGTGCGTTAATGTCGGTCCGCATCACATGAACAGAAGTATCTGATTCTCACCTGCTCTCGCGCTGGAAATGATGCTCAGCTCGTCGCTGTTTCGCTCATATACTGAGAGTTTTATTAACGCAACATCATCACCATTATCATTAACAGCGTCCACGTCGCGGAAAGAAAGAACCGTGTGGAAACGCCTTCGTGACATGCAGCGGAGTATTGTTGAAGGAAACAACGCGTCGGAAACCATTACTGGACGAACGAGCTGTCACTCACTGTTCTACGCGCAAGCGATTGGATAACCGACCGCTAGCTCCGCCCCACTTAAATGTGTGACGCAAATACTAGGGCCCGCCCCCATTCTGAGGATAGTGAATGAAACGGAGAGAGGGCGGGACTCTCTCTACCTCTCTCTCTGTTCTCAACTATGCAAGAATTTGCAAAGAAAAATACTACTGTTTTATCAAATTATTTGGAGGGAAAATAAATAAATAACATAAAATAAATTAAATATTTGTATATATAGTTGTGCATGAGTAACTTAAAAAGAAACTGCAAAATTGCAAATTAAAAGAAACACACAATAATTATAAATTATATGTCCAAGGGGTCAAGGGAGGCAGTGCCTCTTGTAAAAAAAAAAAAAAAAAAAAAAAGGAAAATAAAAAAACAAACAAATAAATTTACATTTAGTTATTTAGCAGACGCTTTTATATAAAGCGACTAACAAATGAGGACAATGGATGCAATCAAAATCAACAAAAGAGTAATGATATGCAAGTGTTATAAATAATAATATTCATAATATTAATAAATCAACATTGCAAAAATAAAACAAAATAATTTTTGCAAAATTTTGTCAAATAGTGTATAAAGCATTATTTTTTATGCAACATTTTTCTATATCAACAACTCTATACATTAATTAACATTAGCAAACATTAGAGTCTGTCACCACACTGAAGAAGTCCATGACACGCTAGTTGTCACATGGTTTTATTAATTATTATTTGTTTTTTTAATGACTACTTTGCCTAAAAATACCTATAATAATAGCAGGTTCCATTATGAGGTTCCAACTTATACTATAGTGGGACAACCATGTTGGGGCAAGTTGTCACAACACTGTGTTCAGTGTTTCCTTTATCCTGGGCAACGGCAATGAAATATATATATATTTTTTGTGTGTGTGCTCTACAGTTTGTGTGTATGTTGAAATGAACAAATAAATAAACTCAGTTTATTTAGAAATATTCACTTGAGTGAAAAGGAATTAAATAATAAAATGGAAATAATAAAAATAAAAATGCTTAAAATGTAAACTTTTGACTTTTGAACTTTATTGCACTACATCTTATTTTGTGTCATGAGGTCAACAGCATGACTCTTTTATTTTAATTTCAAACAGGGAAAACAATCTCTTTTTGGACAGGACAATGAGCAACGGCATCAAATCTTGATATGGATTTCTTTTTCAAATGTTTTTGTAACAGAAGCACCCCAGAGATGGTTGAGCGTCGGTCAGACTTTGCTCTGCTGGTCTGTACTCACCGGTGTTGTTGCTGTAGGTGCGTACGGTCGTTGTGGTCGTGGGCGGCGGTGAATCAGAGTCCATGGAGGCCGTGTCGTCGTCTTGAGAACAGCCGGCCTGAATGGCACGAAGGTAACTATGGCTGCGGGAGCGGAAGCATGTGGGCATGGGCATGTCGGGAGGCTCGATGCAGCGGGAGTGAGGATGCATGTCCTCCAGCTCGTCTCCATAATGCTGGCTCAAGTCCATGTCTCGCACCTGCTGACACAGCGACGGCTGATGTGGGCTTGGCATGATTGAGAAGGAACAGTGACGGGTGCATGGCTGCGTTCAGAATGACATTACTGGATACTGTGCACTATGCGTTATACAGGCCTACACACTGACTGCCAAAAGTTCAGAAAAGATTTTGAAAGTCTCTTCTGCTCAAAAAAGCTGCACTTATTTGAGCAAAACACAGTAAAAATTGTGAAATATTCCAATTTCAAGTAACCATTTTCTATGTGAATATATGCTAAAATGTAATTTATTTCTGTGATCAAAGCTGTATTTTCAGCATCATTACTCCAGTCTTCAGTGTCACATGATCTTCAGAAATCATTACTGCTCAAGAAACATTTCTGATTATTATCAATGATGAAAGTAGTTGTGCTGCATAATATTTTTTTAGAAACTGTGATACACTAAAAAAAGAAAATAATAATTAATAATTGAGCAGCAGATCAGCATATTAGAATCATTTCTGAAGGATCATTGAAGACTGGAGTAATGATGCTGAAAATTCAGCTTTGATCACAGGAATGAATTACATTTTGACATATATTCACATAGAAAACAGTGAATTTAAATTGTAATAATATTTCACAATTTTACTGTTTTTACTGTATTTTTTAATCAAACAAATGCAGCCTTGATGAGCATAAAAGACTTCTTTCAAAAACATTTAAAAAACTTAATTATTCCAAACTTTTGGCCACCAGGGTTGTTTGCATTTTCATTGATTGTTGAGTAAAAATGTTTCAACAATTGGCAGTCTGATCAAATAATGAGTCAAAAAAAGAGAGAAAATCTGTAATTACTTCAGGTTCATTTGTCACACTGGAAATGGAAAGGAAAGTCTTGTGCATTGCATTTTGGGATACAGTTTTAGTTATTAATGCACAATTTGAAAAATGTGGTAGGGTATTCAAATATTGCATTCATACTATCAAAACACAGATTAATATGTAAAAAAAAAAAAACTGCATTAATGCATTCATACAGAAAATGTGCAAGCTGAGCAAAGCATGCATACATGCTAATTACTTGATTAAACATTCTAGCAATTGTATTTGGTTATGTGTGTTGTTACAACCCTGTGGTTGTTCTGATTCCTCTGCTGTGTGTGTTTCTGCTCTCCCTGGGAAAACCATCCCATTGGCTCCTGCAGGCTGATTGTTGCAGTCTCCTGATTGGTCTACAGAACTTTAAAAGTCACAGCATCACTCACTCAGGAGCAATCTTTTGCCATTTTGTGATCTGAGCAGTTCGTTTTGTATAGTGTAGTGTTTTTTGTGTGAGAGTTTGTATTAAGAGAGTTGTGAGATCGTGAGTACTGTTTGTTTTGTGTTTGGTTGCAGGAGTTCTATCAAAGATTTACTGGTTTATTTGGCCTGTTTGATACTGATTTTTGGATTGCCCTCTAAACGTGGTTTTTGCTTGGCTCTGTAAACAGTTTTGTAAATATTGTAAATACTAAATTAGGATAGTAGGGAATCTGATGTTAGGAAGTTAGAGCAGTGAATTGTATTTAATTGAATTTTATTTTGGTTCACCAAGGTAGAGGTTTGAAAACAAGAGCATTTTTGTTTGTTATTTTGGCCTTGTCGGCTCCTGAACTTAAACTCTCAGTAAACGTATTGTTGTTGTTAAATCTTTTGTTCGTGCTAGTCTTTTCATGTTGCGCTTCTTCCCTAGACGGGGCATAACAGTGTGCATTTGTGTCAGTTTAATTACTAATTAGTCTTTGAGCTGATGCATTTCTCTAAGCCTTGCGAGCTGTAATGGATCATGTGTATAATCTCAAAGGTCATGAGTGACACACTGATAAATCAGCCCATTTCTTAAGTTATTTATCGGAAAGCCTGTCATTATATTCAATGCATATTATGCAGCTTCATCCTCATCTGTCGGCCGTGTCCTATAATGAACTCAAAGGTCGTGAGGGGTCTGACCTGACTGATGCAGCTGCCGCGTCCCAGCGTGCTGCAGCCCTGACTGAAGTCATCATCGTCCCAGTTTGGGAACGGAGAGCTGCCTCCGATGCAGTCCAGGTTATCCAGACTGCGATTCCCAGAGAACTCTCGCAGAGAAGGAAGACAGCTGAGGACAGGAAGGGGACAGGGGTCACAGAGAGAAGAGAAGAGGCAGGAGATGAGAGAGAGGCCACGAGCAGCTCAAGCACTCTATAGGCTACTGCAGGGGTTTTCAAACTGGGGCCCGGGGACCCCCAGGGGCCACAAGGGAGTGCTGAGGGTGGGGGGTGTCAGTGAAAATGTTTATGGTAAAAAAAAAAAGTGTAAAAATAAATAAATAGAAGTAAATGGAGTAAAAGATATGCAAAATAAGTAAAAACCCAAATGCAAGATAAAAAAAAATACATAAATAAAATAAGATGAAAATAAATCAAAATTAGTTTTAATGAAATTAATAAAATACAGATTAAATTAAAAATGTCAACAATTTAGGGAAAATTAAAAATATTAAAGAAATAAAAGAAATCAATAAAAGAGTAAGCAATGTAAAAAAAAAGATTAAAATATTTTAAAATATAAATACAAGATTAAAAATAAGATGCAAATAAACAAATAAAAATAAGATCAAACGAAAATAGATTTAATGAAATAAACAGAAATTAGATTAAAATAAATAAAATCAAGTACGTCTAACAGTATAGTACTATAATCAGTAGAAAAAAAATGATTAAGGTTATGATATTAATTTTTCACAGAATAAATTGGGTCTTTATTTAAAAATCTCTATGCCTTTTTCATATTGATCATATTTGGGGGTCCGTGGCATCTATAAGACTGAAAACCCCTGGTCTACTACACAACAAGCAAATGGAAATGGTAAAGCTGCAACAAAACTACTGAAGAAATGTATTATCTTTCCAGTTTTTTGTTCAAAAATGAATCTATCCATCTTTTCATCATCCATCCATCCATCATCATAACTGATTTGTGTCATTAGTCTGGTGAACACAGGACATCTGAAAATTGCTGCTCTAAAATAAAAAACACAATCTCCTCAAACAGTTTGACTACCCAATCAGGCTGAAGCAGCACAGCTAATGACCAATCAGCAAAGTACCGCTTCCATTCAGCGTCCAATCAGAGCTCTTATAGCAGTTAGGGTGAGCATTACAAGCACTGAGGAGGCTTTCTCTCCACTTGTCTGCAAACGTGCAATGCAAGCAAAACCCAAACATCAGATCTGTGCTGTATGGAGAAAACCACCTCAGACTAAACATCTCAGAGTAGGAGAACTGTTTCATGGCCAATAATAAACCAATTTTCAATCAGCACTCCTAATTTGAGAAGAGTTTGGAAAGCAGCGCTGGTGTGACGACTCCTTTGTGCGGTCAGTGAGGAGCTGATAGACGGCCGGTCTCCTCACTGCACTGACCTGACAGAGCGTCCGATCTGCTGCAGGGTGCTGATGCTGTGGAGGGGGGACCAGAGAGCCTCCAGATCCCCCTGCAGCATCGAGTAGTCCAGCAGACGGCTGGAGAGAGGCAGGGTTACAGGTGAGAGGGGGAGGAGCTTACAGTGCAGAAAGAGGGAGGTGCTTAAAACAGAAGAGGCGGGGCTTCAAACCAAGACGTTTGAGTCATTAAAGTAGGGAAACTTATAAATGTCGAAAAACACACCGAGAGACAAATGCTATGTTCAGAACAGCATACTAACTTTTACTATTTCAGCACAACATAGTAAATATTAGTTCTGTGTAACAAACTATATTTGCTCACGATGCAATTTTGATTTTTAAAAATCTCTTTTTTGAATCACACAAAATTTTATTACCATGGTAACTGGATGCTACTCGCATGTACCATCTTAGTATTGTATTATGTTTCCTTTTTTTTAAGTTTAATGAAAAAAAATTCAATGTTTCCTTTACTGTTAATAAAAAAAAAAGAATCATAAAATAGTGTATACTGCATTGTATTCAGTAAGCAATAAGCTAGTATACCATTGTGAACATAGTTTAATCAATCAGGGTTAGGAGAGGAACGTGTTAGGGTCAGTCTGAAGAAAATAATCCATGCCATATTTCTTCACAAAACCAAAAGAACAATATAAGAACTGCACTAAAAAATCAGGCCTATTCGTAGGGTTAGTGTTAAAGAAACATTGTTAGAAATATGGACTTGGCAACTAACTTAAATGAATAAGTTTAAGTACTAAAATGACTAAAATTTAAAAAATTAAAAAATAATTAATTAATAATGATGAAAAATTAAACACAAAGCACATCAAATAATTAAAACTTACACTATTATTCAAATGAAAACTGAAAATGCATATAAATAAATACTGTAATAAAGTAATGAGATTCATTCTGACCAGACACAATCATTTTATTTAAATCAGCATAAACAAAGGCAGCACAACAAATGTAACAAATACTTTGCAATTTATGCTAAACACCGTTACTGTTTGAATGAGACTTCACTGATAACGTCAGATTTGATTTAGAAGCACATTCAAAAGTAGAACAAATTGGATGCAAAACCAACTTTTTTTGTGTGTGTGTTTTTGCAATTATTTCATATACAACACGATCTGATCTGTACCAGATACCTATGGAAAAAACCCACCATTGATTGATAATGCAAATGCACATTTCATGTCCACAAACTAGGCAAAATAGCAACTGTTCATTAGTATAAGATGTGTTTTCTTTACATGTGAGCAGCAGAAAGGCTGTGCGAGGCTCAGCATATGCAGGGGAGAAAGACCAGCTGTGCTTAATCTAGCAGATGAATGAGCACAGCTGGATTCTGATGCATGTATGAGAGAGAATCAACACCGATAAACTCATCCTGATCCAGAAGGCATGATATAATAGAGCTCACACCTCAGACGGGGTCTCTGGCGTCGTGACAGACCACCAGAGTGTGTTTCTGTGTTTGTACCCTAATATATCTCCAGCCTTCTGCACAGAAACGGGTCACTGCGGTTGTGCATATAGAGTTTTGTTTTAATAATGAACAGAACCATAATATGTGCATGTATTAATCATATGTGTTGACTTACTTTCTTGAGGGGAACTGGTCACTTAGTGATTGCTGTGTTGCGCGTAAGTAGCTCTGCCTCCGCGCGGCGCTCTTCGGCGAGGGTTTGGGACTCCCGTCAGAGTCGTCGCTGTCCTCAAGGTCGCCCATGGCTTTGACGTAACTGCCGCTACGCATCCGTCTACAGGGGATCTCGCCCATGGGCCCGCTTCGGCCCAGAGTCCCCGTCCAGTCGCCGGTGGAGGGCATCTGAACAAACATCAGACAGACCCTTCTGATTTACATACCACAAGCTTGAAAATAAAGGTTACAAATTGGGATTTTCGCAGTGATGCCACAGAAGAACCAATTTTAAGTTTTTTCCTTGGTGTGAAGAGCATTTCAAAAATCTAGTAGAAAAAAAGTCTAGTACAAACAGTGTTAAATCAAGACACGACAATACATGACTTCTGAAAACTGTATCAAACATTTTGTGCTTAAATCAAGAAAAAAATATCTTCCAGTGGGATCAGAACGGAACGAAACTTAATATCTTGTCATTTTGCTTCTTATATCTTAAATATCTTCTTATATGTCTTGAACATCACATGAAACAAATAAAACACACCATTATAATGTGGGATACAGACGTTTGTGACCCTGGATGACAAAACCAGTCTTAAGTGTCAATTTTTCAAAATTGAGATTTATACAGCATCTGAAAGCTGAATAAATAAGCTTTCCATTGATGTATGGTTTGTTAGGATCGGACAATATTTGGCTGAGATACAACTATTTGAAAATCTGGAATCTGAGGGTGCAAAAACATCAAAATATTGAGAAAATTGCCTTTAAAGTTGTCCAAATGAATTCTTAGCCATGCATATTACTAGACAAAAATTAGGGTTTGATATATTTACAGTAGGAAATTTACAAAATATCTTCATGGAACATGATCTTTACTTAATATCCTAATGATTTTTGGCATAAATGAAAAATGGATAATTTTGACCCATACAATGTATTGTTGGCTTTTGCTACAAATATACCCCAGCGACTTAAGACTGGTTTTGTGGTTCAGGGTCACAAATAGCAGAGACTGCAACAAGAGTCGCAACTTTGGTTTAAAAGAGCACAAAGCCATTTTTATCGGTCAGAAGAAAAAATAGCACAGACACAAAGCTGAAGCTTTCTAGAGTGCATGTGTAGATCGCCTGCATACGTACGCACCTCAAATGGACCATACTTGTGTACTGAGGTTTGCTTCCACCACAGCAATACAGTAAACAATAACCGTGTTTTATTCACGCAACTCACCCTCCCGCGCACCTGCAGCAAGTGGCAGCCCAGATCCTGCTGGACAGATTTGGACTTCAGCAGGGTGCGATCCAGTGTGGCCGAGCCCTTCTGGCACACCTGTCTGGTGGGTCCTAACGTAAGCGTGGACCAGGGTCCCGCTTTACCAAAGTTCCCGTCAAACATCGGTCCACGGCTTCCTCCAACCCCACCACCACCGCCGCCAGGTCCCGGGAGTGCAGGGAGCCCCTGGTGCTTCAGGTCACTGTTACTCTTTGAGGATTTGAGCGTGTGCTCGCTCATGGTGCTGTAGCCCTGCATGACGTACCTGGACGCCACCTGTCCGCCCGGCCCCGGTCCGGATCCCACCGCCTGACGACCCAAAGTCATCATGGCCATCGGGTTCCTATAGTTACTAATATCACTGTCCAAATCGTCAGAACTCCAGTATCCAGACATATTGGATCGTGGCCTCCGTTTGGCCGTTCCTTCGCTCTTCGCCCGGTCTTTGCTTTTGCTCCGATGCTGTTTGTCATCGCTGCTCGACGACCTGCTGTTGCGGCCGTTCATGTTTCCCTTGATGGCGGAGTTTTCCAGCGACTGGGATTTAGCGAACAGTTTCTGGACGGAGTGAACTAAGTAGCGTATTTTTCCCGGACTGTCGGTGCGCTGCTGTTGCTGCTGTTTGGTCGCCGTCACCGCGGTGCTTCGATGGAACTGTAACGTGCTGAAGCCGTCCTGTTGACCTGGCAGCTGTTTCTCGAACTGGTCCAGGAGGTTAGGCGGCAACCGGTTCATCTTTCCTGCCCCTAAATGCCAAAAGAGCAGGAGAGTCAAACAGGAAAGATTCAGAATGCATGAAGCAATGTCATAATTCAGTGTGAAAACCCTAAATCTTATTCACTTACATCGTGATTAATTTAACCAGTTGCTATTTAGCCTTTAAAAAATAATTTTTGCGGTATACAGAGCTGTATTTCTAGAAAATGCACATAATTTGTGACCCTGGACCACAAAACCAGTCATAAGGGTCAATTTTTTAAAATTGAGATTTGTACATGAACTGAAGGCTGAATAAATAATCTTTCCATTGATGTATGGTTTGTTATGATCGGACAATATTTGGCTGAGATACAACTATTTGAATATATGGAATCTGAGGGTGCAAAAAAAAAAAAAAATCAAAATATTGAGAAAATCACCTTTAAAGTTGTCCAAATGAATTCTTAGCAATGCATATTACTAATCAAAAATTAAGGTTTGAAATATTTATGTATCACGTTACATAATATGAAATGATTTTTGGCATAAAGGAGAAATAGATCATTTTGACCCATACTATGTATTGTTGGCTATTGCTACAAAATTTGCCCGTGAGACATAAGACTGGATTTTTGATCCAGGGTCACATTTATGCTGTATTTTAAGAAACATAAAGTCTTACATGAGACAATAAATAATAACCAGAAAATAAAATAACAGGAACATACATTGTGAAGGTCAAATGACTCATTTGTCTTTTATTTTTCACACATCTCTGAGGTTTACTGGCCTTGCATCCATTGCTATGTTTGCTTCATCACTAATTGCACCTTGAAAATTGTGTTTTTTTTTCTTTTTTTCAGCATTACCTGATCTGAATAACTGGCATGCTGAGTGTTAAACAATGCAGGCAACATCTACAAATAAATATTAACATATTTTAAGTGTTAACCTTTTTAAGCTTTTCAAGTAGTCACATTAGCATACTTTTATACATAATTAAACACTTCATTTCTACTGTAAATATTCAGAAAAAGGAGTTAATAAAAAAACAGGAGACAACAACAACTGCTCCTCCTCTTTATCTATATTATTGCACCAGAATCAATAGAAGTAGTGCAAATTTAATGCAAAATTGAATGCGGTGCAGAAGATGTGGCAAACCAGGGTTGCCGTCACTCACAAATCAAGTAAAATGTTTTACAAAGTGCAAAGTCTGAAAGTCATCAATTGAATTTCAGAATGAACTTAAATTGTATTTTATTTTATGACTTGTATATAACATGCATGAGTCATATAGATGACTGTAATTTATTTATTTATTTGATTGATTGATTTTCCGAGTTCAGCAGCCTCTAGAGCAGCGCAGACTTTATATAAACATCTCATGTGTTCCACGGGGAAAAAAAGCAGAAAATAATTCAAATTTTTGTCCTTATGTTTCAGTAAAATATCTAAACATTGATAAAGATAAAATTACATTAAAAAAATGTCTCAGATAATACAACTTATTTTGAGAGAATATACACCACCATTAAAAAGTCTGAGGTCAGTAAGATTTTTTTTTGTTAAAGAAATTAACACTTTTATTAAATTGATCAAATGTGACAATAAAGACACTTATAACATTACCAAAGATTTCTATTTATAATAAATGCTGTTCTTTTGATCTTTCTATTCATCAAAGAATCCTGAAAAATAAAATGTATCATGGTTTCCACACAAATACTGGGCAGCACAACTGTTTTCAACATTGATAATAATCAGAAATGTTTCTTGAGCAGCAAATCAGCATATTAGAACGATTTCTGAAGGATCATGTGACACTTAAGACTGGAGTAATGATGCTGAAAATACAGCTGCACATCACAGAAATAAACTGCATTTCACAATATATTCACATAGAAAACAGTTATTTTAAATTGTGATTACATTTTACAATATTACTGTTTTTCCTGTATTTTTGATCAAATAAATGCAGCCTTGATGAGAAGAGGAGACTTCATTTGAAAACATTAAAAAAGTTTTTTTTTTTGTTCGTTTTAAACATAAACCTCATTAAATTTATGCTTAAAAGATTAAAAGAAGAACAATTTAATAAGTAAGAGTTTTGTTTTGTTGTGCAGTTTTGCATTTACATTTATGTTGTTTAGCTGCATACAGCTAACTTTCTGTGAATGTTTCTCAAGACAGTCCTACATTTCTTACCTGATATAGTGGCGGATCCGCTGGTGATCATGGCGGTCCGTCCCACTCCGAGACCCATTCCCATGGACATAGAGGTCCCCAGCGTCCCGGTGCTGATTCCCCCGATGCTGTCGGCTGTGGGACCGAAGTCGCCCTGGTCGAAGTGCGAGTTGTAGTGGATCCGGGGGAAGGTGCTGCTGGAGGACAGCTGGTTGTTGAGGGGCATCAGGCAGTCGGGCGACGGGGAGAAATGGTGCGGCTCCAGGGCTCCATAATGCTCCATGGCTGCTGGGAGGAGAAACGGGGTGTGGGACAGGGTGGAGGAGCCGGATGGGGGGTACACGGGGTCCCGTTGACTGGGAGAACGGGGCGGCTCGCAGTCGGACAGGAGACGGGTGCGCTGGGGGGTGTAGCCTTTCATGGCAGAACGGGGCGATGCCCCCCCACCCTAGATCAGGAGCATGAGCCCACCGGGGAGAAACAGAAACCCTGGAGAACAGCAGGAGAGAAAGTGACGTTTTTAGAAGTTGCAAATCAAAGAAAGATCATTAGAGCATGTTTACAAGAAAACTCATTATAATAAGGTTTGGAAGTTCACTTCCAGAGCGAAATTGTTTTTTTGCAATTTCTTTCTAGGAATTAAATGCTTTCTCTGAGTCTTTAAAGTCTCCCCGCGAGCGATTGTACAGGTGCGGATATATCTGTGGCAGCTCAGCTATTCAACACAGTCTATTTATGTTGCTAGTGACTTGGAAATGTTGTTCTTCTGCCTGACATCTGTTGAATGAGAAACGAACCGGGGAAAAAAAAAATTGCGCGTCAAAGAAGATGGAGCTCCAGAACACACCCACCGATTGTATAATCGCCACGGACCAATGGTAGCTCAAAAGTGTTTAGGAGCCAAAACGAACTTCCCCAGAAATTTTACTTTGGTGAGCTGTTTAGAACTGCTGAAACAAACTCAAAACGAACTTCGTTTCAGCCTGATTTTGTTCAAAATGACGTCATATCAGTTCGTTCTTTGATGTTGTTTGAAGTATATTGGGGCCTTAACGTCATGAGACGTTGTTAATTGGTTAAATTTTGGTTGCGACATCAGGTGACCAAAATTCAGTGTTGATTTGATGTCTAATACCGATGTCAGCTGACATTGATATTTGTTGTTTTTAGGTCGTGTAACTAAAATCCATCGTTAAATCAATGTCTAATTGGTGTCAAATACTGACATATTTTCATTCTCAACCAAAATGCAACGTCATGTCCAACAACAACCTGATGTTATACTGACATCCTGTGCCTGCTGGGAAACCTGTATGAGTTTCTGTCTTCTGTTGAACACAAAAGAAGATATTCTGAAAAATGTTAGTATCTGAATAGTTGATGGGAACCCTTGACTTCCATTGTAGAAAAAAAAAATAATAATTACAATGGAAGTCAATGGTGCCCATCAACTGTTTGTATATTAACATTTTTCTAAATAAATTATTTTGTGTTCAACAGAAGATAGAAACAAGTGAAGGGTGAGTAAATGATGAATTTTCATTCTGGAAGTGAACTCATTAGTTAACTCGAACTTACAATGAAATATACTCCTGAAGCATTTATTAATCTTCATATAGGTCTTCATGTGCATTTCAACATTTACTCTAAAAAATGCTGGGCTAAATACAACCCAGCGCTGAGTAAAATATGGTAAAACCCAGCGATTGTGTTAAATGTTTAACCCGACCTTCTGGGCAGTAACCCAACCGCTGGGTCAAAACAACCCAGTCGCTGGATTTGTCCACAGTTTACCCAACGCTGGGTTGTATTTAACCCAGCATTTTTTAGAGTGCATTATTAAAAGAAAAAGTTGTATCTTAATATTATTTAGTGGACCTGAGCTTACATGAACTAACAATGAACAGTTGTATTTTTATTTACTAATATAAAAAAAAAAAAAAAAAAAAGAATATTGTAACAAATGTATTGCACATTTTTAGTTAATGTTAGTTAATGCATTAACCAATGTTAACTAATGGAACCTTATTGTAAAGTGTTACCTAAAACACTATGGATGCTTGGAATAACAAATTAAAAAGGTAGCTGCAACTTTTTATAAAACAACTGACTTTTTTTCTCAAACTGAATTTCCTCACTTTGAATTGTGAGATGAAAAAAAAAAAATCACAATTACCTTTTTTTTTTTTAAGATGAAAACAAGATTGCATAAAATTTCAGCTTTTCCACAAATCTTATGTTTAATTCAATGTGTTTCCTGCCATTCCTTAGTATTTATTTGTGAAATTTACCATCAATTTCTTTTTATTTAGTATTTTTGTCTTGTTTTCCAGAACAAATATTTAAACATTCTTAAATCAAGATTTAATTGAGGAGTAAAATTCACATAAAATAAGTCTTAAAAAATTCCAATGGGGTAAAAATAAACTTTTAATAAAGCTTATAACATTTATAAAGCTTAAACTCACTTAATTTTTTACATTTCAGAAATAAGTAAGTGTATCTTGATTTTGTACAGGAAAACTAGACATAATTATTGAGTAAGAAAGACTTTTTTGCTTTGTTTTAGTGTAGATACATAACAAAAAGTAGACATTTGCATAAATTTTGAAGAATATGTGGTTACATAGTGTTTTTATCATTCTAACATTATTTGTCTTGTGTGACAGACTGGCATGTTTTCAGTCATGAAATTTCTCACACAGAATGACATGCATGATTAACGGAAAGCTGCACACAATTCTTTACATGACAGAAGCAATAGTCTACTTGACAAGCAAAATATGCATCGCACTTTGCCAGTTTCCTTTCAGCCATATATTGTGCAGAACACCACACACACACACACACACACACACACACACACACACACACACACACACACACACACACACACACACACACACACACACACACACACACACACACACACACACACACACACACACACACACACACACACACAAACCCAGATGGTGCTGGAACACAGGCTCCTGTTTCTCAAACCGCTTTTAAATGACTAATAAAGCAAATAAAAAAAGAACGACTGAACAGCATGTGTTCAGCATTTATTACTGACCCAGAAACCCTCCTGCCACCTGTCATATACACACACACACACACACACACACACACGCACGCACGCACGCACGCACGCACGCACGCACGCACGCACGCACGCACGCACACACACACACACACACACACACACACACACACACACACACACACACACACACCCACCATGCTAATATCAATGTGGGGATCTTCTATTGATGACTACTGTTGTTTAATTATTGTTGAATCTTACGAAGATGGGTCATATTTCACTTCAAAATCATAAAAAAATAAGAAAATAAATGTTGTACAATTAAGCACAAAATTTTGCATTAGTTTAACGTAAATAAATAAATAAGCATAAATTAAGTTCAGTACAACAACTACAATCAAGATGTTTATTTACAGCTACACATTCAAATGCATATTAAAATATACTCTATTATTATTAGATAAATTATTATCATTTAATGTTTTATTTTAATAATATAACATTATCTCATTATGAAATTAGAAGAGAAACATCTGAGAGGTAGAATTCAAACATTTCCATTTGCTCTCAATTTAACCTCATTGTCTAGAAGAAACAATCAAGATATTCAATGTGATTTCTGATTTTTCTTTCCTTAACTTTTTATCCTTATGTTTCACTAAAATACGTAAACATCCTTAAAATAAGACGAAGTTACTCGAAAAGCAAAACTGTTTAAAATAATAAGACTTATTTTGAGAGAATATATATTGAATAAAGTTTATTTTTCTAATGTCTGATTTTTTTTGGTTTTAAATATAAAACGTATTAAATTTTTGATTTATGATTAAAACTTGAATTTTTTTCTATTTTTTTTTTTTTAGAAAGGAACGTGTTCTCTTAGTTTTATCATTTGTGACCCTGGACCACAAAACCAGTCTTAAGTCGCTGGGGTATATTTGTAGCAACAGCCAAAAATACATTGTATGGGTCAAAATATATTTTTCTTTTATGCCAAAAATCATTAGGATATTAAGTAAAGATCATGTTCCATGAAGATATTTAGTAAATTTCTTACTGTAAATGTATCAAAACTTCATTTTTGATTAGTAATATGCATTGCTAAGAACTTCATTTGGACAACTTTAAAGGCGATTTTCTCAATATTTCGATTTTTTTGCACCCTCAGATTCCAGATTTTCAAATAGTTGTACCTCAGCCAAATATTGCCCCATCTAACAAAGCTTATTCATTCAGCTTTCAGATGCTGTATAAATCTCAATTTCAAAAAATTGACACTTAAGACTGGTTTTGTCGTCCAGGGTCACATATAGTGTTCATTTTGTTTGTTATTCTTCCTTTAACAATCACAATAATTGTGATACGACACGTGACACAATTTTTCCAAAAGCCATCTCTTTGTCTCTCATCACATGCCAGGATTGCGCTCACAGACGGGCTTCATGGAGGTAAATCGGATTGAGCCGCTTGATTGCCCAGACCGTCTGCGCCGCGCGTCACCTGCTCGCGCTCCTGCAAAACCTGCCTTCAGGAGACCAGCTTTAACTTCACACAGACCACAGTCCTGTCTCAGTCTAAGAGCAGCCAGAGACAGTGATCGGCACAGACGGCAGGAGACACGAGAGAGACAGAAAAACAAAGAGTGAAGCGGACAGACGTGACCGTGGAAGCAGAGCCACCCATCAGCGGGACACACAAACAAAGCAACATGTTTCTTGTGAGAGGGACATGATTTCAGCAGAAAAACAACCACAGGAGCCGCAGATGAAGACAGGTGATCCAACAGCAGAGAAAAGGTCATTAAATCTCAGAAGACCACGAAAATAAAAGAGCTTAACATGAAACTGTGCGCTGCTTCATGTAAAACACACACACTACACACTGCAAAAAACATTCTGTCAAACATAAAAAAATATCTAAAGAAGAAAAATTAGATAAACATATTTGAAATGAAAATGAATATTAGGCATGAGTCTAATGAATAGCTGCATGCAACATAATCAGGATCCAAGTACAATGTAATTTTTTTTTTGAAGTTGTTAATAAACAATAAAATTTCATGTTTAATTCAGTGTTACTGTGAATGTTATTCAATGTAATTTCTAATGTGAAAACCAATACCAAACATACCCCAAAGTTTTTGCAGTGTAGTGTTTGAAAAGTGGAGAAAATGACTAAACTGGCTGCTGAAGCTGTGGATACAATAGATTTGGTGGTTAATATCAACACACAGTTCAATAATTTAGATGTTATGTTTAGATAGAATCAGACCTACAACCAGACATATGTGTTGTCAAATGTCAGGTTTTACTAGCATTTATTTAAGTTATTGTGAGCCACCTAAAATATATATCTGCTGAATTTTTTTTTTTTTGTTATAACCATCTCAAGATGACCAATTACAATAGTGAATCTCACATGATTAATTTCTGAAAAAAAAGATAAATTTGCTAATTGAAATTTTGCCTAAAGAAAAGGATGATTTTAACATCATAAAGATTTTTTTTGCCTTGTTATTATTTTATAATAATGAAGCCTGTAGTAAAAACTGCAATATAGAAATAGAACAGAAATATATTTATTTAATATATTTTAAAATATCTAAATAATACCATAATCTATAAACACTTTACAATTAAAAAAATAAATAAATAAAATCATTCATTTTGTGTTGAAGAACAATAAGAAAATGGGAAAATGTGCATGAAAAAAATGTCCAAATTTATTTATGCAAAATATGATTCTCTATTTCTTCTCTGGTTTTGGGGTGAAATATGTCCTGTGCATTGATCTGTGTGTGTTTCTGATCATGTGTTGTTCATCCCATCTGTGTTCAGCCTGAGGATCTGTTTCGATGCCAATAAACATGAATTATAGTGATGCTGCTGTCAAACACACTCCTCTGTTCACCGGAGAATTAAAACAGCGTCACAGATTGTTAGTGTGAATGTTTAACTCTAGTCTACAGGGCATATTTTTCAGACTTGTTGGTCGAGCGTCACCATCTGCTGTGGAGTGTGAGGTGTGCTTAGCACAGGTGGGCTCTGATGCAGCACACACACACTGCACAGGTAAAATGCAACACTCAGTTTTTTTAATATGTAACAGTAGGTCTCTGCTCCTTCTCTCGATCCAAAGGGCCTGAAAACAGCCGCTCACTCGTTCTGACAGCAGGGGGTGCCAAGAGGCAAAACATGGTGCTGGAGCACCTAAAATCAAAGCAAAGCTGTCCTAGAGGAAGACGGTAAAGATGAAGATGTAAAATAAAGTCAAACATGTAGTGATATGTATCTGTTATCACATCTAAATACAAATAGAGTGACGTCAAATGTGTTTGGACACTTAAGTCATGTTCAAATGTCTGAATTTAAATTCATTATGTGAAATCAAGTTTCTACATTTGTGTCTCACATCCTGCAGGACACTTTTCTTCAAAGCGATTGAAGTGTCAATGTGTTCCATCAGCTGCTGTTTTTGGTGCACAAAAA